>JAIVFJ010000054.1:0-339776 GCA_025765615.1 Zopfochytrium polystomum
CAGTTCCCAAGCCTGGTAGCCGTAAGAAGAGAAGCGGATAGCCTTGGGGGTTGAAGAAGACATGCTAGGTAGCGGCTTGGTGGACCAGTGGACTTGTTTAGAGCGGTAGCCCTTTTCTTGTAGAGAGCCAAGAGCCCTTTGTTGCCTTAAAGTAGCTGGTGAGCCGGTGCTCACAGACAGGTTGGTCTTGTTTAGAGTCAGAAACCCTTTTCTTGTAAGAGCAGCAGGGCCCTGTTCGAGCGTACAAATGTGGCCGACGGCTTGTAGGTAGCTTTGTGATGAAATCCCACCCAGGACTGGAGGGACTTGGTGTGTGTGGGATGAAGAGAGAGAGAGAGAGAGAGAGAGCAGTGATGATGGAAAAGGGAGAGGAGTGAGAGGGTGGAGAGAGGAGAGAGGAGTGAGTGGGCAGAGATGGAAGAGAGAGCAAATGGAGGAAGAGAGATTGGCTTGTTTTGCACTGGATTCTGTTAAAGCAGCAAGGAGGGGATTTGATGCCTTTTTGATCTCTGTGAGAGGTTGCTGCTTTTATACTCCTGCAGGTTGGAGCCATCAGAAAACAGAGGGAGCAGTGGCCTGCACAGAGCAGGCCACAGAAATGAGATAAAACAGGCTGAGCACCAATCCCCAGCCTGGGCTAAGTACCCATTCAGGGCTGAGTACCACCCAGTGCTGGGCATCACTCAGGGCTGAGCACCAGCCAGGGCTGAGTACCAGCCTGGGCTGAGCACCACCCAGGGCTGAGTACTAGACTGGGCTGTGCACCACCCAGGGCTAAGTACCAGCCAGGGCTGAGTACCACCTTGGGCTGAGCACTTTGTCTGGGCTGAGTACCACCAGGAACCAATTTACAGCTTGTTTGAGAAACAGTTGCGTGTAAATTGGTTTGGTTGTTTCCAAATCAGGAAGCTTGTTTGGGAAACAAGCCGCTTTTTTCCTTGTTTTTAGAAATCCAATGATTGGTGCAATCTCTGGTGAGCTCAGTTTTTATCTCACTTTTAGAAATGCAGTGATTGGTGCAATCCCTGATTCCTAAATGCCTGTTGCATTGCTCAGATTGCACAGCACAGCAGGAAAGCTGGAATTCCAGATCAGGAAGCGGAATTCCGGTGCAGAGAGAGGAATTCCAGATCAGGAAGCGGAATTCCGATGCAGAGTGCGGAATTCCGATGCAGAGAGCGGAATTCCGATGCAGAGAGCGGAATTCCGGAGCATTGGGCAGTGGTACACTGCTTCTGCATGCTTGCTGTGCTGTGCTACATGTGCAGAGTGCGTAGTTTGAGCGTTTTTGTGCATGTTCTAATTGCATTGTTCCTACCGGTAGGATGAACAAAGCTAGAACAACAGCCGCCTTTGCCTATCTCTTTTTATTGAGAACAGATTAGCCCTTCCGAGCGCCCCATTCAAGTATTGAATCTACTGAGCCCTTCAAACACCCCATCCAATGTGATTGGATGGAGTTCTCAAAGGGATCATCAGTAACGGGCGTAGTGTACCCCGTGGGTCGAATCTCAACATCATTCGAGTCTTTCAATATATCAATGGTACACGTGAGTATGGTTTGCTTTATTCCAACACAGGGTCTGGAATTTTCGGCTACTCGGATGCTGCTCATGGAGTTCATGCTGATGGGAAATCACAACTTGGCTACTTCGTTTGCTTGGAAATACCGCCATCAGCTGGGCATCAACTCGCAGTCCTACAGTTATGCTGTCACCTCAGCAAGCAGAATACGTTGCAGTCTCAGAACTAGGACGAGAACTGGAGGCCATCTCACAACAGCACACAGCACTTATGCTCCCATCCCCAACTCCTATTCCAATCTATACTGACAACCAAGGCGTCATCAATTTGAGCTCAAATGATCTCTACACTAATAGGTCAAAACATATTCTGGTTAAGTATCACTATATCAGGGAACTGGTTGATCGACAAGTGATTCGACTGGAATGGATTCCTGGTGGCGAGCAACCAGCAGATTATCTTACAAAATCATTACCAGCTGCTTTGGGTACTTACCATCTTAGTCATATTGGTCTTTGTCATGTGCCTTAGTTTCTGTCCCCTTTCTTTATTTATATTGCATCCTGTTTCTCCTTCTCTTTCTTGCCCTTCTTCTTCTTCTGCATTGCTTCTTATATTCCTGCATTCAAGCTTCTTTGCTCTCCATCTACAAATTCCATATGGGCATTCTTTTCTTATTGTTCTGCCACCTGGTGGCCAGTCATACCTGTTTATTGCTTTTCCTTAACCAGTGTACGGTTTCCTTACGTTGCCTATGGCGTAAGGTTTTCCTCCGTGCTGGCCCTTTTGCTCCTGCCCACAGCTTAGGGGGGAGTGTTAGATTTTGGGTTTTTGCAGTAAGCAGTGTGCAGGAGCAACACCTCACACTGTGGTGCATGGGAGCACCAACTGTGATGAGGATTTGGTGCATTTTTTGTCACCTGGTCTTTGTCACAATTTTGTATAAAGCCAAACAGCATACATTGTACAACAGTCTCCCATCTCAGCTTCACCATCACAAGAGAGTAGTCCACCAGAGTAGTTCACCACCATCCACAAACAGCAGCAGTCATTTCTTTCACACTGAGAGCGAAGCTGAAGTGACACAGCCTGAGGCTATCCCAATCTCCTTGGTTTCTACCCCAGGAAAAGGATTGAGTGCCCTGAGCACATATCCGGAGACTTATGTCAGTCTTGACAACCGTGTTGCAACAGTAGCCCACGTTTCAGCCTGGGTCCAGGGTTGTATTCTTCCTGACTGCCTTGTTGATACCAGCTCCAATCACAATGTTGTGACTACTGCGTTTCTGGAGAAGCTACGCAAATCACCTGTAATGACTCCTTTGAGTCGACCTGCCATGAATAAAGGAATAGGCGGACAAGTGCCCATTTTGGGTCATGTTTACATGAAGGTCAACTTTGGAAGAAGTGGTGCCTGTGCAAAATGGTTCCGCTTCTCTGTCGTCCCTCATTGTCCCCGCGCAGTCATTCTTGGAACACCTGTTCTTAAAGAGTTTCGCACCATTATCTCCTTTGAACATGACACCCTAATGTGGAAGGCTCAGACTCCCCATGGAGTCACAACATGGTTTAAAACTCCTCTCATCTCTTACCAGCGTGTCACCACCAGTAACGAGACCAACATCTCCCAACCGGACGAGGCTGTTGACATTGTTGTTTCTGAAGACATTGTCCTGGCCCCGAATCACAGTTGCCCCGTCAAGGTTCAGCTCTCCCGTCCTATGATTCACAGGAATGGCTTTGTTCATGCAACGCCTTTTGCATCCCTCATGGATAAGAAAATACACTTCCCTGGTTCTCTCTTCACTGCCGCTGACCTACACCACCATGATGGTGAAACTCGCTGGTTCTACGTACCCCTGCTATGCTTACAGCACAAGCCAGTACGGATTGCGGCAGGAACCTGTGTTGCCCGTATCTTTGATATTCCGTCCAGCCTGGATGGCTCTGAGGCCACCACACCAGTGCTGCCTGTCCCAGAGAGTCTCCATAACTCTCCTGATGACCTTCTTGCTATGTTCAGTGTTGCACAGAAGTATGAGCCTGAAGACTTGGAGTCCTTCCTTAGTGCCCTCGACAACATCGAGAAAGGTACCTCTGGTCTGTATGCTGAGGCAGCCCCTAATCCCTCTGAAGACGTTGAACTTGTGGAAGACGTCTCTGAGGCTCCACCTCTTCCTGACGCCGTTGAGGATGTTTTCCGTCTCTTTGAGGAGGCAGAGGAAGACCCTGGTAATGAGTCTAACGCTGAAACCCTCCTTGCAGAGGACGATGGTTCTTCTGTCGCTGATATGCCGCGCTGAAATACTACACACGCAGACAAGCTGGAGTACCTTCCAGCTGAAGCCAATATGACTGATGAAGAGATATGGGCTAAGTTGAAAACAAAGCATATTGCTGAGATTTTTGGTGAAGAGACAGTCACCCGTCTAAAGAAATTAGTGGACAAGTACATTAATATCTTCAGGCCTGGTGTCATCACTGGTTCTAAGTTCCCACCTCCCCACACTATTGAGTTGCAAGAGGGTGCTAAGATTCCTGCTAGTAACCCCTACCCAGAAGGACTTGGGCGCACAGAGGTGCTCTGAGACCACATTGCCCAGATGAAGAGTGCTAATGTCATACGTGAAAGTCGCTCTCCTTTTGCAGCACCTGTAGTCCTTGCTAAGAAACCTGATGGCTCGTGGCGCTTCTGTGCTGACTTCAGGAAACTGAATGAAATCACAATCAAGGACCGATATCCACTCCCCCGAATTGAGGAAGTCTTTGACGCAATTAGTAACAAATGCATCTTTAGTGCCATGGATTTGCTCAGTGGCTTCTGGCAAATCCCTGTTAAAGAAGAGGATCGCCACAAAACGGCGTTTATATCTTCGCAAGGCCTCTTTGAGTTTAAAGTCATGCCCTTCGGCCTTTGTAATAGTCCCCCAACTTTCCAAAGAGCGATGGATCATGTTCTTGCTGGCATCAAGTGGTTATACTGCATGGTGTATGTAGATGATGTTGTTGTGTACTCCAAAATACTCAATGAACACTTTGAGCACCTTGAAGGTGTCTTCGCGCGTTTCTCAGAGTACAACCTGAAGTTGAAACCCTCCAAGTGCAATCTGTTCCACTTGGATCTCCCATTCCTCGGACATCGTGTCTCCCAGGCAGGTCTCCACAAAGACCCTGCTAAAATGGTTGAACTCGACCAGTACCCGGTGCCGAAGACTTTGAACCAGCTTCAGCAGTTCTTGGGATTCGCCAACTATTTTAAGCGTTTCATCCCAAACTATTCAGATAAGGTTCAACCTTTAAACGATCTGTTATCCCACAAACTTCCCTTTGTTTGGACAGAGCGTCAGGACGAGGCCTTCAACCTTGTCCGCAAAGAGTTGAAAGTCAATACAATTCTCTCTATCCCACAGAAAGGGGATAAGCTCCTCATTGAAGTCGACGCCTCAGGCTACGCCCTTGGCGCTGCCCTTTACATTGTGGACCCACAGGAGCCCCATGACTGAGAGAAGCGAAAACCTGTTGCTTTTGCTTCCCGCGTTCTTGCTGATGCTGAGACTCGCTATTGGACTCACGATCGTGAAGGTCTTGCTATTGTGTGGGCTGTTGACACCTTTGAGCGCTACCTGTTTGGTCAGTCGTTCATTGTCGAAACAGACCACGCACCACTCCTGCAGCTGTTTAAGAAAGCACCACTAACTGGACGCTTTGCCCGCTGGGCTTACCAGCTCTCTCGCTATGACATTGAACTTGTTCATGTCTCTGGTAAAAAGAACGTCGTAGCTGACGCCCTCTCCCGAGTCTTCCTTGGGCCTGCTGCTCGTTCTCACGAAAATGTCCCTCCAGAGGAGGACCACACATCTATTTTGCCTACCCCACAACCATCAGAACAAGGGGATGGAGCGAAAAAAGAGGTACTCAATAAGGAGCCTTCTCCCCTTGCCGACCCTGAGTTCCCTGGCTTGGGTCACCTTGATACTATGTACCAATCTCTGTTTATGCAACAGCACCAGGAGATGGAAAGTCTCTGTGCAGCTGCTGATGCCCGCCCTGCAAACATTGAACCGGACCCGGTTATCAAGAAGAACCTGTTACGCCATGCTCTCACTCGCATTCGACATGCACCACCAAAACCACCTGTGTTTGTAGAGCCCAAGTGGAAGCCTTCACTGAACATCTCCACTTGGAATGTGAATGGAATTAATTCCTGGCTCAAAGTTGCCCGCAAGGCTGGTTTACCTTATGCCCAGGACCCGGATCTTGGTCGGTGCCTTGAGAACTATTTGAACTCTCAGTCTTCAGCCATTGTCTGTCTCCAGGAGACTCGCCTTGGCCCAAAGAGCCAGAAGCTCATCGATCACCTGAGTAAAATGAAGGATTGGAGATGTATCCTCCGCGACCCCCGTACCGGACGGAACGGAGTAGCTATCTTTTATCGCTCTGACCTTAACGGTTCAGAATATGAAATAGCAGGGGATGCCCAGCATTATGCAGAAGGTCGTGTTGCAGCCCTCGTTGTGGGAGAATATGCAGTGATGACCTGGTATGCACCAAGTGCTTTTGGTGACGACACTGGTCTCCGTCAGTCCTACAAGATGAAGTTTCTTAACGAGATGGCAGATAATTGTTCTGACCTTCTTGCACGCAGTTACAAAGTTATTATAGCTGCTGACCTCAATATTGCTCATGCTGACATTGATGTGTATTCACAACTCCGGAAAGAGATGGAAATTGCAAACGGGACCTTCCCAACTTGCCTTAACGAAGAAAGGACTTGGCTCTCTCGTTTCCTGGACTTGGGTTTCACTGATGCTTTTCGGGCCCATCATCCTACCGAGCCTGGTTTAACATGGACCAACAAGGCCCGTGACACGCCTTATTGGTTCCCTCTACTCCGAGTGGACTACTTCCTTGTGAGTAACAACATCCCTCCTTTGGTGTATGACGTTCGTATTCATTATGATATACCTGCCAACTCAGAACGAGTTGCTAGTGACCACTATTGCTTGGAGTTACTCACTGCACTGGAAGCACCCCTGAGGGTACTCCCCCCTGATGTCAATGAGCTTCGAGAAGCCTTTACCTTTTTAGATGAACTTAAGTCAACCAAGACTGAGGCCGACCGAGTGGTCCAGTTGTTGGACAACAAAGTTGCCCTTCGTGACCCGTATTTTGGGCCCATCCTCCGCTTCCGTGAGGAAGGAACCATACCTGACGACTCAGATGCTAAGGCTATGAGCGCTCAGGCTGCCCTGACCATTGTGAAGGATGGAGTCCTTTACGTTATTAGGAACTCCTTTTCGTACCTGGCCCGAAAGTCCCCACTGAGACTTGCAGTTGCTGTCCCAGATGGGCTCCGACGCGAGGTGCTCCGACTCATGCATGATGATCCTTTCTCTGGCCACCTCGGCTCTAGAAAGGTCCTAGAAACCATGTCTGATTGTTTCTACTGGCCCAACATGTCCAGAGACTTACGCAACCATGTCGCCAGCTGCCATGTTTGCCAGAAGAGCAAGAGTGTTCCAGCCCGAATTGGAACTCTCCATCCCATACCTATTGGAAACGCCCCCTGGGAGCGTGTCGCAGTCCGCTCCGGCTGGGCAACACACATGCAGCATCGAGAACTTTCGCTCCTTTCGCGCCACTCGGAGATTAAGTGATGAGCAAGCTGATTATGTCAGGACTCTTATGTCGGCTCAGGTGAACAACTGAACGATCTTGCAAGCACTCCGCCAGCGATGGCCTGGTATTCTCGTTCAGCCACAGGATCTGTCGAACTTTGCTGGAAGCTGGTATTGACTTTTGATGGTGCGGTGCAAGAGCAGTTTGCACTCTGAGCTGCTGTTTTGTTGGTTTTTGGTGACATGCCTGCAGTATCCATGCTAATGAAAATGACTGGCAGCAATGGCAAGCACCCTTGTCGCCATTGCAACATTGAGGGTGAATGGAGTGCTAAAAGCAACCACTACTGTTTTCCACTTCACCAAAATCAGCAGCTGCTGCTGGATCCACTGCAACCACCCATACTAACTACTGAGGAATTCTTGACACAAGCAGCGCACTTTGAGTCAATGGCTCGTGGAACAAAGCAGGATCAGAAAGAGAAGAGTATGGCATCCAGATCACCAGCATTCTGATGGAGCTGCAATCAATAGTGTTCCCAAACTCCTTCATGATTGACTTCATGCACCTTGTTATTCACAACACCTCCAAGCTCTTGCTATCCTTGTGGAAAGGAACTATTCTATTGGACAAGGTAATAAAGGAATCATGTAGATAACACTAGGACTAGCCCTGATGCCATCTTAACTTATCTTTACTCTTGAAGACAGGTCAGAGGATCTTAAAAGGTGTAGGTAATGTGTGCAAACTCCAACAGAATGTGACATATTCTGACAGGATTCCTGCAAGATGAAAACTATAGTGTGTTTGTCAAGGCTAACTTTAATATCTCTGACCAACTACTCAAATTGACTAAAAGAGCAGTGGCAAAACTGTGGAAAACATCAGTAGCTATTGTGGAAACCAATTGGAACCAGGAGGTTGCGCACTTCTGGTCAAAGGTTACGCTGGTTGATAAGCAGCAGATTCTGGCCTGTGCGGGTACCTGGATTGTGAACATCATCGAGAGTCCAGTTATCTTAGAGTCTGCTCTTCTTTCACAATTGAGCGCTCCTCTATGTTTTGTTTTTAATTTCCACGTAGTATGTTGAACTTGTTGACAAACAGTCCCACCGCAAAAGGGCCGCACCTGAATTGACGCCATTCACACGATATGGACACTTTCTCTCTGTCATGACAATCAGTCGCCGAAAGGAGATTGATGAGAGTTCAGAGGAGAGGGAGACTGTGATAGTTGCAGCAATTCAGCTGCAGTCAGAGCTGGTGACAAAACTTCACTTGCCAGTGATTTCAGAGGATGGAGTTGTTATCGACATGAGCCTTGTGAAGGGTGTGATTGGACAAGTCAAAACTGGAGGTGCCATGTCTCTTGTTTCAATTCCCAACACCTTGGCAACAGCTGGTTGCCCAGCTCCCATTCTTGAAAAATGGGAACTCCACCACCTTTCTTGTCTTTGGTTTCAATCCCCACACCCTCTGGAAAATGAACGGCTCCCAAGCTACCGTTTTGTGAAAGATGGTAGCTGGGGAACCGTTCCTGATGGAAACTGGTATCGCTGTGACCGGCCATGGCCCACAGTGTATGCAAGTGCCAACTCTCACAACCATGGCAACCTTGTGCAATTTCCTCATGACTTTGGATTCTGCAACATCAGGCTAAGCCTCTCTTTATCTTTGCTCACATAACTTCAGCCAAAGACAATTAATTTGCTGTCCATTCATTGATAGAACCAGGACTGGTTGAGTAGTTTAACCATCCTCTAACCATTTTGCCAGTGCAATATCAAACATCATCTTCCACTTAGGGGGGAGGATGCTAGGAATAAGTGATAGATGATCATCAGCACTGTATTGCCAATTAGATGGAGGATGCTTGGAATTAGTGAAAGATGATCATCAGCACAGAGTTTCAAAGTGGCCTCAGCATGGATTGGCACCAACTTGGCATGGTCTCCTTGGTGCCAAGCTGCTGGCTTGGGAAAATGCTCCATCTGTTTTCGCCCAATAAATCTGGACTCAGGATTCGAACTTTGGAAAACCTTATTGTTGCTGGGCTTAGTTGACTCTGGCTAGGAACCTCAACTCACACATATTGATCACTTCAGCTTTTATACACAGGCATACGAACACACTACACCAGGTCCCACGTCACAGGAAATTGCGAAAAGCGCCGCCATCACGAAAATTGGACCTCGGACGTTTTTGGACAATTCAGCAGCTAGACAATTTTCTACTGGCGGCCTTTGGCCGCCCACTTGTGCAGTCTCTCTCCCTCTCACTCTCACTCTCCCTTATCCTCAATTATTTTGGGAGGTTTTTAACTTTGATATTTTCTTTCTCTTTGAAGGTATTTTCCACCATTCAGAAATGTTCTTCTTCCTGCCCGACATTTACTGTGGCGGTTAGTCAGGTTCAGGGCATTTGGCTGGGTTAGTCAGTGTCCGTCGGTTCATTTCTGTGGTTTGCACTGTCCAACTAGGGGTAGAGTAGTGTTAACCTTGCTCAACAGTCTCTCTCTATATCAGGATCTGACCTTTCAGTATGCCTTTTCATTTACCCTCCTTCCTTATTTGAACCTGTCCTACCCTCCCATTTTCTTCACATGTAAGTGGGACTGATTGCCGTTGAGGACAGACATTCTACAAGCTGCTGAACGGCTGTAGGTGGGAGTAGCTTTGTCACTTGTGGAAGCAGCGCGAGGGAGGCCAAGTGTGTCCTGTGGTGGGCGGTTCAACCCTCTTGAGCACGGGCTGCCTACTCTGCTTGGACTGAACAGACAGCTGACCAAAGACAGAACAGGAACAACTCCCCTCACCTATGACCGAGGCCTTGCTGTGTGAGACGCAAGTTTCACCAGCAGCAGGAAAATCAGTTCACAGCAGTGGTAGCTTTCCCCCTATTTCCTCCTCTTTTCCTGATGCAGTATGTCTCATGAGTATTTCTTCAATGAAGCTGTTAGTCAGGCACGAAGTGCAGACAAACAAGCTTCCTTTCCCTTTTTCAATCTTTTGCACTTATAGTTTTCTGCTTCCTCTTGCACTCTGTGGGTGTGGGTTGCTGGCATGTGGAAAAGATGTTTAATCCAGTGAAGAAGAACCATCACTTAGTGAATACATTCAGTGATTTCAATTGTTCTTTGAAGTGGAGTCTTGTGGGTCAGAGGATTAATACGTTAATGGCATGGCGCAGAAGAAGGAGTAGCAAGAAGAAAATGGCAGCTTGCAGTGCGGTAGCGGTGAGGTGCTGGGGTACACACACACATCAGCTGACAGGGTGTCAGAAATGGTGACTACAGATTTCTTTTGTTAGCCTGCCACAAAAATAAGAATACATCTTGTTAGGCGGAACTGACTGGTTAGCAGCAAGAGGCACAAGACGGACCCGAACCTATTGTGACTGTCAGTTATTGTTCTCACAATGCCCATGGGAGAGCGAACCACCACCAATGCAGACCTAGGCCCTGGCTTGCACTGTTGACAAATACTCCAAGTCTTAAGTGGAACAGAAACCCAGTGTCAACAGTTTTCCTCCTCCTCTGCTCAAGCATATAGGAGAGGTTTTTACCCTGTGCCAGTCACGCTTGCCTAGGAACTATTACAGCGTGTATATCATCATTATGTATCAATTATTCATAACAGAGTTTTTCTCTTTCTCTCCAAGTTGGGGAGAAGGACCACCCACAAACACACATCTCCACTTCATTCACTCCTTCCACTCACTCACTCAGAGTAGACTGTTTACACATCTATGTTTTACTTCAATGGAATTCTCATTGAATTGCTTCTTCTCAAGTCAGAGACAATATCACTATTCAGCATATCAGTTCAGAATGCTTCTTCATTCCACTGCCTCCCTGCTTTATTGGTATCTAGAAAGCACAAAATATACAAAAAAGACACAAAATTTCTGGCCTTTGTGGATGTTTCATTTGAAAAAATCCACAATTAGTCCTCTGGGAAAATCCTGATGATAGTGGAACAGACACAGTTTTACTCCTCCTCCTTTGCAAAGCAGATAAGTACAGGAAAGGCTTTTACCCTGTGCCTGTCATGCTTGCCTCGCAGCTATTATGCTGGCATATCATCGTAATGCAGTATAGACTTTGTTTCAATTGTTCATAACAGATAACAGATTCTTTTCCTTTTAAGTTCAGGAGAAGGACCATCCCCAAACACACATCGCCACCCATTTCCATCCACTTTCTCACTCAGTAGACTGATTACAGCGTCAAGTGGCAGAGGAACTACAGCGTATGTCCAACTATCGGACTTGGCCTTTTAAGGTCCGGGTTGGGCTTGGATTGTGATATGAAATTTTCAAATGTCCGACTTTTTGAGGAGTACCTGTGTCAATCAAATCTTGTGAAACCCTGTCGGACCCAGCATGCGATTGAGCATTGGTGAATTGGAACATCTCAACTGCACCCTCCACCTTTGTTTCTTCTCTTTCGCTGCGCTGCAGCATTCTCATTCCACCCAACATCAGCGTTCTTCCTGTGCCAGCGGTTCGACGTCAGCCCAAATTTTGCTGGGTTTCCAGATTCCCTTGTCAATGGACATAGCCATGGCAAACAGAAAACTTCGTTTTGTTGCAAGGTGGTGACATGATCCGCTTCTCTCCTTTCCCACACTCGACGACAGCTGCCGCTCGGCTCCAGTTTGACAAGCTTGACCTTCCCGAGGCAGCTTTCATTTCCTTTCGTATTGGCAAGCGCATGCGCAGTGAATCACCCCTCGATCTTCATTGAGCGTTTGCTAAAGTCGATGAACGGGTTTCACTTTCTTAGGCGATTCTTTGACTGGATCGAACAAACCCACTCGAAGTTGATTTCGATTGGCAGTCCGACACCATCGAAGCATCACTTTAGGAGGATCGGCCTGAACGAACCCCGAAGTTGCACCGTTCCCGAACACGAGGCCTCATACCTTTTTACTGTTGTCCTTGCTGCGCCAGGACTTGTTGATCTGCGCACCTGTGCAGACCACTTAAAAAAGCGCTGTTCTTTGATTTCTGATTCCAAAAAAAAAAAAAAAAAAAGCAGCTATTACCGCAACTCCTTTCTTGATGTGAGGTTCAACGATCTGATCGATTCCTCGCTAACATAGCGATTTTTCAATAGATCTTACGCGAAAATCGAAAATGTCGGAGAATTACGACTCATACCCAACACTCCTCATCAGGTGACCTGCTAACTTCTTTGCGGCTGGACTCGAAAAGAATCTAATTTTTTCTTCAGCGGCTTGCCTCCAACGATCACTGAGTTGGTATGGGTAAGGTTCCTTTAATGTTCTTGTTCTTAGCTCTCTGTTTCAGGATATTGTCAATGTGTTGAATCAAGTTAAGATGGAAACGTAGGTGTCAGACAACGACATAATCTCCTAACTGTTAACGGACAACAGAAAGGTCATTATTGAAAGAGATGCGATGACCGGAGCACCTCGAGTTAAACTTGTCTTCCGATATCAGAACGATGGTATGACTGGATCTTGTCGTAATCTCGATAATGACCAACAAATTCAGCGGACCGCTTTTTCGCCACCGTCAATGGTTCCATGTTCCTTGGGTCGAAAGTGCAGCTGACATTTCAAGACCCGAACATGAACTTTTCTACAACCTCTGGAGCGAAAACAATCGTCGCAAAGCACATTCCACTCGGGGTTACCTCCCTTGACTTTTACGATGTTGCAAGAACTTTTGGCAAAATAATTTCCTGCAAAGTGATGATAGACCGTTCGAATGTCGAATCATATGCACTTCTGCAGTTTGAAAACCAAGACCACGCCGACAGATTTCTTCAGGACATGAATGGAGCTAACTTTCGTGGCGGACTTATCTCCCTGTCTTGGCAGTTTCATAAGAATGCCCAGTACGTCTATCCAACGAACAGGGCTCCTCCCACTCAGATTCCTGCTCGCCCTGCCCCGTCACCAGTCGGACCAAACGGTGGCGTGCAGGTTGCTGTTGGGGCAGGATGGAGTATGACGTCTCCGCCCTCGACTCCGTCCTCACCACCCGCAATCCTGGGCAATCCGACGAGCCCGCGGGACTCTTCGTACAGCTCCCACAGGGACTCAACCTACAGCAACCATCGCCTTTCGTGGCAAAGTTACCCCGCTTCGCCATCTTCGCCTGTTCCAAACGCCCCGTTTGGCGCCTATGTGAATTGGAACGCAACGTCTCCCATTCGACCAGGTTCAACTACCGGATGGCACACGAGCTCTTCACCGATCCCTGAAGTTGCTCCAACGATGGTCTCTCTACCGCTAGCCTCTACTGTTCTCGGTGACCGGTCAGCGACGTCCCCAACTCCCGCCGGGACGTCGCCTGTTGCTGGTGTACCAGGAAACAGTAGCGCTAGTCGCCGAGCTAGTAGCATTAGCCTCAGCACAGCTGAAGCGGCAGCAGCAGGCTTGGATCCGCGCAACTTATACGTAAAGAATTTGGATGATCATGTTGACCATCAGGACTTATTTGGCCTCTTTAAAACCTACGGGCGAATTGTGAGTGCTAGGGTGATGAAAGAGGACGGCGGAAGCGGTCGGAGCAAAGGCTTTGGATTTGTCAGCTTCGAGGAAGAGGCGCATGCCCGAGCGGCCCTTGAGGCCTTGGATGGCTTTCGATGGGGCTCGAAAACTCTCGTCGTGTGCGTTGCTGAGCCAAAAAACTTCCGCGAGAAAAAGCTGATGGCGATTCACGGGACTGGACGCTAAAAGACCAGCTCGACTCCTTCCGTCTTCTGAACGGGGTTGTATCCACTTGGCTCTTGCTGTCTTGTGTTCTCTCGGTCTCCTTCACGTTTCATTCTGGCAAAAAACTTATTTCTTCCCTTCGCTCTACTTCCCCTGTCCACTTGGTTGCTCTTGGCGATCGTTTTTGAGTATCCGACAATGGCAGTTGATCGAACACCGTACTGATGGCATCTAAGATACATGTTCGCCGAAATGTTCGAGTGTGATTTCTTACCACATCCAACAGCGTACTAAACAAGTACCGCCAACGCTTTGGCCCATTTCACAAAAATCACGCGCGGAGCGAAATAAGAAGTTTTTCAATTTGAATTCCATGTCAGTTTTTTTTTAACTTATGTGAGAAAGATCTGAAGCGAAGACACAAAATATGCCGGATTTCACTTTTGATGAAAACTGCTAACAGTTTTGTATGTGGAATATGCCCTCGCTGGAGCGAATCAACAAGAATCAATTGAAGAAAAAAAACTTGACTTGTCTCGCCCCTCTGCGATCACACTATCACTACCGAGATCACAATCGCGACGCTCTCGACTCCGTCGACACCGATTTCAACAGTCTGTTTGGAACAGGACAGCGCCCATCGCATGTTCATGCACGAACTTGAAGCCGGGATCGTTGTTTCTCGTTTTTTCTTTTATTTGTAGTCGAACATGACTCCGTGGTGCCAACTTCACGATCTCAAGCGATCCCGCTGGCGAGATCCAGCGAAACTTGGCACGGATGTAGGCAGGTGGCAGGTTAAGGTGTCTGCAAAAGTGCAGGTCTCGCGGACGAAATGTGGGGCTGTTATAACCAAGTTGGCACAGTGCCAAGTTGGAGGCCTGAAAAATTGGCAAACGTTGGTGCCCAACTGGAAGCACTTGTCCAAACTCGAGCAGAGGAGGGACTTTGGCTCCCTTACCATATGCTTCAAGTTTTTACAGAAATCCCTAAAACTTTGGGCCCGCTTGAAGTGTTGCAGTTCGCCCCCGAGCGTAGGTAAACCTTTCAAGCTGCCGAAGGTTTACGACTCAAGTGTCGTGGTTGGTGGGTGGGTGTGTCGAAGTGTTAACATGTTGACCGTTCTATTGCCATGAATCCAGTGCACCATCGTTGTGTGAAACACATGACCATAAGGCTTGCCTATCTACAGCCAGAGTGCTCTTTGCTGGGGCTCGCGGGTCTCGAGGACTGTCACGGTTATTGAATCAGTATGATTTCAGCAAAGAAGAGTTTGCAGTGATGAATTTTTCTCTTTTCTTTTCTGAACCATGAGGGATCGTTCACCACTTCATGGTGGTACTGCATGGGCCAATTCTTCAGGGTTTAGTGGTTTCTGATTGCTACTCCCCGAATTGCGTGGTCACTGGTTTAGCGGGCACTAGAAGTTATCAATTTGGTGTTACGTCATCAGGGCCCTCAGGGTATGTGGGCATAGCACTTTGGACAGTGGACCCAATGTAGAATGATGACGTGATGGCAACCAAGTCAGTCACAGGAAAAGGAAATGGAAAAAAAATCCCACCACACAGTCAAACCCTGAACCAACTCAAACGGCGAAAGGAGAAGTGCCAAAAACACTGGGAGAAGCGACGAGCAGAACTGGAAGGCTCTCCCATGCTGCAGTCACCATTGACTTCCTTGAATGCATCTGAGGATGGAAATGGAAGAAGCAGGAAACGGGCGTCTTCAAGATCTTTCCTGTCTCCAATGTGATTGCAAATTTAAAAAGTGCAATTCTCTCCTGCAGGGAGGACTCTGAAGGCAGGGATGACCCCGCAGCAACTCCCAAGACAAGCCCAAGGGAATGGCACCCAGTTAGCCACAAAGGAGAAGACAAAGAAGAAGACAACAGTGGGCCAGTGGGTGCCTTGTTGTTTGAAGCGAACTTTTCTCACAGCTCTGAAGGGAAACTTTGAAGTGGATGACAAGCAGGTTTTGAGGAAATGTGGTGCTGGTCCTAATGCCAGTCCAAAGTGGGCAATGAATCTTTCAGAAGTTCAAGGAGACTACAAGTATTGCGAATATTCGGCATTTCGGTCAGGGAATGAGCATGGCAAAATTCAATCAATTTGGACATTGTTTGATGGGTGGACAAGTTGAAAGCTTTAATTGATTGGAATGGTATGATGGCAATGTCCTACAAGGTGGCTAATGTTTCTTCAAAAGGTAGAATTGGCAAGGACCAACCAACAACCATGTCCACCAGCCAGGGACGGTAAGCCAATCCCTATAATATCATGAAGAGAGGTGTGTCTCACTTCTGCACAGGTCACCACACTGATGTAGTGTGCTGCAACCATCCCAGCAGGAAAGTGCAAGGTCTGGTCATGACTTTGATGAAAATGCAGAGTAGGCAGCAGAACAGAAACAGTTTTCGCAGCAGCCCTTTTTCCCCTCTTGGCAGTGATTTCCATCCCATGGTTGCGTTGCGTGCACTTGGTGGGCGTATAAAATCGTCCATCGAATCTAGCTATAGTGTCTAGCAGCAGGGGAACTACAGCGTAGGTCCGACTATCACTGTAAGGCGGAACTGACTGGTTACCAGCAAGAGGCACAAGACGGACCTGAACCTATTGTGACTGTCAGTTTTCATTCTCACAATGCCCATGGGAGAGCAAGCCACCACCAATGCAGACCTGGCCCTGGCTTGCGCTGTTGACAAATACTTCGAGTCTTAAGTGGAACAGAAACCCAGTGTCAACAGTTTTCCTCCTCCTCTGCTCAAGCAGATAATATAGGAGAGGTTTTTACCCTGTGCCAGCCATGCTTGCTTAGCAACTATTATAGCATGTATATCATCATTATGTATCAATAATTCATCAAAGAATTTCTCTTCTTGCTCTCCTAATTGGGGAGAAGGACCACCCACAAACACATCTCCACTGATGAAGCCCAGGCGGACTCCCATACAGACATAGAGGTCCACAATCAGCTGCTGAAATAGTTTCCTGTACAGGTGTTAGTGAGAGCCCTGCCTCAACATGAGCTGGTAGCAGTAGTACTGGGACATTGTAACAGTTGTCTGCCTCCTCACCCACGCTACCATTGCTGCTGGCATTGTCGCCATCAGAGCCAATATCACCATCTGTCCCCACATCAAAATCCTCCTCAGGGTCTGCATCATCAGCTGCAGCACCATAAGCATCCTCTCGAAATTCATATTCAGAATTGTAATTGTCCACACCACCAAGAGCATCACTCTGACCACCCAGTTCATCCCCAAATCCAGCCCTATCCAAATCCTGTCCTGTCCTGTCCTGATCCTGTCCAGTCTGTGGTTCAATTATTGCAACGCCATGCATCCAACCTTGATCACCAGAGGTAAAGAGCAAAGGGTAGGCCAGTGGCAGGTAACAGGGATGCTCAGGAGGAATATCAACCAATTTGCTATCCCACCCCATACAACAATGCTTCAATAAGAACCTTCGGCAGGATTGCAGCAATGACATCACCCGTTGGAGCATTGTAGGTAGTCCAGGTAAGCACTCCAGTCTGAGCAGAGGGTGCATGGTGCAAACAGTCTACTCTGAGTGAGTGAGTGGAAGGAGTGAAGTGGAGATGTGTGTTTGTGGGTGGTCCTTCTCCCCAACTTGGAGAGAAAGAGAAAAACTCTGTTATGAATAATTGATACATAATGATGATATACATGCTGTAATAGTTCCTAGGCAAGCTTGACTGGCACAGGGTAAAAACCTCTCCTGCCAGGAACATGGCAGGACAGGACAAGGCAGACAAGGAATTGAGAGGAGTGATGATTGTATTGGAAACAATAATTCACTTGAGGGGTGGGACAGGTCCCCCATCCCCCTTTTATACCTTTTGAGAGTCTTCCTTGTCAAGACCCAAAGAAAGTTCCAGAAAGAGCAATTAGTAATACAATGATACCAATGATACCAATGACAACAAGACAAGTCAGGAAAGCAAAGAAGGTTCCAGAAGGTTCCATGAAGGAATGTTCTAGAAGGTTCCAGAGGTTTCCAGGGGGTGATTCATAACATCATCTCCCCCTTTTAGGCCTCTTCTGCAACTTGGTGGGGTACCTGGTCTTGAACTTGAGCAGAAGGTCTTGGTAGTGAGTGAGGTTTGACTCAGGTTCCCAGGTGTTGTCAGCATCTGAGTAACCTTTCCACTTAACAAGGAACTTGAATGTCCTTCCAAACCACTTGGCATCCAAGATTTGTTCAACCTCAAATTCCTCTTCACCTTCTACCTCAACTGGAGGAGGAGGAGGAACAACTCTGCCTGGAATGGAATTGGCCACAAACTTCTCCAAAAGGCTGACATGGAAAACTGGGTGGATCTTCATGGATGCAGGGAGATCCAGCTTGAAGGTGACTGGATTGATTTGCTCCAAGATCTTGAAAGGTCCCAACTTGAGGTTGTCTAGCTTGGGACTTGGTCTTTTGGTCTGCAAGTTCTTCCTCAGAAGCCAAACTTGCTGACCCACACCAAGGTCATGTCCATTCTGTGAGTGTTGGCAAATCTTGAGGCATCTTCTTGGGCTCACTTCAGGGTGGAGTCCAGGAAGGTGCTGATGATCTTGAGCTTATGCAAGTGTGAAGCCACAGCAGGAGCTTGGACATTGGATAGGGTCTCTTGTCCCAGAAGATCTCCTCTTGGATTGAAGCCATAGGTTGCAAAGAAAGGAGATAGCTGGGTGCTTGAGTGGATAGAATTGTTGAGAGCAAATTCTGCCAGCGGAAGGAGGGTGGGCCAATCATCCTGTTGATAGCTGACATAGCACCTCAAATACTGCTCCAGAGTCTGGTTTGTTCTTTCTGTTTGTCCATCAGTTTGAGGGTGATAAGCAGTTGACAGTTGAGACTTGATTCCAAGGGCTGCTGTGAGTGCTTTCCAAAATTGAGATCTGAACTGTGGTCCTCTGTCACTGACGATTGACTGAGGCAGCCCATGGAGCCTGAATATGTGCTGCAAAAACAGGTCTGCTGTTCCTTGTGCATCTATATTCTCAGTGCAGGGGATGAATGGGCCAACTTTGTCCTTCTGCAGATGACAACAAGGATAGAGTCAAATCCATGGGATGGGGCCAGTTTCACAATGAAGTCCATGGATATTGATGACCAAGGGCTGATGGCAATTGGGAGGGGCTCCAGAAGTCCATAGGGCTTGTGTCTGCTGGATTTGTTTCTTTGACAGGTTTCACAGCTGTTGACATAGTTCTTGATGTACTTCCTCATGCCCGGCCAGTAGAAGTCTCTGGAAACAAGCTCATATGTCTTGTGCTCTCCTGGGTGTCCAGCTGTTGCTGCATCATGCCTTGTCTTGAGTATCTCAAGTTTTTCCTCTTTTTGGCTGATTTGAATCTTGTGAGGCTTGGGGTCCTTGGAAATAGCATGGGCCCACACACTGTCAGGAAGCAATGAAAGGTGTGTCTTGGATGGTGGGGTGAAATCATCTCCCCATTCAGGTGCAAGGTCTGTCCTTCTGCGCTCATCAGCAGTGGGGCATGAAATCTTGACTGGGAACTGTGATTCTTGAATCTTTGACTGAGAGTTCTGTTCTTGGCAAAAAGACTGTGAGCTGTGGAACTTGAATCTTGAATGTGGACTGTGAACTGTGGTACTTGAATCTTTGACTGTGGGTTTTGTGAACTAGAGTCTTGGCCATGACTGTGAGCTCTCTGAGCTCTACTTGAATCTTGACTGTGAACTGTGAACTGTGGAACTTGAGTCTTGGCTGGCTGTGAATCTTGAATCAAGGGCTTGAGAGCATGAGACTTGGGGGCTTGACTTGAGTTTTGGGTGACTGTTCCAATTGGTGGAGGTTGGACTTGACCAGTGACCCAATCAATGGCAGGGTTCTGGGCTTGCAGCCATGGTAATCCCAGGATGACAGAGAATGTGGGTGAGCCAAGATCCAATACTTCCACGTTGACCATGGATGGTGGAAAGTCTTGGATGTGGAGGAGGTTTAGCTTGGTTTCATGGCTGATTTCCTTGAACAGAGCATGATTGGCAAAGTGGACCTTGAGGGGTGTGGATTTCTTGATGGTGGGAATGGCACAAGACTTGGCAAGGGTGGCATCAATGATGTTGCAGGATGATCCAGAGTCTATAAGGGCCTTGGTTGTGATGGTTGACTTGGGTGAGAGTTGAATCTTGACATCCATGGTGAGTTGGTGGGGCTTGGAATCTGAGGTGTTTGTGGTGCTGGTGGTGGTGATGAAACAGGGGCAGCTTGGAGGAGGGTCCAGAAAATTGCCCCTCAGTGAGCCTGGACCTGGGAGTTTGGGTGCTTCTTCCTTGGGCAGTCCTTGACAGCATGCTCCTTGGAGCCACAGTAGAAACACAGTCCCTGCTGGGCCCTCCTTGTTTTCTCCTCTTGGCTCAGAGGACCCTTAGGAAGTGTCTCAACTGCATCCACTTGCATGGGTTTAGGAACTGTAAGAGCTTGAGGGACTGGGGTAGGTCTTGATGTAGTTCCTACTTGTCTTTGCTTCAGCCTCTTGGAGTAGAGTCTGTTGTCAATCTTGATGGCAAGGAGAATGTACTCTTCCAAGGTCTCAGGGATGTGCAGAGACTGGGAGAGCATGTCTTGGATAGACTCATGCATGGAGACCATCATGGTACAGCTCCATCAGAGCTGCATCATTGTATCCAGAGTCTCTGGCTAGTTGCTTGAATTGGTTGGTGTAGGCCACACAAGATTGGTTTCCTTGCTTGATATGCTTGAGCTTGGATCTTGCTGTGAAAGGGTGTTTGAAAGGTTGGAGCGGGGTCAGAGGCCAAGTAGTGAGGTCAGTTGCTGGTGCTGAGACATCGAGAGTGGTTTTGTGAGAATGTCTGCGAACTGGTTGCTGGTTGGTATGTAGCGTACAGTGATCTCTCCAGTGACTACACCTTTTCAGAGGAAATGAGCATGTATGTCAATGTGTTTTGTGTGAGCATGTGTGAGAGGGTTGACCACTAGTGCAAATATCCAGTGTGCAATTTGCAGTCTCCAGGTTTGCCCCCATAGGATGCGTCAGCATATGCAGCTGGTTCAGGGGTGTCGTTTGTGAAGAGCCGTAGTGGCTTGTGGCTTCGCCTGTAGAATAATCTGTAGTCCCAGGTGCCTCAGAGGTAACGAAGCAGGCAGTGGAGTGCATTGCGATGGCACTGGCATGGCTTCAGTTGGAACTGGGAGGGCACATTTGTTGCAAATGTGATATCTGGTTGGGTTTGCAATTGAATTTTCATAAGTGTGGATTGATACCAGCTTGAGTTGCTCTTGCTGAGTTCAATTGACGTTTTGTCATGCATAGAGGTGATAGACATTGGAGTTGATGCTGTTACTTTTGGGCCTTTTGGTGTAAGCAGTGTGGAGGAGCTTTGACCTGTTACTGCTCTGCAAGGATGACTTGCAGCATTTTGCAAGTGATGGTCCTTGTAACAGTTTTGTATAAAGTCAAACACCAGACTGACAGAAGCCAAGATCAACCTCCCACCACCACCACCTTCAGTAGTGTGCACCACAGCAGCCCAATCCATCAATCAGCCAACATAGCGAATTCTTTCATACAAAACTGTTACCCATCCCAATCACAACCCCCTTGGTTCCAGCCAGATCCAATCAGTAGAAGGGGTTGTACGCTTTTCAGATCTGCCAACTACGCAGACCAATCACAAGCGCTACAGACATTGTACAGCAATTTCATTACTACCATTGGAAAGCTCTCAATCTTCTCTTTCCAACGAACCCTCCTGATTGCGGATCTGATGCTCCGATGCTGTATACTCTGCCTCTGAAGTTGGCACTCACTTTTCAAACTTCAAACTCTATTTGCTGGCCTTTCAGACCTCCCCCAAAGGATCTGAAACTGTCATAGGAAATATCTGCTTCCAGGTTACACGCTGATACTATTCGCTTACTCAGTATCATCCTCTTTTGTGATAAGCGACGCCTCTTTCCATTCAGGGTCACCAGATTGCCTCCAACCTTCACAACATTAATTTTTGATTTTTTGCCCCCAATTGGAGACAACAACCACCCCCCTACCTGACACACCAAGCTAATAAACCAACCTTCATCTGCTGCAACACCACCTTCACAACAGACCCAAAATCCAACAAAATCCTTTCAAACTTGGCACACATAATCGTCCTGAGGAAACAACATGACTACTGACTCAACCAAAGCAGAACGATGTGGTATTCCACTAGACCTCTGCGACACTGCAACCTCTCTCATCAGCGATGGACCATTCCAACGACAGAGATTCCAATTGGTGCCTCCACCTCATGGACAAGGCCCTGGGTGGTGCTCAGCCCAGGATGGTACTCAGGCCTGGTTGGTACTCTGCCCAGGATGGTACTCAGCCCTGGGTGATACCCAGCCCTGGGTGGTACTCAGCCCTGAATGGGTACTTAGCCCAGGCTGGGGGTTGGTGCTCAGCCTGCTTTATCTCATTTCTGTGGCCTGCTCTGTGCAGCCCACTGCTCCCTCTGTTTTCTGATGGCTCCAACCTGCAGGTATAGAAAAGCAGCAACCTCTCACAGAGATCAAAAAAAGGAATCCAACCCCCTCCTTGCTGCTTTGACAGAATCCAGTGCAAAACAAGCCAATCTCTCTTCCTCCATTTGCTCTCTCTTCCATCTCTGCCCACTCACTCCTCCCTCCTCTCTCCATCCTCTCACTCCTCTCCCTTTTCCATCATCACTGCTCTCTCTCTCTCTCTCTCTTCATCTCCGCACACACCAAGTCCCTCCAGTCCTAGTTGGGATTTCATCAACTCCACCTTCAATCCAGCTCCCTTTACGAATCCCTGCTTTCAACCAATGGATGTGCCCCTCCTCCCTGCTGACCTTGCTCATACCCACTCATCCTTGACCTTTGACACTGATGGCTCCCTTCGCGAGGAGGGCTTCATGGCTGGCTCTGTTGTTTGCCTTGAGCTTAACTTTGAATTTTCTTTTGCCCTCCCTCCACTCTCTGCCTCTTCCACAACTGCTGAAATTGCTTCTCTCCTTGCTGCCCTCACCATTACTGCAAAGCTTTCCCTGCCCCTCACTTTTCGACTTGACAATCTTGGAGTGATTCACACCTTTGAGAAACTCTTTCCCTCAAACTCCTTTAGTCCCCATCCTCACAGCGAGCTCAACACACCTCCTCTCTCTGATTCCCTCCATTGTCATTTGCACACCACTTCCCACCCCACCCTTTGGGCATGCGTTGAAGCTGCTCTACAGTCTTGGATTGGCCCCCCTCCACAAGTTTCCTGGGTTTGTGGACACAACAGCGGCACTGGCAATGAACAAGCAGACAATCTGGCATCATCTGGTCCCTGGACTTCGGACCCAACTTCGTTACCAATCCTCTCACGACAGATCCTCCCAGCCACCGCCTTCATCTCAAATACCCCGGTCTTGGGCCAACTTCGACGACAACTGCAACTCCTCACAGGTCTCTCTCACCATTTTGCACTTCTGAACACCTCAGCCTTTGCCCACATCACCCACAACCCTGACCTAGTTCAATGGGAAGCCACATTTCTTGTTCTCCACTCTGGAATTAAACCTTCTTCCCTCTTTGGCACCCTCCCTGGCTCTGCTCATCGCAAGTATTGACTTCAAATCCTCAGCAACACTTTGCCCACCCAAAAAGTTCTACACCAAAGTCACCCTCAAGTCTACCCTTATGGGCTCTGTTGTCAATGCCACCACGCTTTGGAAACCACAGAGCATGTCTGGCAATGCCCTGCAGCTGCTGACGCCATTACCAAGATTCGCAACACCTTTGCTGAAACTCTTTCTTCTTGTGTTCCTCCTGCACCTCATGGCTGCTCTCCTCCCCAAGCCCATCCCATTTACTGGCTCTCCCACCCAGAATTTCTCTTTGATCATCAATCTTGTATCAATTTTTCCTCCCTCCTTCGTGGCTTCATCCCTCAATCCTTTTCTGACACCTTATTCTCACGTGATAACCCTACTGCCCCTGTCCTTAAAACCTGAAAGAATTTGTTATGATGGCTGATTGATGGATTGGGCTGCTGTGGTGCACACTACTGAAGGTGGTGGTGGTGGGAGGTTGATCTTGGCTTCTGTCAGTCTTGTGTTTGTCTTTATACAAAACTGTAACAAGGACCATCACTTGCAAAATGCTGCAAGTCATCCTTGCAGAGCAGTAACAGGTCAAAGCTCCTGCACACTGCTTACACCAAAAGACCCAAAACTGACACTCCCCCCTAAGCTGTGGACAGGAGCAAAGGCTGGCACAGAGGAAAACCTTAAGCCATAGTCAACTTAAGGAAACTGTACACCAGAGAAAGAAGAATCACAAACACGTATGACAGGCCATCGGATGGCAGAACAGAAAGGACAGACCACACTAACAAAAATGGATGGGGGCACATATTGAACTTCAGAGGTAAAAGAAAATGAGTCAAAGTAATGAAAAGGAACAAAGAAGAAAACAGCTTCACAGATAAGAAAAAATGAACCAGAGGAAAGAGAAGAAACAAAGGCCAATGCGACTCAAATGGTATTCACTGAGAGCAGCTGAGAGAGATTTTGTCATATAGTCTGCAGGCTGTTCTCCTCCAGCAATCCACTCAAGCCGTACTACTTTTTGTTCCACGAGTTCTCTAATATGATGATACTTTACAATGATATGCTTTGACCGATTGGTATAAAGATCATTTGAACTGAGGTTGATCACACCGCTGTTGTCAGTGTAGATGACAAGAGGAGTTGGAGACAGAAGTTGAAGGGCTGAGTAGAGTTGGGATAGTGCCTTAAGTTCTCGTCCCAGTTCAGACACAGCGAAGGCACCAAGGTGGGAAACTGCTGGGGCAAGGTCTGGCCGCGTGTGTGTTGCAAGGTAGTTGATGCCGCCAAGGATTGCATGGTACAGTCTCTGGTTTGCAGCTGCTTCTTCGATCCCACGTGGCTGAAGATCGAGACTACTGGGAAGGGCAGTTACTGCAGTGCGGTTGATGATAGTGTTGGCATGGCGTTGAAGTAACTCCTTGATATAGGCTTTCTGGTGCAAGAAGATTCTGTCGTGGCAGTGTTCCAGTTGCATATTGAGGATGGTTTTGATCGTTCCTATTTCGCGGAGCTTGTAACGAGATTTTAGCAGTGTGATGGCAAAGGTGATCTCCCCAGAATCCCCAAAGAAACAAATATCATCGACATAGATGGCAATGAAAATGACTTTTCCATCCACTTGACGGAAGAGGATACAGGGGTCTGCTGTGCTTTGCTGATATCCATTCGACTTCAGGTGGCCAATCAGTTCTTGGTACCAACATCGGCCAGCTTGCTTGATCAGACTTTGCCATCACTGCGGTAGCTGTCTGGCTGCTCCATGTAAATGGGCAGATCGAGCATGCTGTTTAGGTACACATTGCTGATGTCGACAATAGCAGTGTGCCAGTTGTTTGCAGCCGCCATGGCAATGAGCCAACGAAGACTGTTGATTCAGACAACAGGAGAGTGAGTATTCCAAAAATCAATGCCATGACGTTGTGTGAAGCCCTTAGCTACGAGCCGTGCATAGAAGCACTCAATGCTGCTGACTTCACAAAGTTTGACCTTGTAGACCCATTTGTTCCAGATTAAGTTGACATTGGTGGGTTGTTCAATAACTCAAAGGCGGTCTGCACATATACGAGGGTCTGGGCAGGGTGTGCTTGTCAAACACAGTTGATCTGAATGTGTACACTTTGCAGAGTTGTCAGATGGTGGTGACAGCTGACGTGGTTCTGATGGAATTTCGCCTGGTTTAAAGTGTTA
Organism: Zopfochytrium polystomum; assembly: GCA_025765615.1. Classification (NCBI taxonomy): domain Eukaryota; kingdom Fungi; phylum Chytridiomycota; class Chytridiomycetes; order Chytridiales; family Chytridiaceae; genus Zopfochytrium; species Zopfochytrium polystomum. The sequence goes on from JAIVFJ010000054.1 coordinate 25,610, forward strand.
TGTTTGTTTTGTGGTTGTAGAGAAATAGAATCTACTTGTGATGGTTTTAACTTTAAGAAACTTTAGGGAAAATTAGTTCAGATTTTCTAAGATACCCTGCACACAAAAGAAAGCATGAGAGAAAACTCTGCACAGGTGAGCCTTCTGCACGATGCTGGTCTGGGCTCCCCCCAGTACCCTATGAGGCGAGGCGACCACTCCCCCATACACAGCTTTCCCTCAACACTTTCCCCTGCGTCTCGCCTGGGCACATCAGGAGAATAACTGTCTCCTGGTTGGTACTCCTTGCGGAATGGGCTCCCTGCTCAGGACTCCACCTACTCTGACACAGGTCCGGGCCACACTAGCCTACAAGCTGGGACTTCGGTGTTCGTGGGCCTTTGGTTGATTTTACATTGCGGTCTGCCACATCAGCCCGGCCTTCCACAGTCATGCCTATAGTGCTCCCAGTAAGGCCCACTGGGGTGACGTTAATTGCAGTAGCACAGAATCCAACCCATTGTGCCGTCACCTCAAACACCAGAGCTGTACACCGTTATCCAATTCACTTTCGCTGTGGATTACCATGTGGTTGATACTTTTTACCAATTCCAGTTTAACTTCGTTCAATTCTGATTGCTGAAGTTGAATGTTGACTGAATGGAGGAAGTTGTAATTCCAGCTTCCTTCCTGTGCTGTGCAATCTGAGCAATGCAACAGGCATTTCCGGAATCAGGGATTGCACCAATCACTGCATTTCTAAAAGTGAGATAAAAACTGAGCTCACCAGAGATTGCACCAATCATTGGATTTCTAAAAAACAAGGAAAAAAGCGGCTTGTTTCCCAAACAAGCTTCCTGATTTGGAAACAACCAAACCAATTTACAAGCAACTGTTTCTCAAACAAGCTGTAAATTGGTTCTTGATGGTACTCAGACCAGGGTGGTGCACAGCCCAAGATGGTACTCAGCCCTGGTTGGTACTCAGCCCTGAATGGGTACTGAGCCCAGGCTGGGGGTTGGTCCTCAGCCTGTTTTATCTCATTTCTGTGGCCTGCTCTGCTCCCTCTGTTTTTTGATGGCTCCAACCTGCAGGTATAGAAAAGCAGCAACCTCTCACAGATCAAAAAAAGGAATCCAACCCCCTCCTTGCTGCTTTGACAGAATCCATTGCAAAACAAGCCAATCTCTCTTTCTCCATTTGCTCTCTTCCATCTCTGCCCACTCACTCCTCTCCCCTCTCTCCATCCTCTCACTCCTCTCCCTTTTTCATCATCACTGCTCTCTCTCTCTCTCTCTCTTCATCCCCACACACACCAAGTCCCTCCAGTCCTGGGTGGGATTTCATCACAAAGCTACCTACAAGCCGTCAGCCACACTTGTACGCTCGAACAGGGCCCTGCTGCTCTTACAAGATTAGGGTTTCTGACTCTAAACAAGACCAACCTGTCTGTGAGCACCGGCTCACCAGCTACTTTAAGGCAACAAAGGGCTCTTGGCTCTCTACAAGAAAAGGGCTACCGCTCTAAACAAGTCCACTGGTCCACCAAGCCGCTACCTTGCATGTCTTCTTCAACCCCCAAGGCTGTCTGCTTCTTTTCTTACAGCTACCAGGCTTGGGAACAGAATGTGGAAGAAGTCATCAAGCCGGTCATGGCATACAATCTTGTTGCCAGCGTCCTCAAGCCTGATTACTTCGGTACGTTCAACAAGCACTGCATCAAGGTCGGCATCGGCGCTGCTCCTCCCAGCATTGGTTCTCCCCATGAATCCTCAGCAACGGCAGAGGCCAAGGCTGTGTACAGTGAGATGTACTGTCTGCACCATGCTGCCCTTGACAAGTATCACACTGGTAGACACCAAGAACACAAGACCTACCGGGAGCTTGAGGCCCAACATGACAAGGCGGTTGCTACCCTTGACTCCTGCTCACGCATTGAGGATGTGCGCTCCATGAATGCAGCAAACATCACCAACTGTGCTGACTGGTACAAGTGGCTCAATGACAAGTACGCCCTGCAGGACCACACTGGTTCACAGCAGGACAAGTGGCTTGCGACTTACAGTTGTTTGGCAAAACCCAGAGACTCTGGCCCTGCAGTCCAGGAGTGGTACACCACTCTGACCACACTGGTCACGGATTGGCTGAAGCATTTCAAATGTACTGCCACCACTTGCAGGGGTATGACAAACATCCTGCGTTCTGCCATCATCCACAAAGCAAGGGAAACGCTGCCTGGACATGAAATCTTCTCTGGCATTCGTCAAAATCTTCTCAAGGGGCTGTCAGGCTACGCCACACCAGCGATCTTGTCAAGGAGTTGACAAACTGCCACACGCTGTATCAGCAAAGCAAAGAGAAGAACAGCAGACACTCTGCTCACCATGGCACTTCTGAGATGGAAACAGCTGCTTCAGCAAAGACCTCAGTGGCAACCAAGAAGCGCAAGATCGGTGAGGCACTCAACGGCAAGCCTACTTGTGACCTTCATGGAATCTGGGTCTCGCACTCTCGCAAGGAATGCCTCAAGTTCCCTCACGGGAAGTCAGAGCCAGCTCGCCCTGCAAAGAAGGCCAAGGGCAAAGCAGCCTGCACACGCCAAAGAAGCCAAGGCCACACCAGCTGATTCCAAGAAAGCTACTGAGACTGCCAAGATTGCATGTGAGGTGGCCACTAAAGAACACCACCAAGCCTCTTGCACAGCCTTTGAGGACTCTCCTCCCCACAAATGCTACAGGATGGATACTCCACCACCACCTCCTGAAGCAGAAGACGTCGAAATGTTGGAGTTCAGTACTGAGGGTGCTGCGCGCTTTGCAGACACTTCAGCTCTAGACGACTTCCTTTCAGTAGAAAGGGCACTTGCGGCATGGGAGTTTGAAATTGGATCATGCCAGGCCGTTGAGGTGGAGGAGGAATTTGAAGTGGAGCTCACAGTTACACTTCTTGACGGCAGAATGGATCCAGACTGGATCACTGACAACATTGTCTCAAACGTCAGCTACAAAGTGATGTACGAATCTGGGCGTTTCCTCTACCGCAACATCACCTACCGCCGCATCTACGAGACTGCGCTGATGGCAAGACTTGCTGGCAGCAACCCACACCAGGTCATCCTTGACTCTGGGGCTTCCAGGACAATGTCGCCTTGTGAAGAGCACTTCACAAACTTGCGGCCCACCTCCCAGCAGATCAAAACAGCTGACAGCTTTGCAACTGCCACTGGAGTGGGCGACTTCACCCTGTTTGTTAACGGAAGAGCTCTCGTCATGAGGAACTCGCTCTATGTGCCAGAGTTCTCAGACACTCTACTCTCGGTTCAGCAAATCGTGCGGCAGACAGGTCACAACGTGACTTTCACAGCAGAAATTGCATCCTCAGGTACATGGTTCAGACTTTACCATTGCTCACAGGGACACAGGGAATGTCTATGTTGTGGACCCTTCTCTTCTGACAGGACATACTGGTCTCGACAGGGCAGAACTTGGAAGGGACGCGCCGACTCCTTCGGGGGACGCCCCAGGTGAGTCGCAACAGCAAACTGCTCCTTTGCAAACTGCAACACCAACTTTAAGCCAAACTGACCCAGACCCTTTACCAAACCCTCAGAACATTGAAGCAGTCCGAGCTCTTCACAAGAAATTTGATCACCTGTCTTTATCTTCTTTGAAGCACTTGGTCAAATCTGAATGAAGTTGGTCATTCATTTTTCCTCATTCATGACATTCCCTGCGTGACATGTGATGTTGGGAAATTGAAAGCTTCGCCTATCCACCCCACTTCCAGACAAAACACCACACTGCTTGGTCGTTTACACACTGATGCTGTCCCACTGCCCGCACGTGGACACCATGGTGAAAAACATTGGCAACTGGTCGTGGAAGAGTCAACTTGTTGGCTTGACATTGAGTTCCTCAGCTCTTTGTCCGACGCACCCACTAGATTCCGGTCTACGATTGAAAGGTTTGAACAACAACATGGCAAACATATCACATCTGTGCGCTGTGACAGGGGGAAATCTTCAAAGATGGAGAATTCAAAACTTGGGCCAATACTCAGCATCCTCCTATTGTTTTAGAACCTAGTCCTGCATTCACCAAGGAATTTAATGGGCTGAACAGAGAGGATCCCCTACGGGACTTACCACCACTCCCTGCTTCGCATAAAGAGGCCATGCGTTCTCCTTTTGCAAAGTATTGGAAGGCAGCTCAACTCTCAGAGATCAATTCGATCACGTCAAAGCACGTCTGGGACCTAGTGGCTCGACCTAAAGGGCGTAAGATACTCAAGCCCAAATGGGTTTTTGCCTACAAGTTTGACAGTGAAGGGTACCTTGAATGCTTCAAGGCCTTCAAGGCCCGACTGGTTGGTCAGGGTTACACTGAGATCTTTGGTCAGGACTACAATGAGACCTTCTCCCCTGTCGTCCACAGCTCCTCCATAAGGGCAATCCTTGCTATCTCGTTGCTGTTTGACCTCATACTTGCAGGCCTTGATGTCGAAACCGCATACTTGAACGCCAAACTGGACATTGAAAACTTCATGGAACAACCAGAAGGCTTTGAGGTAAGTGGTGCAGACGGGATACTTCTTGTCTGTTTACTCAGGAAGAGTCTGTACGGACTGCACCAGTCTGGTCGACAGTGGTACAAAACAATCTGCAACTTCCTCGTAGAAATTGGATTTACGCAATTAAAGACTGACCACTGTGACTTTGTGCAAAGGCACCCTGATGGAAAGGTCAAGACCATCATCACTCTATACGTAGATGACATCCTCATCTTCAGTCACACTGAAGAAGAAATTGCCAAAATTCTTTCTCTGATCAAATCAAAGTTCAAAATCTGCGAGGACTTCAACCCAAAAGTTGCTGTTGGCATCCAAGTTGAGAAAATCAAAGATGGAATCTTTATTGGACAGAAAAACTACACACAGCATGTCTTGGAGGAAGCAAACTACTGGTGTGACGATGAAGGCTTACCTGTCAAAATCAAAGCAACTCCCATGTCCACAACATGGATACACGATGTGGACTCTGGAAAACTTCCACAAAAAGAGTCAGAACACTTCCGAAGCACACTCATGCAACTTGCTTACCTTGCAAACTTGACGCGCCCTGACATTGCGTATGCTGTGAATACACTTGCACAATACCAGTCCGCTCCAACCCATTCAGATTCCCTTGCGCTTGACAGATTGCTGCGATATGTCCGCGCTACCTGGGATCATGGACTTTTCTACCAGAAGGGAGACTCCCAGATGACATGCATCACCAATGCAACACTCCCAGAGGTAGAGAAAGCTGCGGGTATTTCTTACCCAGAGTGGGATGAACCACATGGCTACGCTGATGCCAGCTATGCTGAAGAGGATGGACGCAAGTCGAGGTCAGGGCATGTGTTCATGCTTTGCGGGGGTGCTATTACATGGTACAGCAAGAAACAAACAGTTGTCGCTTTGTCCTCAACTGAGACGGATTACTTCTCCCTTACTGAGGCCATCAAAGAGACAATCTGGCTACGAATGCTCTTCCAGGAGCTGGGTATGGATTTAAATAAGCCCACTACTGTTTATGAAGACAATCGTTCAACCATAGCTATTGCTATGAATCCAATGCACCATGGTCGGGTCAAACACTTTGACGTGAGGTTGCATTTCATTCGGGACCACTTGGAGAAAAAGGAGGTTCAACTCATTCATTGCCCAACGGACATGATGATTGCTGACTTTCTCACCAAAGCTCTTCCCGCAGCTCAACATGCAAGCAAAGCTTGCATCACTGATGGGAATTTGCAGTCTCGCCGACCTCCAAGGTGTAAGTGTGGTGCCCACGCTCAAATCAGCACAACGCTTAGTCTAAAGGCTCTCTCTCTGGCTTCTCCAGCTACACTTGTGGGTTCATGCAGGTTTTCACAAGTGTACGGGGGTACAAGGGTGTGTTCGAGACCCACTGCTTGGCTGGCATTGTTGGACAGCCATGTACTCCAGGAGAAACAGTTGCCCCCTCTCTTTCTATTGCGAGGGTGTGTTGAGATTCGACCCACGGGGTACACTACACCCGTTACTGATGATCCCTTTGAGAACTCCATCCAATCACATTGGATGGGGTGTTTGACGGGCTCAGTAGATTCAATACTTGAATGGGGCGCTCAGAAGGGCTAATCTGTTCTCAATAAAAAGAGATAGGCAAAGGCGGCTGTTGTTCTAGCTTTGTTCATCCTACCAGTAGGAACAATGCAATTAGAACATGCACAAAAACGCTCAAACTACGCACTCTGCACATGTAACACAGCACAGCAAGTATGCAGAAGCAGTGTTCGACTGCCCCATGCTCTGGAATTCCGCTCTCTGCACCGGAATTCCGCTCCCTGATCTGGAATTCCGCTCTCTGCTTCGGAATTCCGCTCTTTGATCTGGAATTCCAGCTTCCCTCCTGTGCTGTGCAATCTGAGCAATGCAACAGGCATTTCCGGAATCAGGGATTGCACCAATCACTGCATTTCTAAAAGTGAGATAAAAACTGAGCTCACCAGAGATTGCTCCAATCATTGGATTTCTAAAAACAAGGAAAAAAGCGGCTTGTTTCCCAAACAAGCTTCCTGATTTGGAAACAACCAAACCAATTTACAAGCAACTGTTTTCTCAAACAAGCTGTAAATTGGTTCTTGATGGTACTCAGACCAGGGTGGTGCACAGCCCAAGATGGTACTCAGCCCTGGTTGGTACTCAGCCCTGAGTGATGCCCAGCCCTGGGTGGTACTCAGCCCTGAATGGGTACTGAGCCCAGGCTGAACCCCTTTACAACCTCCACAGCGCCGTTGCCGCTTTTCGCCTCGGACCGACCAGCCGACACGCCGCTTTCACCACCACCCCCGTCTGGATTGAGCGGCGGAGTTGCCGGCCTCCATAATCTTCAGGTAGTCAAACAGACCAGAGATGTCTGTGATGGTGCTGTCATCAATCTTGCCCATGAAGTGGTTGACTTGGGGAAACCAGTATTTGTTGTTCTTGAAACTTTGGTTTAGTACATGGACAGCAGAACAAAAACTTAGGGTTATGTCAATCTGGTCACACAAGTTGATTGGAGTGAGTTCCTGTGCACGCTGTAGGGATGCAGAGTGCATCTCAAATTTCTGCTGGAAGTCCACGATTCGTTCTTCTCTCCAATGCATAGTTTCTTGACCTTGCCAATAAGGTTCATAACCTGTGCAGGGTCGACACAGCCAATTTTGCGCTTGAGTTCGGCGAGGGCCTTGAAGACAAAGTAAATGCTGCTAATCTTTTGCTTGAGGTTTTCGCCAACATGACCCTGAATGTGCATCATGGCCAGCTTGTTTTGTGCGTATGTTCCAGGAAAGACAGTTCCATTGTCGCTGAAGATTCAGTAGCCAACATGCTGTGGGTGATTGGGTACATGCACTGGGAGGATACACATGACATCTGATTGCTCCACATGGCAGAGTGCTGCAGCTGTCCAGTTGACAAAGCCGGGCCAGCTGCAGCAGCAGCTCTGCTGTCACCACAGAGTCAACCATGTCCAGGAAGGGGAAGGAACACGAAATACCCCGAAACAAACACCAGAACTTCAACCACACACACAAACCATCGATGACGAACTGTGGAGAGCGCAGGACGCAGCTGGAGAGGCACTTGACTGTCAGTTCCAGGAGGCAGAGGATCAACATGCGTCAGAAATCGTTGTGCACAGGCTTCGGGCCAAGAACAAAGACCCAGTACAAACAAGACGCATAGTCATATCTGAACTAGACTTGGATAACGGGTTTATGACATCTCCACTGTGACGAGCAATTGGAAATCGACAAAGATGTAATTGACATTGAGGGAAAAATTGACGGCAGGGACTTCGCCTCGCAGTTACAAGCCGAAAATGTTAAGCCAGCTCGTTCTCAGAGGCCTGGATCGGACTTCCAGGAAGAACCAGAACTCAGCAGCAGCCAGTCGTTTACAGCAACCAAAATGACAAGCAATTCGCCATCCAGCGTCAGGGGGAGCTGTATGACAAGTTTGAAGATCTGCTGATGTCTCTGTTTCTATTGCCCTTGTCCTCAGAAGCAACAAGACACACTGTCCAATCCAGACCTGAATCGAATGACGACTTTATGCTGGGAGGAGGCCAAAGATGTAGACACTGCTGCCCGTTGTCATCACAAGGAGCTGCTGAAGAGGCAGTTTTACCTGCAGCGAGCAGCAGTACCGCACACACCCCAGCAGGCAGGCAAGGTCCAGCTCCAGCAACATCAGGCACAAAGACACCCAGAGCACCGAAGCACAGCGTGGATGTACGCCTTGCCTGCTTTAACATAATGAAACGGCGAGAAGGGGACAAAGCATGTCAAGTCGCACAGTTGGTGTCTGAGGGGACTGGAACATGGGGCAGCTATAAGCCAAGAGAACGTTTGTTTTTTTTTTTTTCGGTTCTTGGTTCTTTTTTTGTTCCAACAGAGCAGCATAGCCACTTAGCCAGCTATTTGATTTTTTTTTTTTTCTTGTCGCAAACTCAATTTTCTCTGCAGATTGCCCAACGTGCTTGAAAAAGGGCTTTCCTCACGAAAGATCACGTTGCCAAGACAAGCAGTGATTGCCTTCAGAACCTGAGGAGCTGTACGCACAAACACTTCTGTTTTCTTTTCATTTATTTTTTTTACAGTGTGGGATAACAAACTTTGACTGCAAACACCTGCACCAAGGCTTTTTTGGCCAGATCTCAACATCACTGCAACCAGATTGGCAAGGAGAATTGAGTAACGTTGAGACTTGTGATGATACTTGCTGATTGCTGGAGGAGTATCGCAAATACCAAATTTGGTGCTCATCAGAATTTGGCATACATGGTAAAAAATGAAAAAAAGGCGGAAAAATTTTCCCTGTTGGCTCCTTTAATTATAGATTTTTTTTAAGTTTGGAAACAGAAAGAGAGTGGTTTTTTGGACTAGAATGGCTTAGAGACTGGGGGGGTTTTTTGCAGTTTTGAGATTTGGTCGCTCGTTACAGTGAATTTCATATTCCTTGAGATTTTGGGGCTGAAAAAAAAAATGTTTGGGGGGAGCAAAAAAAAGTTTTCGATTGGTGGGGTCGGTCTCCATTTCGGGGTGGTCTGTCTCCAATAGTGAAAAGTTTTTTTTGCCCTCCACCAAACTTTTTTTTTGCTGCCTCAAAATCTCAAGGTATATGAAATTGACAGTAAACAGTGCGCCATATTTTTTTTCTTTCTTCTCCTTTTCTTTAAATTGTGCAATTTCGGCTAGCCAATCGGGCGTAAAAGTGCTCCCACCCAAAGAAAAACGCATGTGCGTTCAGTCGTTCTCTATACTTGCCAAACACTTGGAAAAAGACGAAAAGTACAAAGGTTACGAGGCAGAGGAGGATGTGGCAAAAAGAGAAGTTGAAGTAGGAGGAAGGAGATCGCGAAGGGGAGAAAAAAAGGAAATTGTGCATCGCGCGTGGACACATACCGTGGCCTAGCCCCTTGAATGCAATGACTGAAGATAAGAGAACAAAAAGAGAAGAACAGCGGCAGAGAGGGTGTGCAAGGGCGTGCGAGAGTGAGCTGCAGGGGAAAAGGATGAAGAGGAGAAGAGAAACAGATAGAAAGAGAGAGAGAGAGAGAGAGAGAGAGAGAGAGAGAGAGAGAGCGAGAGAGAGAGAGTGAGAGAGAGAGAGAGAGAGAGAGAGAGAGAGAGAGAGAGAGAAATACCGCGCGGCTTATCACCTCATCACAATCCAACAAACTCAAGAAGCCAAACGCGACGGACCCAAACATTGACCTCAGTAAAATTATCAGCAGAGTTAACAGGCTCAGCTTGCAAGGACGGCGGCCCTTCTACGTCGCTTGACGCTCCACTCTGCACGGCCGTGCTAATCGTGGTCATAGATCCTTCCGAGCCAGCCCCCAGCAGAGGCGCGGGCCGTGCACCGCTGTCTTCGTCGCCTGTACCATCCGCTGAGCCAATGTTTGGCGTTTTTCTGGATGCAGTCAATCCCTTGCTCTGGCTCTTTCGGAACAAGAACCGCCATACACCCCCACGCTGCTGCTGCTGCTGCTGCTGCTGTTGCTGCTGCAGTCCAGATTTCTTCCCGTCGCTGCCGGTACCTGTGGAACCTGCCCTGCTCCGAGACCTACCTCCCGAACCAATTCCCGGGTCACTCTTCCGCCGTGACGATGCGAGGGTTGAACCGGATCCAAACTCGAGACACCTACTGCTCGCCGCGGCCTCTCTCCTCGCAGCGGCTGCGTCATCGCTTTCAGTTTCTGCACCTGCCCGCGAAACAGGGTTCCCGTCCTCCGCCACAGCGTCGAGCACAGTCGCCGTGTTGTTTAGGGCGGCCGTTGTGTCGACTGCCGCAGCATCGTTGCTGCGGCCAGCAACTACCACCACAAATCCACCTTCGAGGTCGTCCAGATCTTCGACGTCCTCCATTTCGTCGCCAAAGAGTTCGTTTTCCGCAAATTTGGCTCTGGGGCCCGAACCAGACGAGGAGGCTGCGTATGTGCGCGCCAGTTCAGCTGAGTCCACACGCATTGTTGTGTGCTCCCACCAGCACTTCCGGACGGGTCGCCGTGCTTGCATGTGTGACAGCAGCAGTGAAAGGGAAAATGGAGGCTCCTCCCCCCCCCCAGAAGCGGCCGCCATCAAGGGGTCCATCTCCACTTGAGTAATAAGAGCTTGACCTTCAAGGTCCTCCTCATCGTCTTCGATTTCAACATCAATTGGTGTGGACTTTTCGTCACCTTTTTCTAATGAACTGGAAGTCGGTGGTGGTGCTGCCGCTTCATCCGGTGCAGCAACGGGGGCGACCGTACGCTGGAGGGCCGTACTTGGGTCCTCTATTTGATCTCGACCCTCGATAGCTTTAATTAGGCGATCGGTTTCTTCCGGATCACGCAAGGCAAGAAGGGCCATGCTGACAAGTTTTGCGTCCGACCCGTCGTGATTGCGATAGCCCCAAGACGACGATTTTCTGTCGAAAGTGCTTAGAGTCTCGATGGCTTCAACAAGGTGAAGGTGCTGGAGGGGCGAAGATGGTGACGGTAGAGAAGCAGATTGAGTGGCCGCGGGAGTGGCAGCGGGGCGAGAAGAGGAGGCCCAAGCGGACGAGTCGCTCCCACGCTCAAGGGAAGCCCGTATCGCAGCGCCTACCAGCTGCGCATGTGTAGGCTCAAAAGAGGATGTCGAATAATTAGTCCGGCCGAACGATTCGCCTATTGTGGCGCGGTTCGCTAACAATGAGCTGCAGTGTCGTCGAATGAGTGCGTACTGCAACGTGGTAGCATCAGACACTAGCTGCGGGCGATCTTTGATGATGTCTTCCACTGAATGTTCGGAAGGTCCGTCTGTCTGCAACGCCGAAGGGTACTTCGATTGACGGCCAAGCTGGCGCTTTCCTCTGACTTTTGGCACGAGAGATCCCTGTGGCTCCGCCGATCTGCTGTTACTCTTACCCATATCTCTCGCGGTCGGCCCACTGCTATTGGAATGCGAGAGCGCCTGCCAAGAGGAGGACGGCCGCAACGGTGACGGCTTCCTTTCTCTTGGAATGATGAAGAATTCAGTTTCTTCCCTCAGCACTAAGAGAGCTTCTACCGGCGGGGGGTTGGGGACTAATGGCGCGGGGGAGTGGGACGGCGTGGACGCCGGTGCAGGAGATTCGGACAAGGCCCCTCCGGCGGTTGACAGTGCTCCTCCAAGAATCGAAGCGAGCGCTGGTGTGTCCGCAGGTTGGTCATCGACTCGGCCTGTGCGGCTCGTCTGCGGTTTCGGGGGGTGTGATTTAGGAGTTCGAACAGGAGACCGCGAAAGGGTAGCAAAGGACCAAAAAAGCAATTTGCCAAACCTGCACAACGGATGCACCTTCGCGGCTAAACTCGAAGTCGTCCAGGCTACCATCGCTGACTGTTTCAGAGCGCTCCATGAACGGACTGTTGGGGTCGCTAAGCGCGGAAGCGTTACGTGTCGGTAGTCGCTTCCGGGATTCGTTCTCGAGCAAGAACCAACGCAGACTTGAGACAATATATGCAAAGAGGTCGGGGTCCAGGTCGGAACGAACGAATTTTGACGCATCGAGCATTTCCAGTTCCAGCAAGGGACTTTCGGGGTCGAAGAACGGTCTTGAGAGGTCGTGGTCTGCACTGGCGAAAGACTGGTTCGGTGTCCGCTGCTGACGTCCTAAACCCGGAGGGAGGGGAGGCACCAACGGGCGAATGCATTGACACAAAAGCGACGAAGCAGAATGTGCCGTACTTGGCGGGAAGATCGGGAGATGGCAAGCGCCACATACCACGCTTGATCCTGGAGGCCCGCTACCGGAAGACACTTTGGGTGACAAAGGAGGTTCAGAAGATTGTTCGGGAGCATGCAGCGATTCCAGCGGCCGAGGGCTTTCTTGTGGCGGGTCAGACGGGAGGGGATGGGGTGGAGTCGGCGCTGGAAAGAAGGGCACAAGGCCAGAAGGAAAGAGCGCCATAAGCACTGAGTCCGGAAAGTGACCGAGGACGGCTGACGAGACGCAAAAGCGGCGGCCGCCTTTTAGCTGCAGGTAGACCACGTCGTCGTTCCGGGGGCCGCCGGCGCCGGCGGCGGCGCTGCCGCTGCCTACTGCTTCTGGTGCGACAGCGGCCTCCTCCGACGCATCCATTTGGTTGCTGCGATGACGGTATCGATTCAGGGGGTGGGGGATTGCAAGGGGGGGCCAGGGAGTGGAAAGGAAGGCGGGAAATGCGCGAGGGTGTGGGTGTGTGAGTGGGGCGGGGGAATTGCGGCTGTGATGGTGCGAGAGACAGAGAGAGAGAGAGAGAGAGACACAGAAGTGAAAGAAGGCCTCCCGGGCGGCCAATTTTGCTCAATTGCAAATAAGTATGATGAAAAAGAAGAGAGGAAGATGAAGAGACAGGGAACAAGCCTTCTGTCACGTGACATCCATGAAGAAGGACTTGGAGGCGTTTTTGACCATGTGGCCTGCCGATTCCCCTTAAAAAAAAATAAATAAAAAAAATAATAATTAATTGAAATAACCCTTTCCATCTACCATTGTTAAGGCCATCATGACTTAATTCCATAAAAGATATGCTCGTTCGGTTCGTTTTGTTTTGTTTTTATATGAGTTCTCTGTTGTGGCACTGGGGTTCTACCTCGTTTTGACACAGAGGCAAAAATAGCGCCAATAGATAGCTTGTTCGTATCAACTTAAAGGGTTTACATTCAGTTTGGTACCCTCAAGTCAAAAATTATATGCCAGTCACAACATTTTTACTTCCGCTCCTTCCACGGCTTTCTTCCCAGAGACCCCACGGACGAGCTGGCTTTCCCCTTTGCTTCGGCGTCTTGCGCCATACGCGTCAGCCGGTTTAGAAGCGCAGAGCCGCCGCGCACCGGTTCAGCCGGCGGCGGCATCTCGTTCTCTTTTATCACAGTTGTATTCCAGGGTTCAGGCCGAATCACGGCGGCTTGATGTTTCAGCCAAGGCTTGGACCCCAGCGGTCCGAAAGAAGCAAGTGAGGTCGGCGTTGGGGTTGTCGCTGTGGCAGCAAAGCTTTGGAGTGCCGTGGGCACAGAGGTGGGGGTAGAAGTGGCGATGGAGTCCCTTGTCCGCGACGCAGAGCTCAGGTTTGTTGCTGGCTTGGACGCGCCAGTGCGCGGTGTCTCGCAGGTCCGGGCCGATGGTGTTTGGGCAGTTCCAGTGTAGCTGATTTCATCATCATCGTCAACAACAAAGTCGGCCAAGTCTGGGTCATCATAATACTCCGTTGCCTAAGAGTAGAATTGATTTTTAGTGAGGATAGCCGCGCGCATTTTCACGAACCTCCGCTCCTGCACCTCTTTGTGTCGGAAACCCCTCCCAATCTTCTCTCGTTGCTCCTTTTTGTGCCTTCATACGTGTCCTGTAACGATTGAGCATCTCTTCCATCGAGTTCTTTCCTCGATTCAAAAGTGATCGATGGTACATAGCGGCAATAGGTGAACTACTCTCGCTTGATTCAGTGCCATTTTTTCGAGTCTCAACGGGTGACGAACCGGAGCGGCCGTCCGAAACCACAAACCCTGGTAGGTCGATGTCAATATCACCATCGATGATTTCGTCCCCGCTGTCGGGGTACTCGTCTGAAAGCACCGCCTCTCGATCAAGGAAAGCTTCGATTGCATCTGGTTCGGCCCTGCGGCCTGGACGTCGATGGTGCCACTTTGAATTGCTCGTTGATGTACAAGGTTGCGGCTCAGGGTATAGTACTGAGACGGATCGATCACGTGGTGGCTTTCGAGGAGGCTTCACGGTGATACGGCGTCGCAGGACCTTATGAAACATTGGTGTCTCACCGGTCGCCGATTGGTCGTCATCTTCGGAAAAAAGTTGGTCGGAGGTGTTTTCGTTCTCGCCTTCTTCAAATACATGTAATAGAGTCTCATGTGGCACCGACGCCGTTTTTCTTCGTATGGCCATACCTGAATTCGACGACGACGGTTCAGCGGCTCGTGTGTTACCGTATTGAGCGGCAGCTGGCGTTGACGGGGTATCAGCAATGACCCTCTTGCCTTTTGACTTTCTTAGTAAAACAGGAGTTGCCTGCGACTCCAAAAAATTTTCACACTCCGACTCCCTTGACATTCGATTATTGTTTTGGGGCGAATCAATGACCCCTCGTCCGTCTTGCGCTCCAAAGCCTTCCGTTCGTCCTGCTTGTGCCCCATCATCAGCGCAGGCTGCAGCCAGCTCGAGCGCTATGACCATGTCATCGTCAAAGTCGTCAATTGCATAGAAGCCTTCAAACAAGTCAGAATGCTTTCGCTGTATGGCTGATTCTGTTCTTCGGGCTATTGAATTTTGTCCACTTGAGTTGTGGGTCTGCGGTCGAGCGCTCTGAGAAGTATCCATTGAGAGAAGGCCGGCCGTCGACGTCGTTGAACCACCGTGATCCACCGCCTCTTTTCTGGCATTGCGACTGGTGGGCTGATTCGATCGACTGGGCCATAATAATAAACTGTTTGTCAAGAACGTTACCGTTTTATGCCGGCACAATGGGTCCTGGTAAGGCACAGTTGGTCGATAGTCCAACGGCAGATCCGTTATTTCGTTTTTGGGATCGACGGAAAAGTCCAATTCCGGAGAACTTCGAATGATTTCATCCTCGAAGACATTACCGAACCCTCCGCGTGAATCGGCGGAAGAAACCATTGTTGGGCCTGTCGGCGTGTCTGGAACCAGCTCGTCAAATGCAGCCTCGGCGGGCCTTAAGCGGGTGGGTGTTCCACGGAGCCTCTGATTCTGCAAATTTCTAGATTTTTCAGACAATGAAGGTAACTGCACGTTTTCTTGGGGCGAGGCAGCATTGTTATCGCCATTATACAGGAGTTGAGGTGTGGTCTTTATAAGATCGCTTTCACAGTTCGTTCCAAGTTTGGCGCCGTTGAGTAGGGCTGTCTTCACATCAACGAACTCTTCATCGTCCGAAACTGCAATGCGCGGGTCCCCGCACTCAGAAATTATTGTTCGGCTCCGCTTTCGTCCGCTTTGTAGACTGCCATACCCAAACCTACAATCGTCGCCCCCCGGAGATTTGGAAATGGCGTTACTGCTTTTTGAATCCTCGCTGAAGGGTGAGGTTCGTAGTCGTTTTTTTATAATCGTGGCTGAATCCAAAAGATCCACGTCATCCGCTTTACGTTTTGCAGCCGAAGATATTTGCGCCGCTGGCACAGGCAGAAATCTTTCCGGAAAACTAAACTCCAGGGCGTCAAGGTCGGCACCTGCCGGGTGTTCCTCCTCATCGAGTTCCAACGAGCGAATCAGTTGCATTTTGTCGACATATCGTCGAGTTCTGAGGGATCTCGCTCGAAGGTGAACGGTAGGAATAAGCATAGTCTGCCAATGAGTTTGTCGTGAAAGGTCTGGTTTGAACGGAAGCGACGATTGTGGTTTGAAGAGACGTTCAAACTCTTCCTGCTGGGCTTCAGTCAGAAATGCAGAAGTGCCCTCCTTCTGAGTGACTGATGTCAGTACTGATGGTCTTCCTCTAACACCTCTTGAAGAACGACCCCCCACGGTCTTCTTGTCGGCGTCAAATGCTTCAATTTCGAGGTCTTTTTTTTCCACGATTGGTTTCACATGTTTGGGTAACAAACCAGAGTCTGCGTTTGCCATAACTAGCTTCTTTCCATCGACAATCGCATTCTGCACAGTGCGGTATTGGGCTTGAGAACGGCGATATGCGTCTTCCTCACGTCCCTGTGAAAGAACAAGAACCACTCGGCCCTCACGCTTGCGGCCAGTACGCCCCATACGTTGCAACATCCTGATAGGAGAGTTCTGAGCATCGTAGCATAAGATAAGGTCCACTTCCCCGATATCAAGGCCTTCTTCTCCAATACACGTCGCAACAAGGACATTGTGGTTACCTGCTTGAAAATCAGCAACAACCTAGACCGGAATGCAACAATTAAATCAGAAAATAAACAAGAGGGGCCAAAGACTACCTTCATTTGCTCTTTCTGAGTAAGTCCCTTGGAACTGCTTTTTCCATGACCCACGAAACTCATAGCGCGAACAAGAGGTGCATGGGGAGATAGCATTTGAACTATCTCTTCAACGGTGTCCCGATACTGAGTAAAAATCATGACTCTCGTCTCTCGAGCCTCCCCGTCAATTTGATTGTTTTGGTGATCAAGAAAATGACTGACGACAATCTCGGCCATCTTTGGGACCTTCGGATGCGAGACGAACTCTGGCCGCTCCGTGAGCGCTCTTGCGTGCCTTACCACGTCGTTGAATTCTGGCCGTCTCATAAGGTCTTCCCGCGCTTTGGTCACGCTTTTCGCATTTATAGTGTCGTCGATATAATCGTCCAAATGTTTCAAGAACATGCGGATACCCAGACTCATTAAATGCACCATACAATCAGCAAGCCCCACAGTAATGCCGAAGTCTGATTCGATGGCCGCGGCGAGTCCTGGTAAACACCGAGGTTTCGAGGTCTCCCGCCATTTTTCTCGTGCAAGTATTAGTGAATATCGCGACAAGTTTTTTGGGTCACGATCATAAAATGCTTTATTGCTGACGAGACGAGTCAAATAGAGGCTGATAACTTTCTCAAACATAGCGGCCAGGTTGAGTATATCTTCCGAGGGTTGAACAACAACAACCTCAAGTTTCCGTTTGAAAGTAAATGGACGAATATCGAGGGAATCTTCCGTTCGAATTTCGATTTTTGAGATGAGAAGGTTCTGGATCAAACTCTGCACGGTTTTAACTTCTGCGGCAGGAGTGGCAGTGAGGGCCAGAATCCGAAAGTGAGCATTTTGGTCTTTCAGGATTTTCACCACTTCACAGTACGCATGTTTTCCAAGTGCGCGATGAGCCTCGTCAACTACGACGAGAACAACTTTTTCGGATGGGCAAATTTCCTTTTTGAGATCGTTTTGCATCACTTGCGGTGTGAGGAAAAACACACGTTTAGAGTGCCAGCTCTTCTGACGCAGTTCGGGAGCAGCGACACCAGTCATTTCGTCCGTTACGTCCTGCGGAATTCCAGTGATCTGATAGCATGCCTCGATTTGCTGAGCGACAAGGGGCTTTGTCGGGGCCATAAACACGATTTTTCCTTCCGGAAACCAACGGAAATAATTGAACATAACAACTGCGGCAATAAACGTCTTTCCAAGGCCGGTCGGCAGCGCGATAAGAGTGTTCGTGAAAAGACTCGTTTGAACCATGTTGTATTGGTAGTCTCTGATGGGCCGATTTGTTGGATATTGCCAAGTCTTCACCGCCTCCGGGTCAAAGGGATGTTGAAATGTGGTAGATTCGGCCTGTTTCTTCGAATGATCTCGCATTCGCACCATCGGTAGAGGCCTTTGCTGAGCTGATCGGGTGGTCAGAGGCGGCGCTGTGGCAGGCTTCGCATTTGGGATGTTCATTCCGAACGATTCAAAGAGCGTCGCCTGACGAGTCACTTTACTATCCGATGCCTGGGGTCCACACGTCTGAATGAGCTGGTCGACTGTGCGGTCGCTGGCCAATGTGTTCGCCCTTGCCGTGTTTGCACTGGCGTTCTCCAACTGCGCCAACAGTTCCTGTTTTAAGAGCGAGACGTCAGAGAAGGGCTCACGCCGTCCTATCTGCCATCGATGTCCGCGACACTTCGTTTCACAAGAAGGACTTCGATGGCTGAAACTAATTTAACTTTCACTGTCCCTCACCGGATCGCCAAACCAGCTGTCATCGAGATCCTTGAACTCATCGTCATCGTCTCGGCTCATGGCGGGCCACGACAGGCGATTTCCCGATTTCCTGGACAAGGACGGCCAGACCGACACCAGGGACACGTGACCTACGTCCTCAAGTATCCATCAGACATGAGAGAGACAACAAGGTCTCAGTGATACAATCTAGGGATTTCATTTGCAAAAACAAGCGTACCTGTCATAAACCACAAGGATCGGGACCCTATTATTATTCCTGGTACTTTAGTTTCCAAGGCGTTATCAAAGGTTGGAGTTACCAGCTAGATCTGTGCAGTTGTGAGAATAGAAAAAACCATACTCACATTACCATTAAGATATTCGAGAACTCGAATAAGGATCTTCATGTGTTGCTTGCGGGGAACCTTGCTGAAGGCAACCAGATATGAAACTGCTGGGGCAAGGTCTGGTTGAGTGTGTGTTGCAAGGGATTTGTTGCTAACTGTTTTGGTGATCAAATCCAACCCCACCGGCCCAAGACAAAGCGGGAACAACAGTTAGAGATCTACTTCTCGGCCCAAATACGCCAGGTGCAGCACATGAGGGAAAAAAGGGAGAGCCTTGAAAAAACCCACACTAACACCCAACGAAGAATGACCACACACAGAAGGGGGGGTGGGAATGCGTATGGCCCCCCCCTTACTGAGGGGGCCAACTCAAAGGAAATAAGCGAAGATTGAAGAAAAAGCGAGGAAGCGAAGAACGAAAAAAAACAAAACTGAGGATAGCGATATTCAAGAGGAAAGCAAACAATAGGCAAACTGAAAAAACGATAACAGGAGAAAATCAAAATAAGCAGAAGGGGGTGGCGCTGCTAGGCGCTACCCAAAGCGGATTAGAGGTTTAGCAAGGGGCGGCGCCCTGAGGCGCTGCCCGCACCCAAGGAACTGCGGGGCAGTGCCACCAGGCACCACCCCATCGGAAGCGAAGGACGGCGCCTTGTGGCGCCGCCACAGCCGCAGCGAGACGGGCAGCGCTGCAAGGCGCTGCCCCAACTGAGGTGCAAAGGATGGCGCTGCAAGGCGCCACCCCATCCGGAGTGCGAGGGATGGCGCTGCAAGGCGCCGCCCCAACCAAAGTGCGAAGGATGGCGCTGCACATACATGCTCATTTCCTCTGAAAAGGTGTAGTCACTGGAGAGATCACTGTACGCTACATACCAACCAGCGACCAGTTCGCAGACATTCTCACAAAACCACTCTCGATGTCTCAGCACCAGCAACTGACCTCACTACTTGGTCTCTGACCCCGCTCCAACCTTTCAAACACCCTTTCAGTCGAAGCCTCAGATGCTTATGCATGCTTTGCATAACAGGTGCTACCCAAGGCCATCGTGCGGGGGGTGTTAGGCGGAACTGACTGGTTAGCAGCAAGAGGCACAAGACAGAGTATTTGTCAACAGCACAAGCCAGCGCCCAGGTCTGCATTGGCGGTGGCTTGCTCTCCCATGGGCATTGTGCGAACAATAACTGACAGTCACAATAGGTTCAGGTACATCTTGTGTCTCTTGCTGTTAACCAGTCAGTTCTGCCTAACACATGGAATTGGATGCTTGCCGACAGAGTCTGACGCAGATACTCTCCAGCAGTCTGATAAAGCCTTGCATATGGGTTGAACTTTGATGCTGAAATGGCAAAAGACAAAAAAAAGTGAGACAACATCAACCCATTGCAGCACCACAAACTGAAGTCAGAAACGTACCTCCAACAATTCAGCCTGCAGCATTTGCACAATTCCATTGAGCAGAAGGAGCCAAATCCTCCAACAGCAAACGTCATTTTCTCTCGTCAAACTGCTGGGCAGAGTTGTAAATGTACATCTGTGAGAAATTGGGCTGACTTGGCGTCATTGCAAAAGTTAGAGAGGCTGTGGTGGAGCTGCCTGCTGATGATGAACACTAGAGCACCTTGGCCATGGCTCTGGATGTTTGCACCAACAGAAGCAATTTGGAAACAACCAAACCAATTTGAAAGCAGCTGTTTCTCAAACAAGCAGTAAATTGGTTCTTGGTGGTGCTCAGCCCAGACAAAGCACTCAGCCCTGGCTGGCACTCAGCCAGTGTGAGACTATACTCACTCCTTTGACCCTGGGATCTGGGCCCAAGAGTGAGGGAAAGCAAATAATAGGCTAAAACTAATTTTATTGGGCTGTTGTCTAGGGGGTGTTTCAACCCTACTACTTGCCTAGTCCTCAAAGTATCCCTACTGATCTGTCTGACAGGGATCTCAAACACAAAGAATTAACATTCAGTGGGACAATCCTCTGAAGGATTGGTATCAGAGCACAGATTACTCCCATGGCTGTGGGCCAGTGTGAGGGGAAACAGAAGGGCGCTCCTGCGGGTGCAACACAACAGCAGAATAAAGAGAGAGAAGAGGGAAATGGGGACTTTTATCACAGGAACCTTATCTTAAATACAACAGGAGCGGTTAATAGCGACGGGACAGACAGGGCGCAACCTAGCACCCCTCATTGCAGACGGTTCTGTGGGAGCCTGCGTTGTTGCCTGCGACAAGGAGGCGAGAGAAGGGAGTTGACTATGTGGGGTCAGAGGGTCGCCAGCAGGGAACTTGCATGCGGAGACACCTGCGATCATGACACACCCCACCAGGCTGTGTTGGCACGATCACTTGACCAACAGGCTTTATCGCATCACATTCGTACTCACACATCTCACTCTCACAGCAATAGGATTGAGGCAGGTACTTGTTGACCAAACTCTCAGGTGTCAGGGGCTGTGCAGATCGCAGCCACCAACACCCTCACCAGGTCAACTACGCCACCACTGTCACCTCCACAGTGGGTGTGTGCCTGTGATCCTAACTCCAACACAGAACCAGCAGTGTCACACAGTCAGAGGTGTGGCCAGCTGCATTCCCCACCTGCAGCCCCTTAAGAGGAGCCCCCAAAGGAACCATGAACTCACCTGGGTGTGTACCACCTCTACTACCCTGACTGTCGCAAGCCAGATGGATTTGAAGGGACTCTGTATTGGTGCCAAAGGACAGAAATCAGATTGAAGAAAAAAGGAAAAGAGAAAATGGCCCAAAAACAGAGAGGGAGAAAATTGACAAGTCAACCCCCTGTGTCAGGAACAGGGCAGGACAGGACAAGGCAGACAAGGAACTGAGAGGAGTGATGATTGTATTGGAAACAATAATTCACTTGAGGGATGGGACAGGTCCCCCATCCCCCTTTTATACCTTTTGAGAGTGTTCCTTGTCAAGACTCCAAGAAAGTTCCAGAAAGAGCAATTAGTAATGCAATGATACCAATGATACCAATGACAACAAGACAAGTCAGGAAAGCAAAGAAGGTTCCAGAAGGTTCCACAAGGTTCCATGAAGGAATGTTCTAGAAGGTTCCAGAAGGTTCCAGAAGGTTCCATGAAGGAATGTTCTAGAAGGTTCCAGAGGTTTCCAGAGGGTGATTCATAACATCATCTCCCCCTTTTAGGCCTCTTCTGCAACTTGGTGGGGTACCTGGTCTTGAACTCGAGCAGAAGGTCTTGGCAGTGAGTGAGGTTTGACTCAGGCTCCCAGGTGTTGTCAGCATCTGAGTAACCCTTCCACTTAACAAGGAACTTGAGTGTTCTTCCAAACCACTTGGCATCCAAGATTTGTTCAACCTCAAATTCCTCTTCACCTTCTACCTCAACTGGAGGAGGAGGAGGAACAACTCTGCCTGGAATGGAATTGGCCACAAACTTCTCTAAAAGGCTGACATGGAAAACTGGGTGGATCTTCATGGATGCAGGGAGATCCAGCTTGAAGGTGACTGGATTGACTTGCTCCAAGATCTTGAAAGGACCCAACTTGAGGTTGTCTAGCTTGGGACTTGGTCTTTTGGTCTGCAAGTTCTTCCTCAGAAGCCAAACTTGCTGACCCACAGCAAGGTCATGGTCCATTCTGTGAGTGTTGGCAAATCTTGAGGCATCTTCTTGGGCTTGCTTCAGGGTGGAGTCCAGGAAGGTGCTGATGATCTTGAGCTTATGTAAGTGTGAAGCCGCAGCAGGAGCTTGGACATTGGATAGGGTCTCTTGTCCCAGAAGATCTCCTCTTGGATTGAAGCCATAGGTTGCAAAGAAAGGAGATAGCTGGGTGCTTGAGTGGAGAGAATTGTTGAGAGCAAATTCTGCCAGTGGAAGGAGGGTGGGCCAATCATCCTGTTGATAGCTGACATAGCACCTCAAATACTGCTCCAGAGTCTGGTTTGTTCTTTCTGTTTGTCCATCAGTCTGAGGGTGATAAGCAGTTGACAGTTGAGACTTGATTCCAAGGGCTGCTGTGAGTGCTTTCCAAAATTGAGATCTGAACTGTGGTCCTCTGTCACTGACGATTGACTGAGGCAGCCCATGGAGCCTGAATATGTGCTGCAAAAACAGGTCTGCTGTTCCTTGTGCATCTATATTCTCAGTGCAGGGGATGAAATGGGCCAACTTTGTCCTTCTGCAGATGACAACAAGGATAGAGTCAAATCCATGGGATGGGGGCAGTTTCACAATGAAGTCCATGGATATTGATGACCAAGGGCTGATGGCAATTGGGAGGGGCTCCAGAAGTCCATAGGGCTTGTGTCTGCTGGATTTGTTTCTTTGACAGGTTTCACAGCTGCTGACATAGTTCTTGATGTACTTCCTCATGCCTGGCCAGTAGAAGTCTCTGGAAACAAGCTCATATGTCTTGTGCTCTCCTGGGTGTCCAGCTGTTGCTGCATCATGCCTTGTCTTGAGTATCTCAAGTTTTTCCTCTTCTTGGCTGATTTGAATCTTGTGAGGCTTGGGGTCCTTGGAAATAGCATGGGCCCACACACTGTCAGGAAGCAATGAAAGGTGTGTCTTGGATGGTGGGGTGAAACCATCTCCCCCTTCAGGTGCAAGGTCTGTTCTTCTTGACAGGGCATCAGCCACAGTGTTAAGGTGGCCAGGAGAATAGCACAGCTTAAAGTCATACTCAGAGAGCAGTTCAGCCCACCTGGCATGCCTCTGCTTGAGCAACCTCCTTGCCCTGAAGAAGGTGAGGTTCTTGTGATCCGAATAGACAGAGATGTTTTTAGAACCAGCCAAGTAGTGTCTCCAGAATTTGAATGCTTCCACAATTGCAAGCAACTCCTTGTCATGGACTGTGTAGTTACACTCAGCACTGTTCAGCTTCCTGGAGTAATATGCCACTGGATGCAGAGGAGCAGAGGGGTCCTGAGAGCTTGGCTGGGACAGAACAGCGCCAAGGGCATAGTCTGAGGCATCAGTTTCCAAGGTGAAGGGAAGCAAGGGATCCACATGCTTAAGGAGTGGTGCACTTGTGGTTGCTGTCTTAAGAGCTAGCCAGGCTTGCTCTGCTGCTGGGGTCCATTCAAACTTGGTGGTCTTCTTGGTGAGATCAGTGAGAGGCTTGGCTATGGCAGAATAGTTGGCAATGAAGGTTCTGTAGAAGTTGCAAAATCCAAGGAAGCTTTGAACATCCTTGATGGAATTTGGAGCCTTCCATTCAAGAATAGTTTGGATCTTGTCTGGTGCCATGGAGATCCCTTTGTCAGACACAATGAACCCCAAAAACTCAATGGAGGTCTTGTGGAATTCACACTTCTCCAGCTTTGCATAGAGGTGATGCTGTCTGAGTCTCTCCAAGACAGTCTTGACATGTCCCATATGGCTTGCAGTGTCAGATGAAAATACCAGGATATCATCCAGGTAGACAATGACAAAAAGGTCCAGAATATCCCTGAAGATGTCATTCATCATGCCTTGGAAAATAGCTGGAGCATTGGTAAGTCCAAAGGGCATGACCAAGTACTCAAAGTGACCGTATTTGCATCTGAAGGCAGTCTTCCATTGATCCTGGGGCTTAATTCTGACCAAATTGTAGGCACCTCTGAGGTCAATCTTGGAAAATATCCTTGCATGGCTCAGTTTGTCCAGTAATTCAGAGATGAGAGGCAGTGGATAGCGGTTCTTGACTGTCATCTCATTGAGATCTCTGTAGTCCACACAGGGTCTCAGTCCCCCATCCTTCTTCTTGACAAAAAAGATGGGAGCTCCAGCTGGTGACTTGGAAGGTTGGATGAATCCCTTGTTCAGCATTTCTTCAATGTATTCTTGGAGGGCCTTGGCTTCTGGTGGAGAGAGGTGGTACAGTGGCTTGAAAGGTGGGCTGCAAGTTTCATCCTTGAGTGGGATTTCACAGTCATAAGGCCTCTGAGCTGGTAGCAGGTCTGCCTTGGTCTTGGAAAACACATCAGCATAAGGGAGATATTCTTTTGGTAGCTTGGATGCCAGCAAAAGGTCTGATGGGTCCAGGTTGTTGTGCTCCTCAGCAGTGGGGCTTGAATTCTTGACTGGGAACTGTGATTCTTGAATCTTTGACTGAGAGTTCTGTTCTTGGCAAAGACTGTGAGCTGTGGAACTTGAATCTTGAATGTGGACTGTGAACTGTGGTACTTGAATCTTTGACTGTGGGTTCTGTGAACAAGAGTCATGGCCATGACTGTGAGCTCTATGAGCTCTACTTGAATCTTGACTGTGAGCTGTGAACTGTGGAACTTGAGTCTTGGCTGGCTGTGAATCTTGAATCAAGGGCTTGAGAGCATGAGACTTGGGGGCTTGACTTGAGTTTTGGGTGACTGTTCCGATTGGTGGAGGTTGGACTTGACCAGTGACCCAATCAATGGCAGGGTTCTGGGCTTGCAGCCATGGTAATCCCAGGATGACAGAGAATGTGGGTGAGCCAAGATCCAATACTTCCAGATTGACCATGGATGGTGGAAAGTCTTGGATGTGGAGGTTTAGCTTGGTTTCATGGCTGATTTCCTTGAACAGAGCATGATTGGCAAAGTGGACCTTGAGGGGTGTGGATTTCTTGATCGTAGGAATGGCACAAGACTTGGCAAGGGTGGCATCAATGATGTTGCAGGATGATCCAGAGTCTATAAGGGCCTTGGTTGTGATGGTTGACTTGGGTGAGAGTTGAATCTTGACATCCATGGTGAGTTGGTGGGGCTTGGAATGTGAGGTGTTTGTGGTGCTGGTGGTGGTGATGAAACAGGGGCAGCTTGGAGGAGGGTCCAGGGAATTGCCCCTCAGTGAGCCTGGACCTGGGAGTTTGGGTGCTTCTTCCTTGGGCAGTCCTTGACAGCATGCTCCTTGGAGCCACAGTAAAAACACAGTCCCTGCTGGGCCCTCCTTGTTTTCTCCTCTTGGCTCAGAGGACCCTTAGGAAGTGTCTCAACTGCATCCACTTGCATGGGTTCAGGAACTGTGAGAGCTTGAGGAACTGGGGTAGGTCTTGATGTAGTTCCTACTTGTCTTTGCTTCAGCCTCTTGGAGTAGAGTCTGTTGTCAATCTTGATGGCAAGGAGAATGTACTCTTCCAAGGTCTCAGGGATGTGCAGAGACTGGGAGAGCATGTCTTGGATAGACTCATGGAGACCATCATGGTACAGCTCCATCAGAGCTGCATCATTGTATCCAGAGTCTCTGGCTAGTTGCTTGAATTGGTTGGTGTAGGCCACACAAGATTGCTTTCCTTGCTTGATATGCTTGAGCTTGGATCTTGCTGTCCAAGATGCGTAGGGGTCACCAAAGGTAGCTTCCAGCCCCTCCCAGAGCTCTTGCAGGGTGGTGGGTGTGCTTGGGAGAGATCTGTACCATGATTGAGCTTGACCAGACAGGAGGGTGCTTGTGAAAAGAACCTTGACTTGCTCACTTGGAAATCTTGAAGGTTGGAGAAGGATGACATTCTCCACAGTGGCCATGAAGTTCCTAAGGTCTTTGGCCAGCCCAGTGAACTTGTCAGGGCTGGGAACCTTGGGCTCTCTTGCTTGGTTGGCTTGAGGCAGGGGAAGAGCTTGATGTTCTTGTTGGTGAAGTTGTTGTTGAAGCTGGTGCTGCTGGTGAAGGACTTGTTCTTGAAGTTGGTGTGTCTGTCTTGAGAGGGCTTGTAATTGGTCCATCAAGGCTTGGAAGGCAGTTGCATCAGGGAAGGTGTTGTTTGGGTCAGACATGATGGCAGAGAGTAGTGGGAGAGGGTGAAGTGAATTATGATGTCAGGAACAGGGCAGGACAGGACAAGGCAGACAAGGAACTGAGAGGAGTGATGATTGTATTGGAAACAATAATTCACTTGAGGGATGGGACAGGTCCCCCATCCCCCTTTTATACCTTTTGAGAGTGTTCCTTGTCAAGACTCCAAGAAAGTTCCAGAAAGAGCAATTAGTAATGCAATGATACCAATGATACCAATGACAACAAGACAAGTCAGGAAAGCAAAGAAGGTTCCAGAAGGTTCCACAAGGTTCCATGAAGGAATGTTCTAGAAGGTTCCAGAAGGTTCCAGAAGGTTCCATGAAGGAATGTTCTAGAAGGTTCCAGAGGTTTCCAGAGGGTGATTCATAACACCCTGACTTGGAGTATCCACCACAAATGCTCTAAGTTAAATTAGGCGGGCGTGGGGTACAGCCTGTCAGGCACCTCATCCCTAGGCAGTCAGGCAGTCTCTGTTAGTCACTGAAAAAGAAATTATTGAGAAAACCCTGCTGCAACGGAAACTGTTAAGATAAACGTAGTAAAAGCAGGCCCAATAATAAAGACAGGTAAGCCGCAAATACACTTTGATAACACCTTGGAAACTAAAGAACCAGGAATAATAGGGGTCCTGATCCTTGCAGTTTAATTACAGGTATGCTTGTTTTTGCGAATAAAATCCCTAGACTTTATCACTGAGACCTCAGTGTAGTCTCACATATTTCTCATATGAAAATATTAACATCCAAGCTGTCTGTCTTTCTGTCTGTGACCCATATGTCCAGGTCATTTAGAAAACCCTCTGTAATCAGAAAAGTACCGCAAAAAAATGTTTTCTTCGCCCTGATCAATTTTGGAATTGTATTGCAATTGGCGCGCCGTCCCCAACTGGATTTTTGTCGCTAAAAGTTTTCAACGACAGCATCAGTTAGTGCAGACAGAGGGGTGCCAGCCACATCCGCTGGCAAGTCCTTTTGCAGAAAACAATTTGCGTGTCGCTGAAAAGTGTGTGGGATATTCGCGCATGTTCCTGCCGTACTTGATGCGCTAACTTCCTTGATGAGCTCAAAAAGCTCAAATTTATTTCGTCATGCGCTCTATGACGGTACATAAGTAACGGGCCAGCGTATTTTTGGAATTGACAGTGGAGACGTTCATAACCACAAAAAAAAACAGCAAAAAAACTAATTGAGGGACGAAGGGTAAGAAGGAAGGGAAAAGAGAAAAGTGGAAGATGTAAGAAAAGAGATTGACGTTTCAGGACAACATCTCAAGTTAGGAAAATGTAGAAGCAGAAAATGTCACTGAAGAGCCCAAGGTAGGAGATTCGCATGGACAGAGGAAGAGACTGCAAAAGAAGAGAAGGACTCGATCCAGACAGACCAAATCAGGTCGTTCTGAGCCGGCTTGCGCAGGACTAAGAGGATGCTGATCGACCGCGCCGCGTCGGTCAAACAAGGAGAGAGAGAAAGTGGGACAGCCAAAGGGGAAAGCCAAAGAAATAAGAATACGGGGAAAAACGAGAAAGAGCGCTCATGGGAGAAATATCAACCAACTCCCTGGATTGCTTCGACAAAACGGGACGAACACAAGAAAGAGCGGAAAGTAGTGCAAAACTTAAACAATTGTACTACCAAGGTCATTTTGAGAACAAAGGCATAAGAAACCTACTCAAAACTATTAATGGCACTATTACAATGAAGAAGAGGACGAGACAGGAACGGAAGCCAAAAGCCTAGAGTGTCGAGGAATAAATCACGGTGCTGACGCCGTTACATCACTGTCACTTTCCGGTCCTTTGAGATGACGAAGAGGCCGGTCCACTACCAGTGACCATATTCGATCCGCTGGGAAGCGCATGAGAGGATTGGCTGTCGACGGCGCGACCACTTCTAAGGAGTTCGACTTCGAGGAGGAGCGCGTCTCGCTCGCGGGCGATCGAATGCAACATTTCAATATGCTCGACCGCTTGCGTTTGATTCATGTTAGTCCGAGAGACACAGCGCGGTAAAATTTCACTAACCAGTGCTCAAGACTTCCCACTTGCTTGCCTTCCCTCCCTTGAACGCCTCCTGCGGAAGAGAGTCTTTGAGTTCGTCGAACAAGTCTTTAATCTCTTTCCTCCGTTTCCGCTCCGCCATCTTGTGCGAGACTCGAAGTTCTGGAGTGCGCGCGTATGGCGATAGCATTGTTGGGGCCGGGATCGATGACGACTCGCCAGAAACGGTCGAGTGTACTCCATTTTTGTCGTTTACACTGGCTGCACGGCTGACTCCTTCATTTGAATCTGTCGCAGACAATGACGAAGCAGAATCCGTGAACTGAGGATGCGCAGTCGTACTGCTTGCGCTTTGTAACAAAGGCGAATGCTGTGTTCCATACTGAATATGCAGAGACGATGCATAGCCGGTAAAATCTGCGCCATCGGTCGAGATAGAAGAAGTGCCGAGAATAGCCGAAGTATTGGAGGAAACTTGAGGTTGCTGGTGGCGGTAAGACAACGGGAAATAAGTGACGGTGGAAACGAAAGAGCCGCAGAAGGATACCTCATTCGCCTGAAGCACTCCTCCGTTAGCTCCAATATAATCTGCACGAGACGTGACGACATGCCCAGGAAATGTCCCACGAGCACGATATCGTTGGCGGCGAGAGGCGCGCTTTGCAGTACCGGGTGGAGACACCGAGACATTATCCCCTTCACCAACATCCGTGGCTTTGTTGTCACTAGAGGAGAGAACCTCCGCATTTTGCACGGATTGAGCGGAATCTGGCAACGGCATAGCTCCAACATCCTCCCCAATGAATGAAAAAGGGGGAGGGGTTTCACCACTCGAGAAGCGGTGCTGGCCAAGATTCGCCATCGTTGCGGCGGACGGGCCGGACGGTGCAAAAAATCCAGCGAATGGCGGGTGAGGGGGGAAGGCGGTCGAGGCTGGCGAGGCTCCACCGATGGATTTGATTGAGCCAACGGAGACTGCGCGCAAGAGGGTTTTTCCCTTCCCGGCATCTTCGTTAATGCGAGGGAAGGCGAAATGGCGCATGCTTGAACTGGGGGGCACGCTGGTTGCAGGGGATGTGAGGGGTGACCCTACTGCGCCGGCCCCCAGAGCGGGGCTTGACGGCGTGCAAGGCGTTGTGGGGGCGCGCAAATCTACAATGGAACCGCGACGCTTGGCAGGGTTCTCCGCGAGCGCGTCTGAAATGGACGGGATCGAGTCTTTGCGTTTCAGGTGGCCCATCCCTGACGGGTCGGCGAAGGAATGGCGACGCTCTGCCAGAAGAAGAATGTGTGAGGAAAGACAAAACTACGAGGGAGACAAAAAGGAGGGCACCCGGCAAGCAGACAAGGGCAGGGAAGAGAGGAGACAGAAAGCGCCATCCAAAATACCGAATGGGGCCAAGGTCGAAAAGGGTTCTCCAGTGCTGTAGCTGGCGACGCTTGGAAAGCTTCCGTTAGAAGCCGAATTCGCGTAGCTCGGAAGTCCATCCACCTGACCCGCTGTCGGATCGTGAGAAACGATTGTGCCAGAGCAGGTTCTTCGAGGAGCTGGAAGCTGAAGGGATCCACGTCTTAGACCCAGGATGTCTGATGGATGCGAAACGGACGAAAGAGGCGGTGGAAGCAGTACGGAGGGTGAATGCACCCCGGTCGCCGACGGCGGCGCGGGAGATGAAAGAGATAACTGGTGCAGGCTAGAAATAGACGGCAGCTTTGTCGTAATGAGACTGGGCAGGCCCACTCTTGGAGAAGGCAGTGTTCGAATTGGGGAAGGCGGCACGCCCGAAGATGCAGCGCTTGGAGCGAAGGAAGAACCTTGAATAAGCTGGGGTGAACCAACACCAGTCATTAGGTCCGCTCCAACCGGAGGAATAAGAATGCGAGAGAGACGTCGGTTGTGAACGTCCACATGCAGGGTTGTCGTTGTGGAAAGGCTGTCGGATGAAGCTCTCCTCGAATTGCTGGTTAATGATCCAAGCGATCCCCGTCGTTCGGATGTTACATCCAGGTCCGTATGATTGAGGAGAGAAGAAGGTGTCGATGTGGAGGATGTCGACGCAAACGAGTCGGAGTCAGAGTCATCCGTTGGCTTTGATTCTCGGAACTGATGCTGCTGTTGATGCTGTTGGTAATGGTAGTAATGGCCAGTAGAGTGGTGAGACTGATGCGAGCCCTGTGAGTCATTGGCATAGGCACTGTGCGATCGTGTTTGATCCGATTGAGGGTTTTGCGTCGTGGATGCTCTTCTGTGAAAGAGCAGGAGATCATTTGCATCGTTGATACTGGTTGTGGCGGATGATTGGACAGGGTTTGCACTTTGATGCGACACTTCTGAGTTGGTCTGAGGAATGGACTGGAGAACATGATGGTGCGGCTGTCGTGAGAGCTGGTGCTCCTCGGACGAAACGATTCGATCGTCTTCCCAGCCACCAACGGAGTGCGACTGACGCTGGAACATCCCCAGGACAGAAGACCAATCCAAAAAAAAGGGAGCGATAGATTCTGGACCCTGCAAGATCTAGACTCACGGCATTCCAACAAGGCATGCGAAGGCAGAGCGTCAGTAGATCGCATGCACGGAGGTAAAACGAAGTAGAACGGACACTGCAAACGCACCTATGGATGGCGATATCCGGAAGGAGCGGGTTCTCGGTGGGATTGGCGTCCTTCGCTCCTTCTCCAGCCGGCGAGGGGAAAAACGAAAAAAAAAAAATTTCTCGATTGCTATGCTCTTTACTCTCTTTGACAGCCAAGACAAACAAATGCGAAACAGAAAGCGCCAACAAGACAGAAAAAAAAAAAAAGAACAGAGGGGAGCATTTTTCTGAAGCCAAACGAGGCTTTGTTCCCAGGTCGCCCTCCTGTGGAGCTGGATAATAAAGGGCGGTGTAGCAAATTTACAACAGTGCGGG
Source organism: Zopfochytrium polystomum (assembly GCA_025765615.1). NCBI lineage: Eukaryota > Fungi > Chytridiomycota > Chytridiomycetes > Chytridiales > Chytridiaceae > Zopfochytrium > Zopfochytrium polystomum. The sequence goes on from JAIVFJ010000054.1 coordinate 56,765, forward strand.
ACAACAAAAATATACAAAAGCCGCCAAACCTTCCCCAATAAAATCGTTTTGCTTGCCAAGTCAACAGCCCCCACTTCCAAAGCGCAATCACAACTTGCGCACATGATTCTGCGATTAAAAAAAATCATCAATCAAGTGTGCCAATTTTTCCATACTTTGTCCTGGCAATGCACCACGTTCTGACCGTGGGATTAGACCGCAAGAAACGCCCGGAGGATCTGTAGTCGCACCCAGATGGCTACAGCCTGGCTGTTGACAATGGAGAACGATTGTTTTGCAGGAGAGGGTCAAAAAAAATATTCTTTGAAAAATTTTGATGTTGCTTTCGGAATCCCTATCCTTGATGATCACCTTCCACCTTCTGCAAGTGTGCATGAGCCGTCACCTTCATCTGCATTCATGATCTTCTCACTCATAGTGTTCAATGATACCCAATTTTGTTTTTTTTTTCTTATTGGGCGGCACCAAATTTTTTTGGGCCAATAGTGTGACAAGTCCCATCACAGACAGATTTCTCATGCAAATTGCTATGGAGGAAGCAGTCAGGTCACCAGAAGCACATCGTTATTTTGTTCTTCTTGATGAGCAGAAGATGATAACGTTCTCAGTTTGTCGTGGTGTGAACAGTCTACTCTGACTGAGTGAGTGGAAGGAGTGAATGAAGTGGAGAAGTGTGTTTGTGGGTGGTCCTTCTCCCCAACTTGGAGAGAAAGATAAAAAACTCTGTTATGAATTATTGATACATAATGATGATATGCACACTGTAATAGTTGCTAGGCAAGCGTGACTGGCACAGGGTAAAAACCTCTCCTACATTATTTGCTTGAGCAGAGGAGGAGGAAAACTGTTGACACTGGGTTTGGTTGTAACCCAGGCAGGATTTATTGAGAGAGAGTAGAGTATAATGAAGAACAAGAGAGGAAAGAGAGGGTGTATTCATAGGAAAGAGGGAAGAAAGGACTAAAGAAGGAAGAAAGACAGAAAATGAAGAAGGGAAAAGACATAACAAAAGGAGAAAATGAAATAATGAACAATTAGGAAGGATAAATCACTCTTTCAAGCGACACCCCCCTCCACCCAGTGTCTCTCCTGCCTCCAAATTGGGGTGAACATAATTTGAGGCTTTGAGGCCACGTCAGTGCAGGGACAGTGGATTGAAAGGTAGGAAATTGAAAGAAAAAGGAAAATGAGTAAAGCTAAGAATGAATAGGTGTTAGATTTTGGGTTTTTGCAGTAAGCACTATGCAGGAGCAACACCTCACACTGTGGTGCATGGGAGCACCAACTGTGATGAGGATTTGGTGCATTTTTTGTCACCTGGTCTTTGTCACAATTTTGTATAAAGCCAAACAGCATACATTGTACAACAGTCTCCCATCTCAGCTTCACCATCACAAGAGAGTAGTCCACCAGAGTAGTTCACCACCATCCACAACCAGCAGCAGTCAATTCTTTCAATAGATGAATAAAGGGTGTGCCCTTGTGCTTCGGCCCATTCAGCACAAAGAACACAGCTCTTTTATAGTGATAATAAACACTACAGCCTGTGAGGGGATTAATGGTAAGATAAAAATAAATATAGGGAGCCAATTTAATGACATAGTCACAACTGGGGAAGAGCTTTTAGGGAGATCCCAGCGAAGGCCATGATCAGTGAAGTATTGTGTTGTTTGGCCCTGTGCTAACGGCCTGTGTACCGTTTTCAGGTACCGAGTTCCAGGTGTTTTCCTCCTGGTGGGGGCCACCAACAACTGGTTGAGTAAGAAGGAACGTAGAGTTGCTTTATCCTCGACTAAGGCGGAAAGAAATGCCCTCACAGAAGCAGTGAAAGAAGCAAGCTATAGAGGTTTGCTGCTTGAGTTATAATAGGCCTTGAATCTCACAAAATCAAAAGAAGGATAACATGTTGACCATTCTAATTGCCATGAATCCAGTGCACCATGGTTGTGTGAAACACATGACCATAAGGCTTGCCTATCTACAGCGAGAATGCTCTTTGCTCAAAGGCTGCAAAAGTGCGAAGGGCATTGATCTCAGTCTGCTCTGCTGCAATCCACTTGGAGAAGCTTGTGGCACATCCCTAATTTAGGAAGTTATGTTTGTTTTGTGAGAAGGATAAACCATAGTGGTGGGTATGTCTGCCATTGTTTTGTCTTGTAGGTGCAAACAGTCTAATCTGAGTGAGTGAGTGACAGCAAATTCTCTTTGGATTACTATTCGACATCCCAATCACTAATATGTTTGATGGTGAGAGTTTCAGTGTGGTTGAAAACACTCTGATCTCAAAAGGTGGCCATGTCAATGATGATTGTATCAGGGAATCCAGAAATTGAACCACTGACTCCATGGGTCGAAAGGCAAGCAAGACACCATATCATTAAATCCTAATTTGTTATTGTCTGTTGAAAATGAGTAAGTATTATTGAAAGGGCACATGGGCAGTTGTTCGTGGTGCAGGTCTCCAAAAACTGAAATGCCTGGGTTGATGTTCATGGAATGATGAATCATTACTGACAGGAGACCGCATGGCTGTATGTTGAGAGGATAAAGGCAGTTACTTTGATGTATATCAAAAGAGAAGAGCAAAACACTTAGCAGATTGATTGATTATTAGTTGATGGAGTAAGTTGGTTTTTGAGGACCTCTGCTGTTTGTTCTTCAATTGATAAGAAGAAGCAGATAACCAGGATAGTAAGAGTTGGTGTGGTGATTTCTGGTGCAGTAGTAGTTGAGCCTGTTGAGATTCGACCCACAGGGTACACTACGCCCGTTACTGATGATGCCTTTGAGAACTCCATCCAATCACATTGGATGGGGTGTTTGACGGGCTCAGTAGATTCAATACTTGAATGGGGCACTCGGAAGGGTTAATCTGTTCTCAATAAAAAGAGATAGGCAAAGGCGGCTGTTGTTCTAGCTTTGTTCAAGGACTGGAGGGACTTGGTGTGTGTGAGGATGAAGAAAGAGAGAGAGAGAGAGCGGTGATGATGGAAAAGGGAGAGGAGTGAGAGGATGAAGAGAGGAGAGAGGAGTGAGTGGGCAGAGATGGAAGAGAGAGCAAATGGAGGAAGAGAGATTGGCTTGTTTTGCACTGGATTCTGTCAAAGCAGCAAGGAGGGGGTTGGATTCCTTTTTTTGATCTCTGTGAGAGGTTGCTGCTTTCTATACCTGCAGGTTGGAGCCATCAGAAAACAGAGGGAGCAGTGGGCTGCACAGAGCAGGCCACAGAAATGAGACAAAGCAGGCTGAGCACCAACCCCCAGCCTGGGCTAAGTACCCATTCAGGGCTGAGTACCACCCAGGGCTGGGTATCACCCAGGGCTGACTACCAACCAGGGCTGAGTACCATCCTGGGCAGAGTACCAACCAGGCCTGAGTACCATCCTGGGCTGAGCACCACCCAGGGCTGAGTACCAACCCAGGGCTGGGCATCACTCAGGGCTGAGTACCAACCAGGGCTGAGTACCATCTTGGGCTGTGCACCACCCTGGTCTGAGTACCATCAAGAACCAATTTACAGCTTGTTTGAGAAACAGTTGCTTGTAAATTGGTTTGGTTGTTTCCAAATCAGGAAGCTTGTTTGGGAAACAAGCCGCTTTTTTCCTTGTTTTTTAGAAATCCAATGATTGGTGCAATCTCTGGTGAGCTCAGTTTTTATCTCACTTTTAGAAATGCAGTGATTGGTGCAATCCCTGATTCCGGAAATGCCTGTTGCATTGCTCAGATTGCACAGCACAGGAAGGAAGCTGGAATTACAACTTCCTCCATTCAGTCAACATTCAACTTCAGCAATCAGAATTGAACGAAGTTAAACTGGAATTGGTAAAAAGTATCAACCACATGGTAATCCACAGCGAAAGTGAATTGGATAACGGTGTACAGCTCTGGTGTTTGAGGTGACGGCACAATGGGTTGGATTCTGTGCTACTGCAATTAACGTCACCCCAGTGGGCCTTACTGGGAGCACTATAGGCATGACTGTGGAAGGCCGGGCTGATGTGGCAGACCGCAATGTAAAATCAACCAAAGGCCCACGAACACCGAAGTCCCAGCTTGTAGGCTAGTGTGGCCCGGACCTGTGTCAGAGTAGGTGGAGTCCTGAGCAGGGAGCCCATTCCGCAAGGAGTACCAACCAGGAGACAGTTATTCTCCTGATGTGCCCAGGCGAGACGCAGGGGAAAGTGTTGAGGGAAAGCTGTGTATGGGGGAGTGGTCGCCTCGCCTCATAGGGTACTGGGGGGAGCCCAGACCAGCATCGTGCAGAAGGCTCACCTGTGCAGAGTTTTCTCTCATGCTTTCTTTTGTGTGCAGGGTATCTTAGAAAATCTGAACTAATTTTCCCTAAAGTTTCTTAAAGTTAAAACCATCACAAGTAGATTCTATTTCTCTACAACCACAAAACAAACATAACACTTTAAACCAGGCGAAATTCCATCAGAACCACGTCAGCTGTCACCACCATCTGACAACTCTGCAAAGTGTACACATTCAGATCAACTGTGTTTGACAAGCACACCCTGCCCAGACCCTCGTATATGTGCAGACCGCCTTTGAGTTATTGAACAACCCACCAATGTCAACTTAATCTGGAACAAATGGGTCTACAAGGTCAAACTTTGTGAAGTCAGCAGCATTGAGTGCTTCTATGCACGGCTCGTAGCTAAGGGCTTCACACAACGTCATGGCATTGATTTTTGGAATACTCACTCTCCTGTTGTCTGAATCAACAGTCTTCGTTGGCTCATTGCCATGGCGGCTGCAAACAACTGGCACACTGCTATTGTCGACATCAGCAATGTGTACCTAAACAGCATGCTCGATCTGCCCATTTACATGGAGCAGCCAGACAGCTACCGCAGTGATGGCAAAGTCTGATCAAGCAAGCTGGCCGATGTTGGTACCAAGAACTGATTGGCCACCTGAAGTCGAATGGATATCAGCAAAGCACAGCAGACCCCTGTATCCTCTTCCGTCAAGTGGATGGAAAAGTCATTTTCATTGCCATCTATGTCGATGATATTTGTTTCTTTGGGGATTCTGGGGAGATCACCTTTGCCATCACACTGCTAAAATCTCGTTACAAGCTCCGCGAAATAGGAACGATCAAAACCATCCTCAATATGCAACTGGAACACTGCCACGACAGAATCTTCTTGCACCAGAAAGCCTATATCAAGGAGTTACTTCAACGCCATGCCAACACTATCATCAACCGCACTGCAGTAACTGCCCTTCCCAGTAGTCTCGATCTTCAGCCACGTGGGATCGAAGAAGCAGCTGCAAACCAGAGACTGTACCATGCAATCCTTGGCGGCATCAACTACCTTGCAACACACACGCGGCCAGACCTTGCCCCAGCAGTTTCCCACCTTGGTGCCTTCGCTGTGTCTGAACTGGGACGAGAACTTAAGGCACTATCCCAACTCTACTCAGCCCTTCAACTTCCTGAAAGAATTTGCTATGGTGGCTGATTGACGGGTTGGGCTGCTGTGGTGTACACTTCACTGAGCCCAGACCGGCTTTCTCTCAGATTAATGCCGGTGATGTCATGGAGCCGCACTTGTGTGTGGGAGTGGGTTTTAACCTTTCTTGCTTCTAAGAAGGGGATTCCTCTGGTGAGGCAGATGTGTCCTAGTAGGATGAAGCAAGAAGAGTACCACTGTCTCCCACCCTGTGTGCCCCCTCCTTGGATTGAGTTGGAACCTCTCTTGGGAGTGAGACAAGATGTGTCTGGTTCTGTTAAGTGGAAAACAGTTCTGGTTTGGTCCAACAGGCATCTCTGCACACTAACTGTTCCTTGTGTTTGCCCTTTGTGTCCAACCCCCTCCAACTTAGGGCTTTTCTTTGGCAGAGAGGGAGCTGGTGCTCCAAGGTGGTGGCTCCAACAGGTTGGAACCTGGTCACTTTCCTCCCCACTCTCTTGCCTTCCCCCTTGGCTTCTGCCTTGGGAAGGAGCCGGCACAGATTGGTTGGTGCTGCCTTAGGCACCCCCTTTGTGTTGCCCTGAGTCTCATTCCTTACTGAGTGATCTGGTCCCTTTGGCTTTGCCATTGGGGTGTCTCTGTGTCTTGGGCCAGAGGCATTTTTCACTTTCTTTTGTGATTGTGCCACCTTTGTCACACTTTTCTCATATTTCCCTTTTAGATGTGTGATAGCTGCTCTTTGTTGTGTTTAAAGCGTTTCTTTTGTGTTTGATGATGGGTTAGAGAGAGCACAGTCTCACACCACAGCCACAAAAGGAAAGCAAGACACACAGAGAGACAATAAACAAACAATTAAATAAAAGATAAAACTAGAAAAAGAGCCAAAACAAAAGGAAAATACTAACTGAAAAAATAAGTAAAAATCAACTACAGAAAGAGAATGAAAAGCCCTGTCTTCTCATACCGCTCATTTGAGGCATTACACATGGTAGCTGGGCATCTGGACTTTGCACTTCTCCCACAGAAGTGGTTCAGCCCTTAGTCATTCCAAAAGTGAGAGTTTCTTAGCTGGACATGGTGGACTTTGCAGCCCAACAGCCAACATGTCTCAAACTTGCACCTTCCCAATTGTAGGGAGTGCTCCAACAACTGAGCAAGGGAGGCCTATGCCAGTAGCTGAGCAAACATTAAGGCACTCTGTGTGCAGCTGTTGTGCAGAATAATAATAATAATAATAATAGCACAAATAATAATAGTGGCAGGTGATGTAGGCACGACAACAAGTGTCAGTCGGTGGCTTATGTGGACAACCAATCATAATAAAATAATAATAAATACAGCAGAGTCCAAGCCAAATGCATATATAACACTCTTTGAGACAGGCAGATAATCCTCACAATTATCAGTGAAAAAGTCGGTATACACTCTTTTATTTGGGGTCACAGGCTTCACAGCCTGTCCTCTTCACTACACCCCCTTGACAATGACAAGGCCACGCTGACAAGGAAGAAAAGACAAGAGCTAAGAAGAATTTACATGAGTATGTACACATACAAACAAGAGGGGACTCCAAGGCTTCATAGACCCATTTGTAACCAAGGAGCCAAATAGCTCTTTCATTATAACAAAGATAATGATTCTAATTGTGCTAATAAGTGGTGATCCTTCGTTACAAGACTAAAAAAAAATTAAGTCTATATAGTAGAACAAATTATAAAAATTAGAGAAACGACGACCAGAATCGATTCCTCTTTCTATAGGGTCATACTTCTCATATGAAAATATGCAATGTTGTACTGAATTATAGTAAAGTAAGAGTTGAAGAACCCAAACTATGACCAACACCTTTTGTGAGATACTCCTTACGAGGGAGAGAGAGCGAGTGAGAGCGTGAGAGAATGAGGGGGGGTGGAGGGGGAATAATCGATGAAGGCGGTCGGCGCCGCGCGTGACCACTCACCTTATTTCCAAGCCGAAACTTTTTATTACGTCGTCATCCTTGAGTCGAAGGGAATGGATCAAATCGTATCAACGATTTTTGATACCCACTTTCTGTAGTTTGGTGTCCACCCAACCGCAAGAAATTATCACGTGATTCTGACATGTCAGCAGCTGAGCAGCGGAAGTTGCTGGAAGCCCTTATGGGAAAGGAGGCGCTTGGAGGGCCGCCCGACACCATCAAGTTTTACGAGGACTCTGTTTGTCGAGACTACTTATGCGGCCTCTGTCCACACGACCTGTTTACAAACACAGTAAGCGCTCTTATTCACTGGAATCCTTTTCACCAAGAATGTCTCCAAGAAAGTAGATCTGGGGCCCTGCCCACGCAAACACAACGAGAAGTTGAAAAAGGATTACGAAGAGGCCGTGAGAAAGAAAGAATCCATCGGATACGAAGAGGAGTGGACCCGTTCACTGATGGAGTTTATTGCGGACATGTTCGTAGGAGCTTAAAGTTTTCCGTTGCTGACTATCCGCAGCGACCGAAAAATCGAACTTGCTCGAAAGCGACGAGAGACAACAATGAGCGACAGCAGGGCAAGCGGACTTGTTAGTTCTGGCGTGGCTGAAAGAATCAAGTTCGCTGACCCTGTCTAGATGACCGAAATCGATGACCTGTCCAACGAGATTGCCGTCCTCACTGCTCAAATGGAAAAGTTAGGCATGTTAAAATCACTGCTCTTGCGACAGCTCATGCAAGCCAATTTACAGGCGAGGAAGGAAATGTGGACGAGTCGATGAAAATTTTGAGCCAAGTGGAGGAGTTGCAAAAGTCGAAGTCCGAGAAGGAAAGAGAGTTGAAAGTAATCGCGGCAGCGGACATGAACTCGAACCAAAATTTCCGCGTTTGTGGGATTTGTTCAGCATGCCTCGGCGTTTTCGACAGTGATCGGCGACTGGGTGAGTTCTCGGAATACTGCCTGGACCATGAATTGCTGTAATACTCACGCTAAAGGATGCTGTTGCTTACGTCGGGCTAACGTGATAATTGTTCCTCAGCGGATCATTTTCAAGGAAAGGTGCACAAATATTTTATCTGCTTTTTAAAAAGCTTAGGCGTGTTTGCAGATGCACTTAGGGTATAAGCAGATTCGGGACAAAGTTGAGGAGCTGCGAAAGCTCGGATTCGGTGTCGGTGGACGCCCTCGAGACCGAATCCCTGAAAGGTTTGCTGAGGTTGGACGTGGGGGAGGGAGGGAAAATCGAGACCGCGAGTCCCACCACCGCCACCACCGGCACCAGCGGGAACGTTACTCCGACCGAGACAAGCCATACGAAGACCGCAACTATCGCAGGGATGAGCGGTGAGATCGTTCTTGCACAGCCCCCCTCATTTTCGTGACCGTGCTAGCAGGTACGATGACAGGAGGCCGTCCTGGAGTGATCGGAGGCGATCTCGTTCCCCTCGAAGGTGATGGACATCATTCTGATATGACGCCAATGATGGCCACTTTGGATGGAGGGTATTTGGTGTTGTTCTGAGAGACTGCAACAAGAATCGATAGTTGTCCTTATTCACGACTTGAGAACTATGCGTCTTCGGATGTGCGTTTTTCACTTCGGCGTCAGATATGTCAGGGCTTGCTCATATTGGGAGGTTTAGAGGAACGCAATGCACTTGTGCAGGGAGACGCATATTTGGAAAAGATTTAAATTGGGAAGTACAATGCTTGGATCCTGCAATGGTGTTCCGAACGGCGGGGAAGGCAAGTCAATCGTGAACAAGTACCACTCTTATGAGAGGTTGGTCCGCATTTCATGAACGGGCAAATGAACATTAGGATTTTTGTGGGCACTAATTGGGCAATTGTGTGCCTTTTGGCAAGCCAAACCAAAAGGTTCACCAAGCTGCTTGCATGCATCTTGCCTGGGCAAACCCTTGGTGACACTGACTGGTTCAACTGGGCATGTGGGAAACTGTGAGCCAGGGACTGCCTTGGGAGACCAGCGTGACCAGGTTATTGGCGCACTTGGGCATTGGGTTCACCCGATGCCCAGGGTTCAAGTCTGCCTTTTCCCTGGGCAAGCCCAGGGCAAGTGGCACACCAAAAGTAAAAAATAATCTAGTGCCAATGGGCAGTCTTGACAGTTGGTGACCAATTAGTACCCACAAAAATCCTGATGAATGAAAGTCACCAGAAACGAGGGCAGGAAAAGCTGGAAAGATTGCTCTTCCAGCTCGCACTCGGAAATGTCCACAACGCCATTTGGATCTCGTTCTTACCTTGGTAGAAACGCAGTCTCAGCATTTCTTATCAGCAAAATGAAAAAACGAAAGAAGTAGCCACTACGTCCAACCGCAGCAAGCTGGTCGTCGAGCCTCAACATCCAGCAGTGCGGGCAGAGCACCCACTTGGCCGATGTTTCAACCAGCAATTGTTCCCATCGTCGCATTGGTCAGCAAAGAATACAAAAACACTGAAAGTATTGATGCTGGTCGGTACTATGATCCTTATCTAGACATTTTAATCAAATCATCTGACTTATATTCATGGATTCGTGGTTTGCATAATTGTTGGTACCAGGCCACTTTTTGCGACAAAATCTTTTTACTTCGTGGCCTCTATGAAAAAAGGTTGTGGGCAAACCACCCCCAGCTTGCAAATCTTCTCACCAATTAGTGGAAGGACTTCTCAGTTCCATTTGTTTTATGTTTTTCAATTCTTGCACTGCAACGATTGAGAGACAGAGAGACAGAGAAACGAGACAGACAGCCTGTTGACTGCCACTTCCAGTGACGGGGAGGTAGACAGACAACCCGTTGAGATGGGCAGACAGCCTGTTGACTTCCTTCTTTCTCTGTTGGCAGTCAATTCTGGCTGTCTGCCTCTCTGTCTCCGCGTCTCTCCTCTTTGGAGGTGCTTTTCTGAAAGGGACAGGAGATAGGTGCAGACTGACTGACTGACTGGCTGAGAATCCTGTTTTTTTCCGTCTTCCTGTGTGTTCCTCATAAAAAATCCCTCTCTGCCTGTTTTTCTGACTGTCTCTTTCCTAAACGGTCTCTCTCTCTCTCTCTCTCTCTCTTGTTAGGCAGAACTGAATGGTTAGCAGAAAGAGGCACAAGATGGACCCAAACCTATTGTGACTGTTAGTTATCGTTCTCACAATGCCCATGGGAGAGCAAGCCACCACCAATGCAGACCTGGGTGCTGGCTTGCACTGTTGACAAATACTCCAAGTATTAAGTGGAACAGAACCGAGTGTCAACAGTTTTCCTCCTCCTCTGCTCAAGCAGATAATATAGGAGAGGTTTTTACCCTGTGCCGGTCACGCTTGCCTTGCAACTGTTACAGCGTGTATATCATCATCATGTATCAATAATTCATAACAGAGTTTTTCTCTTTCTCTCCAAGTTGGGGAGAAGGACCACCCACAAACACACATCTCCACTTCATTCACTGCTTCCACTCAGTCACTCAGAGTAGACTGTTTACATCTCTTTCTCTCTCTCTCTCACTCACTCACTCTCTCTTCTCTTTTTTGCCTTACAATCAATACATCGAAAAATGCTGTGTTACTGATTTTCTGTCCCACCGCTTCGGAGGTTGTATCCTAACAAGTCCTTCCACTAATTGGTGAGAAGATTTGCAAGCAAAAATGAGGTGGCCAGGTGCTTTCAATTATGCAAAACTATCTTCATATATTGCGGGGAAAAAATTGTTGGTTCAAAATCGTTGGTTCAGGGTTTGACTTTGCAGTTCCTGTGTCTGTCGGTTTCTCACACACACAAATCCCTGATATCCAAAGCAGAACGCCCACATTCCTGAAGGCCATGATGACATAACACGGAATTGCAACTCGCTGGTGCCGGCTAAACCAGCTACCACCAACACTTTGTGCTGGACTCGGTCGACTGGAGCTTTTCTCAGTGAATCTTCAGCTGCTGATGTTGTTGATTCCGCAAAAAGATTGGAAAATAACAAACTAAAAGGAAAACTGGTACTACCCCTGACCATTCCATTTTTCAGTAGGATATTTGGGATATTTCTCTAATTGATTTTTGGGCTCCAAGGAGCCAAACAATCCCAAACACCAACCACCCCTTGGTGAAATGAAAAGTGAAGTTTGGTGGTTGGGAAGGTCAGAACAACACTGCTCCGAGAAGGTTGCCCAGAATTGGGCTGCTGCGGATATTATGAGTTGGTACCATGGGTGGGCTCGGTTTTTGCTTTCATTTTCTCAGTCTCTGTTTATGCTAAATAGCGACAGCTTCCATCGGTGGAAGGCCTTTTTGGTGGTTTGTGAGTGGAGGGGGGCTGAGGTGTCTTCGGAAGCATTGCTCTTCTCTGTCTCCTCTCTCTCGCTGTCTCTTTTCCGTTACAAGGACATCGCTCTGGCAAGTTGCCACCTCGCTCGATTCGCTCTCATTCAAGCAAACTGAGCTGACGCAATCGCGCTTTCATTCTCCATCGTCGCTTCCCGTTACTGATAGATATGCAAGGCGACCCATCAGGCGCTGGCGCAGGCGCAGGCACAGGCGATGGCGCCGGCGGCGCGCCTATCATCTCCACGGCCACCCCAAGCACTCCTGGCAGCCCCCTCGGACCGTCTTCATCAGAGCCTGCGCCTGTTGCCTCATCCACTGATCGTCTGTTGGACGCGACTACTCAGGCTGCATTCCATCACGGCCATGGACTTGGGGAAGGTTCCAGCGCCGAGCCCACCAAAATTAGCTCATCTCATCAGACCTCACCAGTTCCTCATGCCAAGATGTCTGCTTTTTCAAGCTTCTTCCACTTGGGTAGAAGGAAGAAAAGCGATTTGATGGCAAGTACCCAAACGCACGCTGTCTCTTCTGCCGCGTCCCTCGCATCTCCCGCCAATGTCGAGTTGGAAGTCCTTCGGAACGGAAAAGCTGGCACCATCGGAAGCACCAACCCATCACCCACAACAGCCTCCAACCCGCCAAGCTCTAACCGTTCCCAATCCAATTCCACCACTTTTGGACTTTCGCCGTCCCGTGGTAGGAGCGATCGCGGTAATGATCGGAAGAAATCCCAATCGCATGGTGGTGGGGCGATCGACGCAGTCACTACGACCCCAATTGTTCGCATTGGACAAAATCAGGAAGGAGACCCACAACTTCAGACCGCTCCGAGTGCCTCGAACCAGCCCCTGTCTCCTCTATCGCCACACGCCCCCCTCCCATCCCGATCTCGTTCGCCAAACTTCATGTCTAGTGGCATCCTGGACGATGCAGAGGGCTACATCTTCGGGGTTCCCTTGGAAGTTGCAGTTCGTCGCGCTGGAAAGCACGGAGTTCCCGATATTGTTCTTGCTTGTATCCGGCACGTTGAGGAAAAAGGGTTGTCTTTCGAGGGGATTTATCGTATCCCAGGGTCTTTACGACGGGCCAGAGAATGGGGAGAAAAGCTTGAGGAGGCCGCCCGCCTGAGTGTGGTGGATCCGTTGGCTGACTTCATCGAAGGAACGCCCATGTCCACGATCGGTCCCGTTGTTTCCTTCGAAGATGAGAGTCCCACGACTGTAGCCAGTCTGCTGAAGAGATTTTTTCTTCGTATCAAAGGAGGGCTCATTGGTGAAAACTTTTGGAAGGAGCTGGATCGAGTCGCTGCAGGTGAGCCATGAAACGGAAAGTGGCGCCTCTAAACTGTTCCTTTCTCGATAGAGCTAAATATTTCCTGCGAGAGCAACGATCCCACTCCTTCAGAAGTTGCGTCTATCCGGGCACTACTCATGAGCAATCTAGCCACTGTGTCCCATGTCCTTACTGTTGGCGCCTACTTTCGACATCTGCACAAAGTGTCTACAATGGGGACCGTCAACAAAATGTCACCGCAGAACCTTGCAATCGTTACATTTCCAGGAGGCGGCGTCGGAGCGAAAATTCTTATTTGCTGGGCCAACCCCATCTTTGAAGACTGGATGACAAAAGCAACGGAACGAAGTCCTCTTTCACTTTCGAATTCAACTTCACCAATCGACCCCGAGCTGAGTAAACCGTCAATCGAGGGGGATGTCGCTTTTGCAACAGCTGCTTCAGCCAACATATCGTCAGCACCATCAGCGGAAAACTCTGAAGAGGCTGTTTCGAAGTTGGACTCTTCAATACTTCCGAAAGGTGCCGCTGTGTCTGTTGCCAGCCCAAGCAAAGGTGCAGCGAAGCAGCCAGCGTGGGTGACGGAAAAGCCGGGCGAGTACTCGGATAAGGCATTCCAAGCCGCCAAGGAGGAGGCCAGGACGAAGTTGCACGTTCAAGAGCTGGCCGCAAAAGGATTACTACACTCGACGAACGTCGCGACTGCCGTAGAAAATTAGCGTTTAGAAGGGTGTCAGGTTTATCATCGCTGTTCGCTGTCGCGCCTCACCGCTCCGTCCGACTCTACTCTTTGCAATACCTCTCCGACCCGCCTTGCTGTCCTCCGTTGCCTTGTCACATTACCCATGAGGTGGACGTTTTCTTTCTGCTGCCCGGTTTTCTCCCTCATCTCTTCAGCGTCCTCATTCGGTTCCCTTTGAACATCTCCCTTTTTTCCCCCCGCTTTATCTGGTTTTTCTTTTCCCGATTCTTTTTCCTTCTTCCCCTTTATCCAACACTTTTGAACTACAAACGACACCCACCTCTTCGTCTTCGTCCTCTTCGCCATCTGGAATAGCGAGGTGGGAGCCAGCACCACCGTTCCCGCCCTTCTGTCGTCCGCTGACGCCTTCTCGTTTTTGAGGTTGAATCTGTGGACGCTCGAGACTTCGCGGGACACCCCCAGTGGCTGCTCCTGGGTCGCCCTGTGCGTTGGCACACTTGGTGGTCAGTAGGGAAGTATTGAGTGGCCGTCTGAATGATTTCGTAAAATAGTCTGGCTATGGAGAGTTTTCAGACCAGCCAGCTGCTCTCCATTGTATGGTGTCCAAAAAAGTCGTCGTCACGTCCGCCGTACGCTTTGTATGGTCCGAAGGGCATTTGCCAGGTCGTTGGTCTGGTCCACAGAAAAAAAAAAAAAATTCTTGTTTTACCTGACGAGTCAGAGGTGACCACGAGAAAGACGCGAGAACTGCGCTCCATTTTGGGGACTGAGCGTGGAAGACTGCTCACAGAAAGGAAGCGCCTACAGAACGAACACAGTAGGTTGGGGGTTGAGAAAAAGCAAAACGAAGCAGACAGTGCCTGCGATTAGCCAGAACCGGCCTGGACGTTGATGAGAACTCTAGCAGTTGCGATGAACGCTTAAAATGGAGTGAGGTTGGGGTTGGTGTAGTTTTAAAAAAAATTTCCTGGTAGCATCAACTTCCATATTACCATTTCCTTCCTGCAGGAGGAAGACCTGAGTGTCCGGCCTTGTCCTAGTCGGGAGGTGGCTCCGCCAGCGCTTCTATTACTTCTTCCGGCGTAAGCCACTTTGCGTCCTCCAGCTTTGTGAACGCGACTGATGTGGCCTCACCGATCATGCCCACCATCAGCTGCGAGGGAAATGGCCAGGGCTGCCTTGTGCTACTGTTCAAGGAATTACACAATCAAGTGCGGGTCCGCCTATTGACCGCAACTTGTCAATATGCGTGCGCAGCCGTCTTGGTCCATCGAACGAGCGTACGGGTTATATCAGTTCTAAACAGGACTATCACGCGATACTAGAGCGGTGGAGAGCACGCGAAGGTTTGTAGGCTGCTTGGAAGTGGATACTCGAAAGCGAATAAGTAATTGCACGTGCCAACGACAAATCACTCCAAACGATGCGTGTCAGGGCGGCGACGGCCAGTCGCATGCACGCCGCCACTACGGACATTGTTGCGTCCGCTTTCGCTCCTGCCCGACGGTTGCACGGAGCACATACGGCCTCCTGCTATTCCGCAGCCGCAGCAGTTACCTGTGGGCGCCTTTGCATCCTTCTTTCCCGAGCTCCCCTTCTTCCCCTCTTTCAAACGGTTTTCCGAAGCGCAACGACCCTCGCTCGGCCGCCAACACCGTCACACCGAACACGGGAGTCCTCCGCCGGCCGAACGCTGTTTCGTCCCCACTCTTATCCGCAAAATCGATCCCCCTCACCGATCGTGCGGGAAAGGGTCCGAGTGAACCCGCTGGATGCGGCCTCCGCTCCATTCGGGGGCGTCAGCAAGGATGGCGTTGGCAACGTATCCGAGCTACCGGACAAGTCAGACTTGTCCAAGCCTCAACTTCCTCCTGACTGCGTTCCAGCACTACGGCAACAGTCTCAAGACCAAATCCACATTGTAGCCATCGCACGGCAAGGGCATAAACATCAGCCCCACGAGCAGCATCAATGGGAACAACAGCCACAACAGCAACAACAGCAACACGAGGTAGCACCATATAACCATGCGGACGAGGCTCAGGAGAAAAACGAAGCTGTTGCCAAGGCGTCCAATGAAGGAGATTTCCGTATGAACGATATGGCGCCTGGTCTGGTTCTCAGGAAGGAATCAATGCTGGGATCGAGAACCGATACGGCAGGTGTCACGACTCCGAAAGCAATGTCTCCTGTTGCTCTGTCGTCGTTGATGGTGGATGAAATGGCTCCGTCGGAATTTGAAGATATACCAGAGATGGATCAAAGAGATGTGGCCATGTCGCAAGAGCAGAGTTTTCTTTTGGACACTATGATGAGTGGGCGAAGTGTATACTTCACTGGTAATAATGTCATCCGTATTCTGCCCCAATCTTAAGCCATTGCAGGAAAAGCAGGTTCGGGCAAGACGGCCGTTATTCACCGCTTTATTGAAGATGCTCGAAAGAAAGGGAAGATTGTTGGAGTTACCGTAAGTTGTTCTTGTAAAATAATTCTT
Organism: Zopfochytrium polystomum; assembly: GCA_025765615.1. Classification (NCBI taxonomy): domain Eukaryota; kingdom Fungi; phylum Chytridiomycota; class Chytridiomycetes; order Chytridiales; family Chytridiaceae; genus Zopfochytrium; species Zopfochytrium polystomum. The sequence continues at coordinate 72,946 of JAIVFJ010000054.1, forward strand.
TTTTTTTAAGGCAGCATTTCAGGCTCCCACAGGATTGGCCGCGTCGCACGTGAGTAGACCGCCTTTCGGCTGGTGAAGCTTATTCTTTCTTTGGCAGATTGGTGGTACGACACTTCACGCATACTTTGGGCTTCGAGTTTCAAATCGTGAACATGAAAACTCATCAAGAAAACTTGTGGAGAGAGCGAAAAACGATCAGTTTCTCAAGAAGCGTTACAAGAGTTTGGAAGTGCTGGTTATTGACGAAGTCTCCATGGTTCGCAGAGACGATTTTTTTGCTATTCACTTAGCACTATGCGAAATGCGGCAAACACCAGAATCGATGCCATTTGGCGGTGTTCAGGTGATCCTAAGTGGAGACTTTTTCCAACTCCCACCAATTGTCAAGACCCCCGCGGATGACATCACCTGGGCCGGCCATTCGCTTATTCCGTCGAAGGGCGGTCGGGCCAACCGGACGTACGCTGAGCCCACAGCTGCTTCGCGACCGCTAGACGCTCCAGGGACCCGAAAAAGAGCGATTGGGGAGTCTCTGGCCGAATTTGTTTTCATGAGTACTGCATGGGACCGACTTTTGGCGTCAGGAATGAGCGTTATAGAACTCAGCCAGTCCTACCGTCATGGCGATCCGGAGTTTATCAATCTCCTTGATTCTTTACGGGTCGGTGAGCTGACGGAGGAGTCCTCACTCATATTGAAGGACTGCGTTCACCGCGAATTACCGACTCTTGATGGCGTTGAGGTGGGTATACTATGGGAGTCTTCGCGGAATTCGTGTCCATCTCTGCTTATCTAACAACAATTTAAGCCAACAAAACTCTGCACGTATCGACGTAGCGCTGAGGCGTACAACACCTCGAAGTTGGAGAGGCTAGTAGGCTCCGAGCAGACATTTGAGTGCATGGACAGCGTGTTTGGAGACTCTGTTGATCACCTAACTGACGAGCAGCGAGGAGATGTGATGCAAAGTTTGCGACCGTTCTTTAGTTCGTTGCCAGTTGAACCGGTCTTGACACTGAGAAAGGGTGCTCAAGTCATGCTAACGCAAAATCGATCGATCAAGGACGGTCTGGTGAACGGCGCGCGTGGAGTGATCACTGGATTTAGACGGGTCCGAGACCGAGTCACGAACTCGACCATCTCCCTGCCTATTGTTCATTTTGCTGATGGTCGCGCCAACGGGTCTTTCGTAATTGGCTACCGTCAGTTCGATCACGAAGTTGAAGAAGGCGTCTGGGTTCGCCGCACGCAACTGCCTTTGAAGCTGGCATGGGGATTGACAATCCACAAAAGCCAGGGCATGACACTGAACCGCGCAATAGTGGATTTTGGTTCAGGCACATTTCAGGAGGGCCAAGCATACGTGGCGCTAAGTCGATTGAAGTCCCTCTCAGGTCTCTCACTGACTAGCCAGTTTCATAAGGGGTTGGTGAAAGCCAGCCCGAATGTTATGAATTTCTATGCAAATCTGCCACGAAGTAGGCTCACTAATGAATGAGGGAAGTGAATGAAGCCGAGCGATGGATTAGTTTTTTTTTTTTTTTTTTTTTTTTTGAATTGCGGAGTCAACCCGCAGCGAAGAATTTCATTACATAATAAATCACGGAACGGAAAACACGGTGATTCCAGTTGAAAATTTGACTATTGGAGACGGACCACCTCCAAATCGAAAACTCCTTTGAAATTCGGCCGTGGGAGCCGGGAAAAAGAACCTTTAAGAGTGAACAAGAAAGAAACTGAGTGAGGGAATTTAAAGCGCCACTCACTTTATTTATTTATATTGTTCCAGCCCTGAAGGGCCGACGGGAAGAGAAAGCGCCATCAATGGTGAACTGTTATAGACTATGTCCAGGTTTCACCTCAGCAAACCCACCCCATGCACTACAGACTTACAGGGTCATCAGGCATCTCCACCACACCACTCCTTGTGATTCAAGACCATACTCTTTCTTGTTGCCTTCAACAGCTGGCGTCGTGACTTGAACCCTGGGCCCTTGAGTGACAGATACCCAGACCCCCCATGCTTTCCCAGCTAGGCTTAAAGCGCCACTCACTGCCCAGGTGAAAACCCCAAACCAATTGACCAGTCTGGGAAAACCATAGCAGGGTAAGGAAAGGAAATGTATCCAGGAAGGCACAGCTGAGGAGAGTACTGCAACAGGGTAGGGAAAACAACAGGTGCTCAAAGCGGCGAAATGAAAGAAGGAAAACTACTCTGGCCCCACCCTAGGGCCTAACCATCTACTCTACCCTTGCCTGCCATACGCACCCTCCATGCAGCGCAGTGCACCACGCTCTTCTTCTCCTTGTCCTGGTCTGTTTCTGATGAAAGCAGTCTTTGCGGTGGTTCGCCTCAACTAGACCAGTCCGAGCAGCATTCAGCCCTTGAAACCCATATCCAGCTTGGTAAGAGGTCGGTCGGCCGCTCAAATAAGGGGACATCATCAGCCTGCACAAGTCCTTCCTCAGCAAGCGACGGGATGTGGGTGTCAAGTCAAATGTGAGGTGAAGGTTGTTGATGGCCTCAAGCTCCCGACTGAGTTCACTAAGGCATTTTGCTCTGCTGCTGAGGCGGCTTCAAGATGCTCTTATCAATCTGCAAACTTGATGCTTGTCTGGGATGTCGAAGGGCCGGGGGCTGCAGCTTAGGAGTGCCCTGCAGGGAAGAGGGATGGTTGCTAGTGAGCCATGGTTGTTATTTTTGGTGTCCAGGACAAATTTGTGTGGCAGAAGTTGTTCAAGGTGAGGTGAGTGTTGGTGATTGCACCTGGCGTGTCAGAAGGGCACCAACAGACTTGAGTCGGCGTGGAGCGATAGAGCTTGTTTAGAGCGTGAGCCCTTTTCTTGTTAAGAGCGAAGCGCCCTTTGACTGGGACCAGCCCTAATGCCATCTTAACTCATCTTTAGTCTTGAAGACAGGTCGGAGGATCTTAAAAGGTGTAGGTAATGTGTGCAAACTCCAACAGTGAGTGATCTCTGGTGAAGTGGCTTTGGTGTGCGTGCGACATATTCCAACACCACTAAATTTTTTTTTGGCCCCAAAATCCGATCAGTGGCCATCGAGGCAGTTGCAACAGCATAAGTAACGTGGAGCTCCAGCAGCTCCAGGAAAGCATCATCCCACATCTGCCTGCTCTCTCTACCCTTGAGCACAACAAATAAAAAGTATTACTGTTACCTGACTCCATATCCTCTACCTTGACCTGCAAAGGTCATGAGGTTCTACTACAGTTGGACATCTTGTTAAAAGGGTCCTGTTCTCTACATAAGACCAATCTGTCCGAGAGCACCAGCTCTCCATCTACTTTTGGAAAACAGGGCACTTTGCTGTTAATGAGAAAAGAGCTCACACTCTAAACAAGCTTTCTTGCTCCACACCCTTTAGACATGCATGCCAGGCAAAATCACCAAACTTTCGGTTAGTAATGGTATCATGGCGTCCTCATAATGCTTTCTTTCATACTTAAGTTTGCTGACCATTTCCTTTCTGTCATAAACAATTGTGGTGCGTGTTATACCTTGTCATTAACCTACACATTTAAGCCCAAACATCCAATGGGGGCAATGCCGGAATCCCGCCAGCCATCAAACGTAGCCACGCCTTCTGCCCCTTCTGCCGCATCCAACAACCACAAGATTGTCGCTTCGTAACAAAACATGAACTGTTCAAGCGTCTGGACCATGCTGACTCGCTGCTCTCGGAATAGTTTGACGAGTGCAAAGATCCAATCAGTGTTGTCGTCATCAGAAGCGACGGGAATGGAAAGGGTGGCGCTGTCTGCGGCGAATAACGCCTCCCAGCGTGAAACCAGCTTTGTGATAACGGCATCAATGACGCAAAATGTGCCTGTGCGCCCGCAGCCAGCGCTACAGTGGACCACCATGGGCGGAATTGAAGGCGAGGCGCCATAGGAGAGGCGAGAATAGTCGCCTCTGGCCGTGGCCGAGATGGCAGCCTCCTGCAGTGAGCCAGCGAGTGCCACGACGGCGAGGACAATTTTGGCGTCAGCACCCTTGTGGTCCGCCCAGGCTGTGTAGTGCAGCTGGCGGACGGTTCGAGTTTCTCCAGCGACTAAATGCTGATCTTCGGCAGAAGCACCATGAGGCGTGAGTGCGGTGGAGCGGGTGAGGGTGAACTCGCGCACGGATACAGCAGGTGGGACGGGCGCAGGCGCTGCTGGCGAATGGCGGCTTGGGGACGTCGCTGCAACGCGCAGGACATGAGCGGGGCCGTGCGGGAATAAGAAGGAATCGGGGCCTCCACTTGTTGGTTCAGGCCAGTAACGGTGACATTTCGTCCGTCCATGCTCCTCAAGGCTTGTGAGCATGACGACCACACTGACACCTTGGTCCCATACCAGAGACCAGAAGTCAGGAGTGGTGGATGGCAGTGGGCCCTGTGTGGAAATGAACGTGTGGGGAGCATTTCGACGGAATAGCGGCGGGGCGGTCAAGGTCGGACTAATGGCCATCGGGTCAACTGGTGGGGCATCCGGCTGTAAAGATCTTCGTGACAGAGTGGTCAAGAATGATGCATTGATATAGTCGGATGGTTTGGACGACGACGGATCTGGTGCGCCGGATTTGAGCCGAGGCAGCGACGGATGCGTCAACCGGACGCGAGAATGGTCGAATGGTAGAATGTCCGAGTACCTGTTTCGCTGCGAATTAACGCGGGCGAGGGCGGCGCGCATCGTGAAAGGCGGTACGGTGGCGGTGGGTGTGCGACGTGACGACGCGGAAGATGGCTGAGGGGATGTCTCGGCAACGGCCGCATCCGGATCTACTCGACCAGCCCGAAGAGCATCGTGGTCGGCCGCGGCTATCTCCCAACGGCTGGCCTCTGCCTTTTCTATTTCGGCAAAGAGCAAAGCAAAGTGGTCTTTCGCAGCAACGGGCTGTAGGCTGGCGATGGTGCGTAGCCAAGAAGGGCAGAGTTTGAAAATAGTGCTGCTGGATGTGAGCGACGAGCGCAACGCTGCGATGGCTGCGTCAATGCCTCTCGGTCCAGCCACACCAGAGCCGCCACCTCCGACTGCTCCTGCTCCTGTTCCTGTTCCTACTCCTGCTCCGGCTGCTGCTCCTCCTCCTCGACGCCCTGGGTCGCCCCCAACAGTTCGTGCAGACATGGCAGGACCCGCGATGCCAGGCTGACCCAATTCAGCAGCAGCTTGGCCGAGTCCGGACGATCTCTGCACACTGGAGCTGGCCCCTGCCTGGCGGGGCATCACTTTTTATCGGCAGGCAGATAGGGGCAACGAAAGGCAATGAGCGAGCGCGGCAACAACGTCGGGTTGGGTTGGGCCGGTTCAGCGAGCGGCTCAGAAAGTGGGAGTGCTTGGTTCGGTGGCCGAAGCCAACTTTCCACTTTTTTTTCCAATATCCCCATTAGCTCTCGTTACCCTCCACCTACTATCCCTGCTGATTCCACGCACGATTATCAGAAATTGGCTCCAAACCAGCATCACCTTCAGCAGAATGGTAGCACCACTATCTTTTGGAGAAAACCCGGGAAGGGCAGCAGGTTCAACAGCAGTAGCAGTTGCGTCACCAGAAACTCTCTTTCCCACAGAGTCGTATATTTTCACCAGTAGAACCACACTTCGGCCGAACAACAAGCCGCACCTCCCAAAACAATCTCACCAACGTTCACCATTGCATCTGCGTTCCACTGACAAAGCTTTCGCATACAGAACGCACCAAGTTGTTGGACCATACCAACTCAGCCCCCTCGCGAGCAAACAGAGCAAGCTGTTCCGCGGCATCCAAGTCCTGGGTTGAAATCACATTGGAGTGCTCTGCAACTGCGCCCGCCCACTGATCATCAACAACTGGCCCATCCCACTCTTCAGAGGATGACGAATCACTTGACCCAGTTGTTGCCGCTGCGGGTATCGGCTGCAGCTGTTGGGTCTGCTGCTGCTGCTTTAAGTTGTTAGACTTGAACCAGTTATTGGGTCTGGAGAGCCCGAATATTCGAGAAGTCTTACTCCCGTTGCTATTGATGCCGGTTAAATCCGCCCCTCCTGAAGCAGAGGTCGTTCCATATCCACCGACGCCTGCTTGGCCTGTACCGACGGCCTGAGACGGATTAAATCCAGAATCGCCTGCAGCAACAGAGGGCCCGTCTACAAAATTATCACTGCTAGGGGCAGATTCGGTAGAGGTCGTTGGGGGAACCCAACCCGGTCGCATCGACGGCCGGTTCTCTCGCCTTCGTACGCGGTGGTCACGCCATCGAAGAATGTTACGCTCAACAAGAGCTTCCACAAGCGCCATACGCTGCACATCGAGCCGCGCCACAGGTAGCACACCGCCTCGCATGATAATATCCAAGAAGAGCTCCCGAAGTTCCTCTTCACTGGAAAGTGTCGGTGGCTTGTACCCGACTCGGGAAGGTGTCGGGGGAGAGAAGTGGGGCTTCTTGATTCTGGCGGGGAGGTGGCGTTGTAAGTGCCGGAAAAAGGATCTTTCCCTCTTTCTGATGAAGGCTAATTGACACCAAAGGGTGAGAACAACAAGAAATGTACAAAGCGTAACTCTTACCGTGAACATTTGATCGGCCATCCCGAATGTAGTTATCCAATTCTAGCAAACTCCCATCGAAGGTGGCAACAAACAGAGCTGCAGTGTCTTCTGTGAATTTCTTCGCTGGGTCTGGTAGTACTGGGTTGACATCTTGAAGCAGATAGCGAATCACAGATTCGTCGTCGACGCATTCCACCGCTCGTAGCGTCAGGCCCCAGTCGTATCCTCTCACTGTAACAGCTTCGTTAAAGACGCATCAAACACCACATCGATGAAACATACACCGCTTGATCGCCCCAACCGCGCTCTTGTCGGATGAGCACATGATAACATCCAGGATTCCTTCAGTTTCACACTTCAGGAGCCACCCAAATACTTCGGCTATGCCTTCGTACTTGTCGGTCAACGGTAGGCGCTCTCTGAACAGCAGCTGAACGTCGTCAATTACAAGCATGACCGGGCCGGCTTTCGACTTGGCTTTTATTACGCGAAGGGCTTGTGCAATGTGCTCAAGAACGGTCATATCGACGGTAACCATCGCACCGTCAACAGAGGACGTACCGGGAGAAGCGAATGCTAATGAATAAAGTCATCAGGTCGAAGCACGCCTCAATAAACTACCTTGATCAGTGTCGGCGCCAAGAGCTTTCTCGACAGCCTTTTTCCATGCGTCCTTTCTAACGGTGAGCTGAACGCGTTCCTCCAAGCCTTCGGTCTCAGTCTCTGTTTCTGTAAAATACTCATCTTCATCTTCGTCCTCCACTGAAGATGCGCCGTGCCGCTTCCTCAACACCATGCTGAGCTGGAGGTACAAGGCAGGCCTCAGCTGACCTTGCTCGGCAACGTACTGATGCAGGGCAGTACCCTTTCCAAGCCCCGCAGCACCTTCGATTAGAAGCGGCTTTCCTGGTTGTTTCGCAGCTCTGATCTCATCAATTATGTGCTGAATCTGTTGGTGGAATGGGGGAAGTTCCGTAAACTCGCGAATCGCTAGTCCGCTATGGCCTCGGCGTCCTCTGCAATTTAACAAACTGAGATGAAACTTCACAAAATTGAAAAGCCTACCCAAATGCAGGTTTCCCACTTGTTCCTGCAACTGCCTGGGAAAAGGCATAGAGAGGCGCTTCTAGCGGAGGAGTGTCCAACAGTCTCTCAACTATGGATCGAACAAGGTGGGGGTTAAGCCCAACCACCTGCGGTTGCGATGGAGGAGGTTGGATGTTCCATTGCATCGGGAATCCAGCCACGCCCACACTTCCACCGTTCACGGTAAGATTATAACCTAAAGAATTCGAGCCGGTTCCTCCACCCCAAATAGAGGACTGGCCACCAGATACTGCGGCAGCAAGAAGAGCTTCATAGTCCGTCGGTACTCCATACCCATCCAAGGCAATATTACCTCCGCCGGCTGCTGCTAAAGAGTTTCCACCTCCCATATACAACCCGGCCGTCGAAGGAGGCAGACCAGATGACCCGGCAGTGGTCATCCGCTCAAACTCCGAGCTGCGTCGATGTGTAAGGTTGCTTGCGCCGCTTGAGCTCGCAACATCCGCAGGCCCGTTGATCGATCCTGGCCCACCCAGGGCGTTCCCCGGGCCGGCCGGTGCTGCATACAAGAGAAGCTGCGGATCTGAGAGATCAATGTCAATCCCGTGGCGTGGAGGCCGTTTCGACTTGTCGTTCCGCTTGCGTGATTTTCTGAAGCGGAGTAGGCTGCCATCTCCGTAGTAGTTAATCACAATGGTGGTAGCCACTATGCAAGTGGCGGCTGCGATAACCCATGGTAGCCATTCGCGAGCGGTTGAAGTGGTCGAAGCGGGGGAAGTCGACGAACCAATTGCCATTGTTGGAGGCGAGGCCCGTGTCCAGGTCTGGCGGTGAATGAAGGACAAGATTAGCCAAAACGGGAACGAATCTGAAAGTAGCACCCGCGAACCACAGAGGTGAAAAGCGGCACGCAGGCCAATGATCTAGCTCTCTTATGAGAGCACCACCAATAACATTGAAAGAGGATGTTAGCTCATGAACTGAGCGATCAAATGGTCTTCAGTGCCGCTCTCAGACCAGCTCGCGTGACTGCAACCGACGGCACTGTACGCAATCTCTGCGATAGGAGCAACCAGATCGTGGGCAAGGAGTGTATTGGAGATCCGTACCGCCACCCACTGTGCGATTGCTCCAATTTCCTTCTTGTTTTCTACTGGAGGGAATTTCGAAATTGATTTTTGTTGGGGCGGATCAAACCGCACTATTCAATGAAACCACTCACTCAGCAAAACACAGAACGAAACGGCGATACCAACAGGCCATTGATCATTAAGGTCTGGCAAAATGAGGCTTTCTAACGCATGGATGCCTGACAGTTTTTGACATAATTTCTATCCGCGCAAGATGTCTCGCTCCACATGCACGAACGCTCCTCCAGGGCTGTGTTCTTTGAGCAACTCTTCCAACAGCAAAACCTGCCGGATGACTCTCTCTAACGCTGAATCAGGTAGCGCCCCTATTTCTTCAAGAACTGCCCTGTCTACAAGAGTTGCGTACGGTTCACGCATGTTGGGTGAGAGTAGGTGTGCGTTTGGAGAATCACAAAGTGGATCCGCGTAGGCGAGGAGAGAGAAGGTCTCAGCGAGCGCCGCCTGAACAGCTGGTGAAGCATTAGCATCCGACCGAAATTCGCTCATCAGCTCGCGTCCTAGACCAACAGCTTCATCGTCAGAGTATCCATTCGGAAAAGAGGGTAAAGGTTGTTTCCCCTTAGTGCTGGAAGTCGTGGTCCGGGCAGCAATCAACTCTATGAATTGGCGGCACTTCAAGGCAAAGAGGATGTTCCGCTTGGAGGAGAGAATACCGGGGAAGTTGGTGTTCAAAAGCGTTACCGCACTAGGAATGTCTCCAGCCAAAATCGAATTCCTAATTTCTAAAAGAGGAGGTTGAGCACCACCCCGCGCGCCATCAGCTTCCAAACCTGCGCGGACACTCCACTGGTCGGATTTCGAGTCAGGTGAAACGGCTTTATCTACTTCCATTCCATTCGCAGTGCCCAGCTCTGAAACGCCATCAGGAATATCCGTCGAAACAGCGGAGGTTGAAAACAAGTCCGCAGTTTGGCGGTAGCCGTTATGTCTCAAGTAGGAAAGTATAAGTCCATTGATAGTGCGTGACTGCTGAGAAACTCTCCCCGCTCTCTGGATGACTGCCGGTGCGAACAGAGGAGGTGGGTCGGAAAAGGTTGGGGGTGGGACCAACGGAGTTGCAAGAATATCGTTCCAAACATGCCGCTTCTCATCCTGCAATCGGTCAAACAGTAAGGGCTGCGAGTTGCAGTAACTTGTTCACGAAAATTACCTTCACAAAACTGTCGATATCAAACTTAAACGGACACGAACCGAAATTGGCAACCAATTCTTCGTTCGGAGTCCTCATTCCGATCACTGGGTATAATTCATTTTGCATTTTCATATTTCGAAACGCAATGCCTTGTAGTAGGATCAGTACATGGCCACAGTTCCAAGAAGGACTGACTCACCGATTTCGATCCCATTCTTTGTGAAAGATACTGTTCTTCTACGGAAGTTTACCAAGCATCCAATTGTGTCGCCCGTCGAGAAAGTTGGCCCGTACGGTTTGCCCTTGCCGGACGACTCAAAAGAGTAACCATCGTCCCCATGGTAACCCCACGAAAGGTTGTCCCAACCTGGACACGGCGAAGAATTAAGCGGACAGGAGTTTGTACGGTACTCAATCACCTGGAAGCCGGTTGAGCGGAACAGTTTTCTCGCAAACACCAACACCCATCCATCCGTCACGGCCTTTGTTCATCACTGTGACTTCAAAGTAGTAGATTCCACAGCCGGTTGGAATCGGAAAATTCGCTCGAATCGCTGCGGCGTCCTCATCGCCATTTCCAGGTCCTGCGAGAAAAACAAATTAAGCGTGATCAAGTGGATTCCTTACTCACCGATATACTTAACTCGCCGATCGTTGTCGCTTAAATTCAGCATGTTGTGATTGTGGTTCTGCCCGTACAAATCCTTGAAAAACATGGTTGGGAACACCATTTGTCTGCCTTGCCAATCCTCCACTACAAGGCCTTGTGAGGGAGGACCAGATGTAGAATGGGATGTCACATCAGTTGTTGGGATGCTTTCCAGGTTTTGCTCGGCCATTGGAGTGTCGCCCTCTTCAGCTTGCGGAGATGCCCCAACCGCGGCTATTGAGGCCCCAGCTTCGATCACCGCAAACCCAGACCGCATAAATGCGGTTTCAGGCAGTGAGCACGATAGTGGGCTTGAAGTGGCTGGTCCTGTGGGAGGGGTGACACCTCCATCGTGTCCCCTTACAGTAGGCCCGTTGCATGAACTTCCCACTACCGATCGATCACATAGTTCCATCAAGTAGTTTGGAATTGGTGTTTCAGCGCTGCTCGTTACCTCTGAAGAAGGTCTAATCTCGAAAGTTGAGCGGTCGGACCTGCCAGGACGTGGAGGAGGAGTCCCCATCAGTGTGTTCGGAGGTGGCGCCCAGAGAAAGTCCCTAACAGGAGCGCCTCGGATCCTCCGCCGGTTCGAATCCATGAGTGAACAAAGTGCAGTCGCTCTACTATCTGCGGAATAACCTTGGATCTACTCGAGGACGCGCTTCGAGATGCCCACTCGTTGTTGCTTGACTCTCTCTTTCTTCCAACAGGAAATGAGTGAGCCTTAGGTCGGGCAGAAACGAGCACTGACCTTTCAAAGCTTTCTTGAGAGAGACTGATGACAATAAGATGGGACACAACCCTTGTCAAGAATTTGTTGCACCAGCAGAAGTGAGGAACAGCGAGATCACACACGTTTCTCTCGCAACAACCGTCGAAGGTATGTAGTTGGTCGTACGTCACGCCATCGGCGTTGTCTCCTATCGCAGGGTACCTGCAACCTGTATCATGCCCCACTTTCACACAATTCCTGCGGTTCTGCAGTTCGTAAGGATACAGTTAAAGAAGGTTTCTTCCTGTGATGGGCTAACTGCGTCAACGATGGAGCTCATATTGTTCCTCTTTTCCTTGTTGCAAAAACAAAGAGAGAAAACAAACACACATCTCTCTAGTTTGAAGCGCTCGTTCATTCTTACCCAGCGACGGCTACCCCACGCCTTCGCTTCTCTCTCCCTCTCTCATAAAATTATTTAACAAAATCTGAGTGGGTGAAACAAAACAACTGTGGTGTGATGAGGAGGATCGAAACAAGCGATATCACCCGAGAAGGGAGAGAGGATCCGCAGCGCGCGATGCCTGCTGAAGGAGGAAGCGCTCGACTCTGACATTCTAAACTTTTTTCTTGACGGCCGCAAGCTTGCAAACAGCCCGAACACGACACACTACCCGCATCAGCGACTGAAAGTAAGTTTCACAGATTGCACACTCACGTGTTAAAACACTATCAAAGAGCCAAAATGTCTGACGAGGCCAACTTGAATGCTCACCTCGAAGAAGAGCACGAGCCAGTCGCCGGGGAGGAAGACGTTGACGAAGTAGGAATTATTTACGTAATCGGAATCTAAACATCGATGGAAGGAAATTGCAGCGATGAAAGCGCGAGTGCAGCAGATGGAAGAGGAGGCTGCGAAGCTTCGGGCAATGCAGGAGCAAGTTGAACGGGACATGAACATGACCACAACAGAGCCAGGTTCGAAGGCTCAACTTGCTGGGTTTGAAGACAACATCTAAATAGGTTTCACAGACGCGAAGGAAGAAGTGGACAGCCGATCTATTTATGTCGGCAACGTGGACTACAGTTCCACACCTGAAGAGATCCAAGCGCACTTCCAATCCTGCGGAACAATCAACCGAGTCACAATCCTATGTGACAAGTGGACAGGCCACCCGAAAGGGTAAGATGATAACTGGCATTGCCCACAATCTCGCTAATGTGGCTTTCTTGCAAGATTTGCTTATGTTGAGTTTGCGGAAGCGAGCGTTGTGTCGAACGCCCTGGCCTTGAACGAATCGTTGTTTAAAGGTCGGCTGATCAAAGTGACCCCGAAGAGAACGAACGTTCCGGTCTTCATGCGGGGTGGAGCACGCGGTGGTCGCGGAGCGCCTCGTATTTACAGGGGCGGATACGCCGGGTACCGGGGAGCCTTTGTTCCTGGCATGTCTCGCGGCCGTCCTCCGTACAGGTGGGGCACCTCCGAAAGCAACTCGAAGGAATTGTAGCCTCACCAACCATTTAATATTCCATTTCCACTCGATAACAGAGCTCGCCGCGGATATTTCCAGCCCTACTGACCATTCCTGGCTCAGCATTGGATTGGATCTCCAATTGTTCGGAGGCCGTTCATTCCTTCAATTTTTGGGGAGGGGGGGGGGGGGGCTCAACAAACGAGAGAAAAGCAATTCCAGGGTGCAGAAATGAATTTCCGGCCGCCACGGCCTGCAACGTCCTCCGCTCGGGACCACGACTGGAAAGCTCCTGTCAGAGCAGCCCAAAAAGAGAAAGGGAGTGAGATTACTGCAATCTGCTGCCCTGCATCATCCCTCTTCTCCTACATCCCCAATCCCGGATGCATGGTGTGATGTGTAGAGTCTCTCTCAGTCCTTATTGCTCCGGAAACGTTGGGTCATTTTCGTGTTTCATACACACCAGGTGAACCATCCTCGCTGGCCTCCTTCCGAGAAATGTGTAACTGTAGTTGTAAGGAGCAGGCCGGTGCGGAATAGTATCGGTTTTGTGGTTTGAATCCTACCACTTCCCATTTTCGCATAAGTAAACATCACCAACTCATTATTGTCTGTTAAACGAGGCACGGACATTGTGTTGCACATCGATTTTGAATTTTAGTGCAATGGAGCTATTAGATTCAACAAATAAATTTCATCTCTCTGTTCTGTGGTTTAAGTAAGTGTCGCTGAGCAGGCACTTTCACTTTGATTCCAGTTCATAGTAGTGTGTATTGCTACTGTTGGTTACTGTTCAACATCATGTCCATGAGCAGTCACTGATGCAGTCAATGTAGGCAACGGTTCACCGCTTTCATGATGTGCCCCACTGGCCCATGGGTCAACCAGTCCCCCTGGGATGCCCTGGAAAAAGGGATGCCAGCAATTCTGGTTTGGCATTTGCTTTCATTTCCCAAGAGCCTCAGCGGCAAGCCTTGGCCTCACTTGGAACCAAAACGCTCTTTACAAATCTGGTTACAAAGCTGTATGCTTTGTCTTGATAGGTTACTTGTTAATTGCAGTTTCTCCTGCAGGTCCATTCACATTTACAAAATCTCAGAATGTACTCCTGGAATAAACAATCTTGCTGCGAGGTCAAGCGAGTTTGGATCCACTGTGACAACATCAACTGCTTCTTCGGCTATTAGTGCCTTCTGCCTAGTAGGTTTTACATCCTCTCTTTCTGCAATCTAAATGGTCAATTAGATTAGACACAATGACACAGTGCTGCACTATGTACAATGTCGAACTCGTCTTCTTTTTCCTCGTATTCGATGTTATCCTCCAACTCTTCAAAGTCTTTGTTTCATGAGTAAAATGCTCTTGTATACGGAGATAACTCACCTGGAGCAAAGGCAGACCAGTTTTCATGGACGGTGACAGTCCATACATATATTGCTCCAAAAGTTGATACAGATGCAAGGATAGGTCGATAAGGATGCCACTATTTGTAAATAGGCTGCTGAGTTTTGCTATGGCTTGTAGTTGAAATATCTTACCGAGAGATCTGACAGTCCTTCTTTTGGGCCCTCAAGAATTTTGACAAGAGCGCCTGAGGCTTTCTCCCATAGGAAGATTTTGTGCACATGCTTCGCTGCAGACCCTATGAAAGCTCATGAGAATCAAAGCATGGGCACTAGTAGACAATCATGAGATTACCACCGACAATGTATTCTGCATCGGCACTAAAACAGCACTGAACCCATCGATTTTGGTCAATCGAGTCCAGGAACTTGTGTTTCAAGTCAGCTGTAGTGTGGGTTTCTGTGCCGGTAATGGTATAGCATCGGATGGCTTTGTCGGCCGAATTAATTACAACTTCACTGCACGGTGCGGGTATCCTTAATCATTGTTTTGTTGCTGAAAAGACTAGATTCTCACCGCCCTTGTTGACTGAATTGAATATTTTTAATTGCTGAAGTTCCTGCCGTTATCTTCATGGAGTTCAGGCACTGGAACGGTCAGTTGGTTGGAGAGTTCGCCTTTCCCAACAGAATAATTACGGCAAGAGTTTCCGTGTCGTAGACCAGAAGTGTTCCCTTTGCTGTTCCAAAGTAGATTCGGTTTCCGGCTCTATCAAAAGATACCACGGTTGCCTGAACTGGGACTTTCCTAGAGGATACAAGATCTTTATACGAATTCAGTATGCCAGCAGAACTCAACTCGTTCAATCCTTCTGCTCCCCCGATCAGAATTGCTTTGCGCCGTTCCTTTCCGTCTGCCGCAACTTGAACGAAGAAAGGGTGGGAACCTTGAGGGCAAACAACGGCAATCTTTCTGTGGCCACAAGGAGAAAAATCGATTGAGAAAACCTGCTCTTCAAAACTCGATATTGCTCAACTCGTTTGATGGATGAATGGCGCTGGACACAATCGGGGACGAAAATCTGAACACCGCCTCCTTCGTGAAGTCCGTGAGATTCCATAAAATGCAGTTCCAGTCTCGAGACGACGTAAGGAGAAACTGGCCGTCAAATGCCCAGCTGCAACGAGATTTCAGCATCAACACAAGGGGCCAAGCCACATTGCTTACCTCAACGAAGAGATTACAGCTACGTGTCCCACTAAGGAAGTAATGACGGCGCGCGACTCGAAGTCCCATAGGAGACAGGACCCATCGATACAGGCAGAGACTATGAGCGTTCCCGTGGGTGAGAAGGAGCAGAAGAAGGCTCCGTCATGGGACAGTTTGAACTCGATTGCATCGGGGTAGTTCGCCGCAAATGGATCTGCGATCGGACGTGTCAGGGGGTTCCAGCTGGTTCCCCAAAAGCAACCAACCGACAAACTCCAGGTTCATTTTCTCTGTTGGTCTCTCTGTCCCTCCCTCTGTCGCTCTGTCTCTATCTCCCTCTCTCTCTCACTCTCTCTCTCTCACTCCCTCTCTCTCTCGCTCTCTGTCTGACTTGACACGCCCAAAAGCAACCCTTCAAAGTGGGCGATCGTCCCCATTACTCTTGCCGGACATGTGTGGGTTGTATAGATCTGCTCTAACAACACCCTCGCTTTGTAGTAGTCAATCCTAATTCACATTCTCCTATTGCATTGCTACGTATCAAACAGGGACGGTGGGGGTTGCGTGCATGGATACGGTAATAGCTTGAGGGTTTTGGTTCAGTTTCTCAGACAACTGATTCTCCATTTGTTGTTTTCCTCGGACACGACCCAGAAAGGTTGAGTTGGTTTCGAACGGCAGCTTCTCTGGTGGAAAGTTGATTTTGTCTTCCAGCGCGTTCCAAACCTATGAGAAATATACTGAACAAGCTCATCCAATTCGGAGAATTTGAGGTGATTGTGTTCGGTGATAAGGTTATTCTCGATGAAGGCAGGTACTTTGAATGTGACAGAGGGCAAACCTCCTTATCTCTTTGACCCAGCGATTGAAAACTGGCCAACGTGTGACTTTCTACTGTCATTTTTTTCCAGCGGATTTCCTCTGCAAAAAGCTATCGACTATGTGAAGCTTCGTAAACCTTACAGTGTGAATGACCTCGAAATGCAGCAAGTTTTAATGGATAGGCGCCTCGTGTTACGCATTTTGGACTCTGTTGGCGTACCAACACCACGCAGATTTGTCCGACAGACGAAAGAGGACATTCCGGCTCTACCTTCAGAACTCCTGCTTCGTATTAGAGAGACCCTTAATGTTGACTTGTCTCCGGAAACCTTTCCTTGTGTTTCTGTCAACTTGGTTGACCCGGACACAGTGCAGTGTGGCTCCTCGCTGCTCAAAAAGCCGTTCGTAGAGAAGCCTGTCTCTGGAGAAGATCACAATATTCACATTTATTATTCGACCGCTCAAGGCGCGGGAGTTCGAAAGTTGTTCCGCAAAGTTGGAAATAAGTCAAGCGAGTTCGTTCCGGAAGTTGCTTCCATTCGAACAGATGGCTCGTACATTTATGAAGAATTTATGAGTGTCGATAATGCGGAGGATGTTAAGGTTTATACAATTGGGAACAATTTCGCTCATGCAGAGACACGAAAGTGAGAAGCCCATCACGATTTTGAATGAATAATCTTGTCAAATCACAGATCCCCTGTCGTAGACGGTGTTGTGCGACGAAACGCTGAGGGAAAAGAAGTCCGGTATATCACGCCACTTTCCGAGGAGGAGAAGGAAATTTCCAGAAAGGTTTCAGAGACTTTTGGACAAACAGTGTGTGGCTTCGATCTTCTTCGAACGGGCGGACGCTCTTATGTCATTGACGTGAATGGATGGTCATTTGTGAAAGGTAACGACGACTACTACGAAAAGTGTGTCGAGATTCTGCGATCCCTTTTCTTGCAAGCCGCAAAGAGTCGGCAAATGAGAGTGCCTACCAAGAGCATCGAAAATCAGTGGAAGTTGAAGGCGTTTTTGTCCGTGTTGCGGCACGGCGACCGAACGCCGAAACAGAAAGCAAAGGTACCAACCGTTGGTTACTCTCCATTTCACGAACTTCGCTTCTCAGTTCACTTTTCGAAGCAAGCCCTTCATGGACCTGTTGAATGGAACAGAGGAAGAGGTTGTCCTCAAAAATGACCAGCTTCGACTCGTCTCACGCGCTTGTGATGAAGCGATTGAAGGGTCGTTTGAAGATGCGACTTTGCTCACGCAACTTCGTACTATTCTGGACTTGAAATCAAATTTAGCTGGGACCAAAGTTCAAGTCAAACCTTCATTCAATAAGAAAGACAAGCAGCTTGAAAAGGCGCAGCTTATTGTAAAGTGGGGAGGCGAATTCACACACGGTGGCAAGCATCAATCGAAGGATTTGGGAGAAAATTTGCGCAAGGACCTACGGATTATCAACAAAGCGCTGCTTGACGACATCAAAATATACTCGAGCTCTGAACGCCGCGTAATTGCAACGGCTGTATGTATTCCTCAATTTGAAGCGAGGCTAAAAATCAAACTCAGGAAATTCTCACTCAAGCTCTTCTCGATACGCATGATCTACCTGGCTCACTAATCACGGTGAATAAGGAGATGCTCGACGATAGCAACGCTGCAAAGGAGCAGATGGAGAATGTCAAGAGCAGGCTACAAGCAATCCTTAATCCAAACGAGCCAGTAAAGCTACCGGAGCACTATCTTCCGGAAGACATTGAAGACCCGGAGTCGTTTCTTCAAGAAATCATAGACCTTTTGGCTATACTTCGAAAAATATTGAGGCAAAATATTGAGGAGGAAGAGGATGTAGCCAGGATCCAAGAGCGCTGGTGCTGCTCGGAATCGCCAATACTATTCAGGGTTTGACGATGCCGATGCGCCACGATGGGTATTTACAAGAGTTTTTTTTTTCAGGAACGATGGGAGAAGCTTTTCAAAGAATTTTGCGATGTCGAACGAAGCGCTTTCGAACCCTCGAAAATCTCGGAGCTGTACGATTCCTTAAAATACGATCTCTTGCACAATAGAGAATTTTGCGAAGGTTCATTCGAAGAAGTGTATTTGACGCATTTGACATTCGCTGGCCTTTGTCAAATCAGCAATTTTCGCGTCCCCGGAGTTTGGTCGTCAGTTGCTGAAGCAGTTATACGGAAAGGCAAAAACACTATTCGACTTCATTGCACCTCAGGAGTATGGCATTGAGGTACGTCGAATCCTTGGTTTTGGCTCTCACTTATCGGCGAAAGACGAGGGAAAAGCTTGAAATCGGAATGCTGAGCTCTCAGGCACTCTTGAAGCAGCTTGTTGACGACCTGATCGCTGCAAAAGATTGCCCCCATCCATGTACCAGGCTTTATTTTACGAAAGAGAGTAAAGTTATATGTCTATTTAATATTGTTCTTCTCTGTGGTCTGCCAACCAAGCTAAAAAGCGGGGAAGTAGACGAACTGGACTGTACGTTGCGACTCTCTTTCTTGCAGCCATCATTCTTTGTTTCTGCCATTTTTTCCCGGATTTCCCTTCTCTTTACTTTGGACTAATCCGTTTGCAGATCTTACACAAATCACATTCGAGCTGCACGAGCGTAGTAGCGGATCCGGCAGTGAGGACCGCGAGTACTCCCTCAGGCTCGGTTTCAGCCCTGGCGCTCACGACCCCAACCTGATTGACCTAAGTCTAGACGGACGGCACTCGCTCTCGGTGGCCCCCCGGCGATGGATATCGGACCACATCTCCTTAGATGAGGCTCTCCACCACCTCTCGCCTTCAACTGCGTCTCAACTGTCCGGCAGCCTCCGTAAGCGGCACTGAATATATTTGGGTGCAATCAGTGCTTCGTTTGCCAGTGGGGTTTGTGTGGGGGGACAAGAGTGGGAAACACAAGAAAAAACAAAAAGAGAGTCCTTGCAAAAATGACGAAGCTGCTTTCCGCCATGGGCGGCCCGTCGACCGCGTTGCTCCACCTTGCTGCCTTGCGAGCGGGCGTCGACTTCTCCGAGCTGCCCGGCGGTGAGGCTCTCATCACCGCAAAGGGACAGCACGGAGGAGGAGGATCGCACGCCTCTTCCTCGCTGCACTACGATCCCTCAGAGGTCCTCGAACTCGGAGAGGCCATTCTTGCTCGCCACCAGTCCGCCCTCCGTTCCGATCTAGAACGCTTCTCCCTCTACGAGCAACTCTTCATTGCTGCTCTGGATGTGGACGATCTGAAGAAGGCCCGCTTGTTCCTGGACAAAATCACTCGCCGCTTTCCACAACCCAAAGGATCAGCAACCACGAGTTCGCCCGCATCGCCAGCCTCCGCGCCAGCGTCGGCTACTTCATCCGATTCGAAGCCTATCTCCGCCCGCTTGCAACGTCTTGTCGGAATGCTCGCGGAAGCAGAGGGCGACTTCACCAAGGCAATCAAGATCTACGAAGCAGTTTTGCAGCAAGATGAAGCCGCTGCTTCGGTTCGCAAGAGGCTCGTCGCCGTGCACGTTGCTCGCGGCGATCGCACCCAAGCCATCGAGCTGCTCGTGAACTACCTGGATCACTTCATGCAAGACGCTGAGGGTTGGACGCAACTCGCGGAGCTGTACATGGCGGAGGGGATGTTTCAACAAGCCGCGTTTTGTATCGAGGAGTTGTTGTTGCTGAAACCGGCGTCCCACCTCGTCCAGTTGCGCTATGCGGACTTGCTCAAAACAATGGGCGGAAAGGACCCTTTGGCACTGAAGTATTACTGTGCAGCCTTGGAGGTTGCGAGCGATAATGTTCGCGCCCTGTACGGTATCAGGCTGTTGTGCAAGGATCTGCTGGAGAAGGAGAAGGCGAAGACTTCCACTCATGGAGGCAGTGCAACGAGCGCAAAGTTGACCAAAAGGGGCGAGCCAGACGACGGCACTGTTCCCCCCACGCTGGAAGTGCTTCAAGCTCTGTATGACCTCGCCGGAAAGCGACTGGAGGCAGTCTACGAGGACGCTGCAAAGACGGCGCCCGCTGGTACAGACAAGAAGGGATCCTCAACGTTGTTGACGGTGGTAAAAGCGTGGCTCCAGTAGGGAAGTCTTTGTGGAAACGTTAGTCAAAAAAATAAACTTGCGGACAAATCGAGAAAGGGCAAGACCTTCGAGAACATTTTATTTATGCTGTGGGTGGGCATCGGCGTTTACCCGCGAATTGGAGGACGCTCGGCCGACTAGCGGCAGGGGGCAGAGATTTCTGGCCGTACAACAAACATGTCCGTGGAAGGCGGAACAGAGTCACAGCAGCAGCAGCAGCAGCAGCAGCATGATCTCGGCGTGGCGCTCACTCCTGCCCAGGCAATCGAGCTGAATCGTCTGGGCCAAGAAGTCAAGATGGCATTTGCCGTGTTGGCAATGAAGCAAGTCGAAAGCGCTATGTCAGACGATCCATCCGCCCCGCCTACAGACAATGCTACTGCCGGTGCAACCAAAGCTCTTGCGTATGACGTCGCCCCCTCTACAATCTGAAATCCACCTAACTTTCATAACACAGCGATGCAAAAACTCAGTTCGAGGCGTTTCTGCTCGGCTGCGGAATCGCCAAGGACTCCGATGCCTTCAACGGTGCTTTTCTCGCAGCAGCTGGCGACCCTGGGGCCTCCAACTATGGTGGTGGCAGGGGAGGCGCCCGCCCATCCGAGCCAGATTTCAAACACGCCGACAACGCCAACAACCTCAAGCAGCAGCAGCAGCGACAAAAAGACCTCAAGGCTCTTTTCTCGAATGCAGAACCGGTTCCGCAACCACAGTGGTCACCCCAACCGCAACAAACCCCCGTCGTCGAAAGGCCGCCTGATCCTGCACCCCAGCCGGCACCGCCACCGCCCGAAGAGCTTCCCCTCCCGGTCGCGCAAGCAAAGGTCACCACGACGCGAGCCGAGGACAGGCGCAAGAAATTGCCCCCGATAGTGCGGCCGCCCACCGTGCGCGACGAGGCGGCGCGGACTGTGGTTCCGCAAGTGTTTAACTCGGGGCTGAAAGAGATTGAACCCGTCGCTCGGCACGATGCGGGCGGCGGCGGCGGCGCGACGGTGGCCTGGAACAATCGATCGAACCGACGGCGCATGCCCCCGCCACAGGCCAAGCCGGCCCCCGCAGCGTTGAAAAAACAGCAAAAGGAGCCTGCGCCGAGGCCGTCTTTGCATGTGCTCGATATGTCTCCCGCCACGTTCTCCTTTCCACCATCAAAAAAGATGAATGAAAAAATGTAACACGATGTGTGATGTCTCCCACCCCCGCCCAAGCAGGAAAAGCAATCCGTCGATCAAATCATCTGGTGCTCACAGTGGAAAGCGTAAAAAACAGTATAGAAATAAACGAAAACGAAAGGGAATCAAGTAACGGGGCTCTCCTTATAAATAGCGAGAGCATCCCTTCTGCCAACACCGATCCCTCACGGTTGCAGTCACTCCTACTTCAAACAGAAAGAGAAGCAGTCACCAGCCCGGGAATCATCGATGATCAGAATGCACAAATTCGACGACGCGCCCCAAAAAAACGACACGGGCCACACGTTCGACGACAACTTTGTCCTTCTGGCGTCAGCATGGTCGTCGGTGTTTCTTCTCCTTGGCCTGCTCATGGTCAGCATGCTTCTGGACCACGTTCGAGGCGCCTTCCAGACCGCTACCAGCCGTCGCCAAGACCAGCCCATTGGGGTTCGTTACCTCGTCGAAGGCACGGAGCACCAACCTTCGCAGCAGCAACAGCAGGAGCAGCAGCAATACGGTCCACGAGGAGATGACGATCGAAGGATGGGTGTGGACCGCGGTCAAGAACGGGTTCCGCTTTTGCGCGAGGCCGGCATCGTCACCAGGGGGGAGGTCACACTCCCCCACGAATGGGTAAAGGGTCGCCATTTTGCAGCACTAGAAACCCAAACAAGCAGTTAACACTTCGTATATTTGTTTTTTGTCCAGTCTTTGCAGCTCGACAAAGCTACGCAGCTGATGCAAACTCTACTGACGGTTCGAGGCCATATGCCGCAGAGCGGGTGGACTCAAAAAGAGTGTCCTCCAACTAATCGGTCGTCTCTCTCCAATCCCCGCCCAAAATCAGATCCTTCTCGTCGCCACAGTCCTTCTGTCCATTCCAATCGCCGTTTCATGCGACCAAATCCAAGACGGCGCCGGAAATATGCTGTGTGCCCGCGACGACGACCACAAGGACCCCGTCATCCCTGGCCCGCCACCCATCCCTCCCTTGCCCTCCCCGCCAACGCACGGACGCTGCATGACCAACGCAATGACGGTAAGTTCTCATCAGCTCATATTCCTGCACCACTATTCTTGTTTCAATCTCGGTCTTGGGAACTGAAAAAACTGTCTTCGAACTCCTGCCCATTTCCAAGGTCCCGGCGGTTGTCCTCTCGTGGATTTATGCGGCTCTTTCCATCGTTTGGTGGGCGTTGACTCTTGTGAGGTTCCCAGAGGAGGGTTTTTGTGCCAGGAGCGCGGCTTCGGACGTAACGAAGATTGTCATAGCTTTGGCGAGGTAACGTCTCCTCTTTCTCTCGATTTCTTTTCTGCCTTCGGTAGATGCTAATTTCGATATCTCCGTTCCATAGTTTTCCCAGCGTTCTGTGGATGGCGTATTTTGGATTGCTGCGCTGGGTCCAGCTCAAGTCGTCTACTTGTTGAATGCTCTGCCAATGCCACCGTCCCCGTCTTCCAATATCCTTTTGTGCTGTGGCCACTCTGTTTCTCTTCCCCTTTTTGCATGCGAGGGCAGCTCTGGTCGAGTGTAGGTGAATTATGAATAAATGAAAGTCGAATTGTTTTCATAGCAGCGATAACATCGTTGACAGCATCTTCACTTGGCCCTGCAGAAAGAGAGCAACGTAGCGCTCTTCTTCCCTAAAGACCACTGAACGAAGTACTTCCTCATGCCGACGCATCAGCGCACGCGCAGTGCGTCGGACAAAGTCCACGACTGCCCTCTCATTTTTGTCCGACAGCGGTCGGAACAGTCGCTGATTGGCATTCCCAACGGTAATCCCGGAAAGGTCGGCCCTCGTCGCCAGCGATAGCCGCAGGAATGCAAGCGCCTCCTCCGGAACGCGGCATCCCGTCTTGTACCCCACCTCAAACTCTGGCTCCAATCCGCAGGCGCCTGCGATAATCTCCTTCATGACGCCCAACTCGCCCACATACCGATCCTCGCCACTTGGACCACCAGCACCTTCTCCGCCGCCCCAGTCGCTCTCCACGTCGCCGGCGCGGATTCTGTCTTTACAGCCGTCTTGTTGCCCAGAGGCGCTTCTCTTTGCGTCCGTTTCGTCGTCGCCGTGATCTCCTTCAACACCCTCGAACTCGTCGGGTTCAAAGCTAAAGACGACCGAATCGCTTGGATTGTCGGCAAAGCAGAACCCATAGTGGTACAAGAGCATCCAGTTCGGCAAGTGGTCGCGGTAGCACAGCGTCAGCTCCTCCCCCGCGCGTATTGGCGTCGCCGCGGCGATGAGGAGGTACGCGCCCCCTTCGTCGCTTCCGGAACTCGCCGAGCCGTTTCCCTTTCCGCCGGTGCCGCGCTCCAGGCCCATCGTCATCAGGTTGGCCTCCTCGCTGGGGCGGTGGTTGGCCATGTCCCCCGCCGGAACGAGGATTGTTTGAAGTTGCGGCGCAGCTGCGGCGGCGGGGGGGGTCGGGCAGGCGGGGTCGGTCTGGGAAACGGTGTGGGAGGGGTCGGCGACAAGGGAGGTAACATCTTTTGCAATCCGGAACGCGCGCGACTCAACGGCAAGGTAGGCCCAAAGCAAGTCGGCCCAGATGCGCTCGTCCAAGCTGCTGGTGTCGTTGCCGGTTAGTTCCGTTGCGACGCTGCCGTCGGCGACGCCGAAATAGATTGGAAACGCGTCAACGGCCGGCTTGATCACATCCTCAAACAACAGGCGGAGATTTGCAAGCTGGCCGTGTAGTACGCCGAGCAGAGGGGTTGAGCAGAAGAGGGCCTCTGCGCGATCAGGTTCCGCAGCAAGCATATGGAGCGGGATGTGTGCAAAGTTGGACGGCAGCTCCTCCACGTACTGCCGGAAGGGCGAAGAGGCTGTGTGCTTGGACCAAATGAGCAGGAGGACGAGGGCCAACTCCTCGTCGAAAGAGGTGCGATCCCACGCAAATTGCAGCAGCGGGCGGATGCACGCGTCGGCGGCATCGGCGGAAAGTAGTCGCTCGGCACGAACTCGCAAGACCGGCGCCAACCGCTCGCAGTCTTCCGACGCGACGAGAAATCGGCCGACGGCGATGTCGGGACTGGCGGTAGTACTGCAGCTCTCCTCTCTCGCAACGGCTGCCTTGAAACCGGGAAGCAGTGCCCACTCGAGCAGTGGGTGATCTTTCGAATGAAGGTGGACGCAGTCGCGGCCGTGGTGGTGGTAGCTGCTGCTGGACATTTTGACGACTGCGTTGGACTTGTCGTGCAATCAAGCCGATCGTCTCGCTTCTTAGCTTGCCGCTGCTCGCACTTTCTACTTACATCAATCCAAACTGCGTATATTGCATGTATGTAAAAGCTCTCCTCCAAGGCTTCCCCAACACCCTTTTGATTCGGGAAATGAACTTGCTTCGGCCACACCCCCAGATCCTCAGACAGACTGACAAACACTCAGAACAGGTACTCGACACGTCTACTCCTTCGCGTCTCCGATCCCATCCGCATTGATCGCGAAAACACCGTCAGCCTCCGGCAGGTTTGGGCTGTCGTAGACTCGACAGATTCGTGTCTCCCCTTTCCCCTTTTTGAGGTACAACCTGAAACAGGCGAAAGATTCATTGAATAAACAACAGGGCGACGAATATGGCTAACCTGGTCGTCGAAGCGTGAGCCATAATGTTACCACCGATTGGCTTCTTTGGGTCCACAAAAGCAGACAGCGCACCGTCAACAGTTGCAACCACTTGATTGGTAATGACAACAGCGACGCCAAACTCATCACACAGTCGCATGAGCATACGCAGGAAACGTGCAAGATGCATTTGCCGAGCTGATAGTTCTCCTCGCCCAGAATAATCCGTTCGGTACAGACCAGTCGCGCTGTCAATAATGAGAAGCGCAAAACGGTCTTGGGCCATCATCCCGGCAGCCGCGGTGAGCAAGTTTAGTTGCTGATCCGTGTTATACGCTCTTGCACAGGCAATGTTGTCGAGAACTTCGGTCTCATTCATCTGAAAGCGCTGGGCGATGGCAACCAACCGTTCCGGCCGGAAAGTATTCTCCGTATCTATATACATGCACTTTCCCTCCGCGCCACCCAAGGTGGTTGGCAGTTGGCAAATGACGGCAAGCGTATGGCAAAGCTGAGTTTTGCCAGTACGAAATTCCCCGAATATCTCTGTGATACCTCCCGTTTCTATACCGCCACCCAGAAGTTTGTTCAACTCTGTCGAGCCGGTGCTGATGGTTATCATATCGGCTCTGCGCTGGTGCATTTCGGTGGCCGTGGTGAAGCCCATGGGAACGAGCTTGCATGCTTTGTTTGATGCAAAGGAAGGGTCAGTCGCAAGGCGAGAAGCGGCAAATCAGACCTTCGGAGAGTATCTTGTCCGCTTTTATCTCTGAGATTCCTTTGATGGTTATCAAGGTTTTTTTGGGTGTGTATGCGATGGATTCAACTGTATGATAGCCGTTCTCCATCAGCTTCTTGATGTCCGCAGCCGTTATTCCTGCCCCCTTGTTTAATGAAAGGAGAGAGTTTCAAACATGGGTCTGCAAAACTTGAGAAAGTTACCTCCAATTTTGCGATGGGAAGGAAGCTAGAACCGATTTGCTCTTGTTCCTGCTCCTCTTCCTGTTGTTCCTCCTGGGGAGCCGGGGTTTCCCTCTCCATGGCTGCTTCTCGACGACGCGTTGAACTCATCGTGCCTCAACCAATGAAGGGGTGATCCCAGTTCGCGGCGGTGATTTGATCAATGGCTTGACCGATAGATCTGTATGAGCGATGAAACCAGGTGGTCAGAGGCGATTCGCATGAGAGCAGAGAAGGTCCGATCAGAAATTGGCAAAACGGGACTGGTGGTGTATAAAAGGGGCGCGGCATGAGTGTTGGAAGAGGGATTCGGTGCATGATGGCGTGTTTTGATTGAAGGTTTGCTTTGCTTTCGCGATGCGGTGGAGGGCCTGGTGGGGGGGATGGGTGATGGGTGGGTTTGGAGGAGAAGACGCACAATGCCGGCGAAGGTGACTTTTTCTCTCTCCCGCTTGTCTCGCAATTGCAGCCTTTCAGTTCGAAAGAGATGGTGCTTGGGGGGTTACGGTGAGAGATAACAGATTTGGAAAGAGATCAGAGGAGCCGGGCGGGAGAAGGGGGGGCGGGAGAAGGGGACGGGGGGCGAGGGTGGGGTTGGGCCACGGGCCGAGGGTATTTATTTTTGGGCAAACCAGACGGTTGAGTCCGATCTCTGAGCTTGAGCGGAGGGGTGAGGGGGGGACTTTGCCTCTTGAGGGGCTGCAGCCAGTCCAATCGTTTTTTTGGGCACGGGATGGCTATCCGCAGGCCGGGACTGCACGCACCCTGGGCTGAACCTGAACCAGCCTTCCTTCTCTCGTCCTCAACACTCACGAACGACTCTGCACCGCGCATACACGCTCTTCCTCCTCTCTCTCTCTCTCTCTCCCTTTCCTTCGGGGCGGCCGGGCATGCAGCATCTGTGTGTCAAAGGCCATCATATGATCGCGCGAAGCACGGCAAGGAGCAACGATTGTTGCTTTTCCAGCTGCCGCCCCTTGCCCGCCATGAAGCGCGACGCGCGCTCCACCCTTTCTCCGCCGCAACTGTGGGCATGTCGTTCGCTCGTTGTCGTCGTCTCTAGTCTCTACTCATCGGCTCGTGTTGTCTTTTGTCGCACTTTGTTCGCACTTTTGGGCGGAACGGAGATCGGCTTGCAACAACTTGTCTGTCTGTCTTTTTCCACGCCGATCATCCATCGTTCGCCATTCCTGATTTCCACAACAGGAAAGACGAGATGCCCACCAACAGCAGCAGCAGCAGCAGCGCCGCTCCGTCTGGCGCACCACCACCCACTACCCCGCCGGCAAGCAAGCCCGCCGCCGTCACCCGCTGGTGGTTCGGTGAGTTGTTGTTGTTTCCGATGAGTTGGCGGCCGATTATTGTTCTTGGGCTTCTTGGGCCCGTTCGTCTCTCCCTCTCTCTCTCTGGGTGGTGGGGTGGGCGGATGGATCCAGCTCGGATCGCTACCCCACCAACCAACCAACCAACACAACCAACCCCCAACACGAACCCTCCGACGCCGCAGCCGCCGCTGCCGCCGCCGCCCGGCCTTCCCAACCCCTTTGACCCTCTCTCAAACCAACGTCTCCAACCACTACCACCTACCACCTCATTGGCTCGATGCTTTTTGCGGAAGGAGACTGGCACGAAGGGTGGGGGAATTGGAAAAAAAGAAAAAGAAAAAAGGAAGAAAGGCGGAAAAGCTCAGAGAAACAAGCAAGCAGCCCGACAAACCCTTGCAATACAAGCAGGCAGGGCCGTTGCTCAATGGCACACCAAGTCTTCTCCTGTTGTTCCCCATAACCAACTCATCATTGACTCTCTCTCTCTCTCTCTCTCTCTCTGTCTCTCTGTTTGCTGCTGCTTTCGCGCCGCGCGCCGTTTTACAGGAGGTGCCTCAGCCATGGCGGCCGCTGTCTGCACACACCCGCTGGACACGCTCAAGATCAGGTGGGTGGTCGCGCATGCGTCGGGGCGCGACTCGTTGTCCTCCTCCTCGTCGTCCTCCTTCTCTTCGTCGTCGCTCACCGCCCCCCTATGGCAACCCCTTTGCACCCGCGTGCGCGCGCAGAATGCAGACCAACACGGGCAAGCCGGACCTGCTGAAGACGCTGGTGGGCGTGGTGCGCACGGAGGGAGTGTTCGCGCTGTACTCTGGGCTCTCGGCGAGTCTCCTCCGGCAGGCGACCTACTCGACCGCCCGCTTTGCCGTCAACGACTACATTAAAGCGAAGCTCGGGACCGACAAGAAGGGTATTTTTCTTTTTTCCTGTTCCTTTTTTTTTCGTTTTTTTTTTTTCTTTTTCTTTTCGTCTTGTTCCTCCCTCACTTATGTCTCAAAAAAAAAAACAAAAAAACAAAAAAAAACATCCATTAAAGGACGAACGTCGCTCGCCAAAAGCATGACGGCCGCCGTCCTCGGCGGCATCGCCGGCGGCATAATCGGAACTCCCGCAGGTTCGCGACCCGCCGCAGCCGCAATACGCTGCTGCTTCCGGCTCCACTCTCCACTCTCTCCAACACTGGCTCTGACACCAGCCCCGGCCCTCTACTCTCTCTCTCTCTCTCTCTCTCTCTCTCTCTCTCTCTCTCTCTCTCTCTCTCTCTCTCTCTCTCTCTTCGCTTCTAACCATGCTCATCTTTGTTACACACGCCACAAAAAAAATAAAATAAAATAAAAATAAAGACATCACAAATATTCGAATGCAAGATGACGGCCGTCTCCCGGTCGCCCAGAGAAGGGGCTACAAGAACGCCTTTGATGGCCTCATCCGAATCTCCCGTGAGGAAGGCTTCGCTGCGCTGTTCCGCGGCTGGGCTCCAAACACTCAGCGCGCCGCCTTCATGACCGCTTCGCAAATTGTCAGCTACGACGTGTTCAAAGCTCAGCTGCTGTCAACGGGCTGGTTCAAGGACAATATTCTTACGCACTTTAGCGCATCGTTCTTGGCCGGACTTGTTGCGACAACGGTAAGTCAACAGGAAAAGAAAAAAAAGAAAAAAAAGATCAAAAATCTGCGTTTTGTGCAATCGCAGGGTTGAGGGTTCCGCATCACGTTAACTAGTTGCATCCCTTGTCCCATCTCAAAGATAACCTCCCCGTTTGGTAAGGAAGCATTGATTTTTCATTCGTTTTTTTTTTCCTGCTTTTCTTCTTCTTGTCGCTCTGTGCGCTAAATCAATTCACGCTCCGCTATTTTTCTTATGCAGATGTTTTAAAAACTCGCATCATGACTGTCCCCACCGGCACTTATTCCAGCTCGATGGATGCTGCGACCAAGATCCTCAGATCCGAGGGGCCTTTGGCGTTCTTCAAAGGATGGTACGGCGCATTTTCTATTTGCTTGACGTCGCTCCGCGGCCGAGAAGCTGGTTACTGACTCGCCGAACCTAATTCTTTCCATTGCTGGCTGTTGTCACATCCAGGATTCCTTCATTCACGCGCCTTGGTCCTCACACTATCTTGACTTTTATAGCGTACGAGAAGCTGAAGCAATTTTACAACCCCTCTTTGCGAGGATGACCGCTCAGTGCGACCGTCTCCACTTGGATGTTTCAATCTCCTTTTTTTTTCTTTTCTTTTTTTTCTTTTATTTTTTTTTTGTCGCCTTCTTTGTGGAAGCGAAGCTATTCCCTCCTGCGGAAGCAATTGTTCATTTGGGTCCCAAATCCCATCTCGATTGTGCGTGTTTTTATTCTGCGACGTTTTTGTTCCAGAGGAGCTTCTGGCACTCTGCATGACAATATTACGAAAACTCCTCATCGACAGCGCTCATTTTTCCCCCAACCCCACCCCACGTCTTCCATTCACGCCTCGCCAAACGGATACGGTGCGGTCGTTCCGCCAGGGGTGACCGCCAGAAATTTGTACACGCTTCCCATCCCGCCGGCGACGCTCACCAGCCTGTCGCAGGCCTGCGCAAGGGCGGTCACCTGCGCCTTGTCTTCCGCAGACCGCTGCAGGATACGGAGCCGAGGCCTGATACCCATTTTCTCTAAAAAAGCGGCTTGCGTGATGGGCCCGTGCGGTGTGGCCTCTGTTGGGGGTGTGGGGTGATAATGTGAGTCCAAAGAGAGGCAAAGGTTTCACAATAATACCGACCTGCTTTTTTGGCCGCTTGGGCCAAGTAGGAAAAATCCACATCAGCCGTCAAATCAGAGTCGCCAGGCATGCTGAGCGGCGACGTGAATTGATGGTTTCGAATTCCCTTTTTTTCCCAATTGGCACGTGGTTGGGAGATCAGCTACCCGACGAGGGCTCACAGAAACCAGATTAACAAAAAAAAAAAAAAAAATCAATTAACTGCAAAAGAGGACGCCTACCCTGAACGTATCTCCCAGTATGGCGTTCTTCCCGTAGTCGATGAAAAGCGCCGCCCCACCGAGGCGTTGGACCCGTCCAGAAATCGCCCGCGCCAGCGAGTACGCCTCGGGACACACCTCGACCCGCGTTCCAACCCCCAAAGCCTCGTACCGCGCACCGCCCAGCATCGACGCGCACGCTGTCGTCGCTTGGGTAGATTTTACAAAGCGGAAATGGTACTCGCTGTAAAATCCGCAAAAGAGGTTGGGGGGGGGAACGAAGGTCAAAAGAAAATGCCAGAGAGTCACACGTCAGTCTTACCTCTCCTTCGAGTCATCAATGTCCACGAGAATCTCTCGCCACCCATCGTTTGCTCGCTGTAAAAGACCAAAAAAGAAAAGTTCACCTTTTAGCGTTCTGCGGCGCTACGACCGCCGCCTCGCCTGAAGCCGCGCCACTCCCTCTTTCCAACGCGATTTCCAACAAATCTTGGCCCCTCACACAACCTCAAACTGAAACACGGGTAGCGCGTCGAAAAACTCGTGGCACACGACAAACACGGGGCTGTCGCCCTCCGGCAGCTCGTCCAGATGGTCGTGCCAGACGAACGGCGCCTTGCGACCCTCCAGCCGGGTCGGCGGCGGCGCGTCGTCGGCTAGGTCGAATCCAAAAGTCTGGGCCTGCTTGCGTCTCAGGAACGGGCTCGCGTCGATCAGGTGGATCGACTCGACGGCGTCCCGCAGACCTGGGAGTTGCTGAACGGTCTGGGCGGGGGTGGGGGGGGGGGGGGGGGGGTGGTATTGGTGACCGTCGACAGAGCGGGGAACAAAAAAAAAAAAGACGAAGGGGGATGACTCGAAAGAGCAAATTCAGGGCAAACCCAAAGACTTCATGGTGTTGGCGTTCTTTGAAGAGTGCATTTCTGTCCCTCTCGTTGCATTCCTCACCGATAGAATGTCCAACATGAGGGTGCCGCGGCCCGGCCCAAGCTCGACGAGGCGGACCTTGCTGGGTTGTCCAATGCTGCTCCAGTGAGAGACTAGCCACACTCCAATCATCTTGTGTAGTTTTCCCACAAGCTTTTTTAGCCGCAGATAGGGTAAAAACCAATACCGCTTCGTTTCGTTACCTCGCCAAACAGCTGACTGATCTCGGGCGACGTGACAAAGTCGCCGGATTTACCAAACACGTCGCCCTTCATGTAATAGCCCATTTCAGGCAGAGTCAACGCTTGCCGCATGTATTGTCCGACAGAAAGCGGTCCGGTAGCCTGTGGGAGCGAGGAAAGAAAAAGCAGCACGGTTAGGACCGTCGCAGAAAAAACGGGGGAGTTCGCGCGCACACCGCCGCCGCGCGGGTAGGAGGGGATACCTGGATGGCCCGATAGAGGTGATTTCCGACCGGGGTCGTGGGCTCCTTGAGCCGCGGCGGCCGGATGACGGTCGAGGCCAGGTCCGCGTTGAGGATCTTGGCGGGCCGGGACGGCGGGCCCGACGAGAGACGGCGACCGCGGGCGAATGCCAAAGGGGGAGCGGCCGCCGATGGGCCGGCGGAGGTGTGGGTGAGCCGCGTTGTCGGTGTTGCTGCTGTCGCAGTTGTTGGAAGAACGATCACGCGGTGCGAGGGAAGGACGCGCAAGACGCGCAACGCGGCCGCAGCAGCCGTCATGCGATGATCGTGCGCGCGGATGACGGCCGCGGCGGCGGAGTTGAATCGCATGTGTCGGATGCGAAGGAGGAATGGGTTTTCGTCGAGAGAGAGAGCGAGAGAGAGAGCGAGAGAAAGAGAGAGAGAGAGAGAGAGAGAGGGAGAGAGAGAGAGAGAGAGAGAGAGAGAGAGAGAGAAGGAGAGACAGAGAGAGAGACAGAGAGAGATTGGCAGACAGAAGAAATTGACAGACTGGGCGGCCGACAGACACACACGCACTGTAAGAACACAATGAGCAACAGCCCAGGCGGCAACTCCGCCGCCGCCGCCGACGTGGCGGAACACCAGCAGCAACAGCAGCATGAGCATCAGCATCAGCAGCAGGAGCAGCAGCAGCACCACCACCACCACCACCACCACCACCACCACTTCCCCATCTACGCCGCGGAGCCGCCATTTTCTGCATATTCATCGTTCTCGGCGTCATCGCTGCTGGGCGGCAGGACGAATAGCAGCGGCTCGGCTAGAGGGAGCAAGTCTGCCGGAAACGGCGGACTGGCGCCTTACGGACCCTATGGACCAGACGACGACTTTGAGAACGACGTCGGAATGGATGCGAATGACACCGATGATGGCGATTTCGAAATCAACGGCGGCATCGATGAGGACGAGTACGACGACGACGTGGAGTTCGACGACCAACGGGAGGATACGGCTGACGAAGAGGACAGCCTGACCCGCCGCATTCTTTCCGCAAAAACCGTCATCCTTTCGTCACGAGACCGATCCAGCCGCAGCCTCCAATGACGCGAGCGTTCACGGCGCCCCTCCCAATCCCCCCGTTTTCAATACCCGCGTGCTATTCCGCCGTGTGCCCGTAGGTTCCCTTCGCGCCAGCGACATGAAAGTCGTTCGCGACCCGCTCGTGTGCCCTATTCCAAAGCCTCCACCAAACCACATCATCATCAGGAACAGATACGTTTCGATTGACCCGACAATCAGAACAAGAATGCAAGAGTCGCTGGCGGGCTACCTCGAGCCGTTCGTCATTGGCGAACCCATCCGCAGCGAGGCTATCGCCGAGGTCGTGGCCATTGGCGACACGGACGCCGCCCACGCCCGCTTGATCACGGTCAGAGGGTTTGGTTCCCACGTTTTGAACGCTGGTGGCAACGCAAGCGCGCTGTCGGCCGCTCCACAAGCAGCAGCAGCAGCATCCTCCCAGCGCGCCTCCAGCGTTCTTCACCCGGGCGACTTGATTATTGGAACGTTGCCGTGGGAGGACTGGAGTGTGGTCGAGATATCCGATAGTTTCCAAAAACTGGATCCCGACCCTCGTTTTCCGCTGTCACTGTATCTTTCCGTATTTGGTGAGCACACACCCCCCATGGGCGGCCATCATTGAAGCAACTTACACCGCTACCACCAGGCTGGCCAGGACAAACGGCCTACTTTGGCTTATTCAAAGTGGGCCAGCCGAAAAAGTATGAGACAATCCTCGTCTCTGCAGGAGCAGGCGCGGTTGGCCAGATTGTGGGGCAACTGGCCAAAATACAAGGGCTGCATGTCATTGGATCTGCAGGGAACCTCGACAAAGTCCGCTTCCTGAAGGAAGTGCTGCGCTTTGATGGTGCCTTTTACTCCCACATGGTTAGTATCGACCCGGCCTTGGCCGAGTTGGCGCCACGGGGCATCGACATATACTTTGATAGCGTGGGCGGACACCTGCTGGAAGGCGTGCTTCCGCACATGAATGTGAAGAGCCGGATCGCGCTCAGGTGGGCACATTATATTTGTATTTTACTTGAAAGAGAGGCACAGAGAGCGTCAGGTTCGACTTTTTAACCCGTCTCTAGTGGTATGATCTCGATGTACTCCGACAAGCAGGCACCGCACTCGGTCTCCAATCTCTTTTTCCTCATCACAAAGCAAATCCGGATGGAGGGATTCATGATCGATCGGCTACCAGAGGACGCGATGGATAAATTCATGACCGACATGGCTCGGTGGTACAACGAGGGAAGAATAGTGCACAAGGAGACGGTGTTTGGCGGCCTCGAAAAAGCACCCGAAGCTCTTCTTAGCGTTTTTCAGAAGGGTATGTTTGGAATGGTGATGGTGGATTGTACAAAGTCGTTTTGACAGAATACACGAGTTTATTGCTTCTTGACCTTTTTCAAAGGCCGCTCTTCTGATGCAGGCTCCGCCTTGGCCGCTGCCTTCTTCTTCAGCACCTTTACTGGAGTCGACGGTAGCTCCTGTGACTCCTCCTTTACGGCCGTTGCGCCCCCATGTGCGTCGTCGTCCCGATCGGCCTTCCGCTTCTTGGATAGGCTCTCCTCCGCGCCATCCGATTTCGGCGTGGCCTTGCCGATGCTCTTTTTCCCTTCGCCGTTCTTCTTCTTCTTGGCCTTCACGGGCGTTTCTTGCGCCTCCTCCGGGCCCGCCGCACCTTCACCGGCGACTTCGTCGGCGTTGTTGGTGCCAGCGTCGGCACCGGCACCGGCACCGGCATCGGCGGCGTCCACCATGTCCTCATCATCGTCGAACGTAATGTGCGACGCCTTGGCCGGCTTCGTCCGCTTCTTGGCCGGTTTGTCGGCTTTGCCCTTGGATCCGACGTCTTGCTCCTCCTGATCCGCCGCGTGCTCGGCGGCCGCATCCGTCGTCGTCCCCTCCGCCTCCGCTGCCTGCTCCTCCTCCTCCTCCTCCTCCTCCTCCCCCACCACCTCCTCCTCCTCCTGATCAACAATGTCGTCGCCAAGGTCCTCCGCAGACTCGCCCGGCCGCACGAGGACGGGAAGCGTCTCGACGGCCGCGGAGCACTCCCACTCGAGGTTGGTGGCTAGGGACTGCAGCTGGAGCAGGACGTGGGCGGGCACGTCGGGGCCGGCCGTGGCTTCGCCGTCTTGGCCGCCGCCGCCGTTGTTGTTGTTGTTGTTGTTGTCGGTGTTCTTGGTGTCGTCGTCGTCGTCGTCCTCGTCGTCGTCGCCGTCGTCGTCTTTGTCGTCGTTGTCGTTTCCGTCGTTGTCGTCGCCGTCGTTGCGGTCGTCGTCATCGCCATCCCCGCCGCTGCTTGCGTGCTTCCGCCGGCGCTGCTGCTTCGCGGGTGGCGGCGGCGCGCGCGGCGCGGCGGTGCAGGCGGAGAGGAAGACGGCGACGCGCTGGCGGGCCGCGCGCAGGGTGGAGCGCGCCGGCTGGAGGACGTCCAGATGGAGGGGGAAGGTGTTTGGCGGCAGCGATGTGAGCGCCATGTCAAGATCTGTGTGGGATGCCGCCCCAGTCAAGCAAGCAAGGCAAAGGCAAAAAAAAGAAAGAAAGAACGAGGAGGAGGGAAACAGGCTGCGTCTGTCTGTCTGGCTGGCTGTCTGTCTGTCTATCTGTCTGTCTGTCTGTCTGCCTGTCTGTCTGTCTGTCTGTCTGTCTGTCGCGGCCTTCCCCTTCCTTCCAGAGCATTGACAGTATTTTACCGCTTATCAAGACGGAAGCCTTCTCCAATTTCTCCAATGGACAGCCAAAAGAACCATTTCATTTTGGCTCGGCCAAAGGCTCTGCCGCCGCGAACCGTTACAGGACATGGCCTTCTCCGTTTCAACCGGAACCACTCAGAAGCGAACTAGGAATTCACAGCCATAGTAACAAAGGTGGGTTCTACCAGATTTTAAGAAAGTTGCTCTATATTCACACTTTACGGTGGAATCTTCATAGTTTTTAATAAATGGGCTTAAACTGACACACCATTTTTTTTTTGTTTAATTTGGCCAAGTGTATGAAGACTTTTGTCCCCTGACTGTACAACGTGAAGGTTTTGAGTGGGTGTCAATCCATTTTGGCGCCTCCAAATACAGTCGAACGCTTGCGAAGTCCATTTGGTTGTCCTCTCTGCGTTGGCCCAGTACCATTCGCCGACTCCCATCTTTTCTTTTCCTCTTCTAACTGCGCGCAGCCGGAGATGACCAGTCCCACAACGGGCGTTACGTATCTTTATTTTGAAGCAAAGGGAAGGGAAAGAAAGAGAGAGAGAAAAAAAGAACTCCGGAGGTTGGGAAAACGTGACTACCCGCCACTATCGTACAGAGACGCCGTGCGCACGATAGAGCGAGGACGACGGTCGCGACGAAAGTTTCGTGATCGCGTGGTGAATCGACCGATCGACCTGCCGCAGCTGAGCTCCCGCCGATTCAACCACCTCGACCGCCACCCGTCCGGCAACGTCTGCGTACGCCCGCAGCGCGACCCCAAGCATGCCAAAGTTTTCGCGGTTCCACGCCCGTCGGTACGCCCGGTGACGGTCCCGCGCACCGTCCAGGTACTCGCGGTAGAATCGAGAGAGGTCTGATGCGTCTGCTGGTGCGCCTGTTGACTCCAAAACTTTTTTTCCCCAATAAGACGCGTTAGCGATGGGATCTGAGGGAAGGTGGCGAGAAAATCGGGGTCTCACTCTTTTGCTCAAAGCTTGTCTTGGAGGCGATAAAGTCTGCGTTATTGCCGGCCCAGAACTTGTGGTGCATCTCTTGAACCTGCTCGCGGCGCCGCTGCCACTCCCGCATCTGGCAGAGAGAGGTTAACCTTGTTACAATCTACAGCTTGACAAGAACGGAGGGCGATCGCAGGCGACAAGGACGGGATGGGGACGCGACTCAACTGCATCGGATCTCGGTTCGTTGCTGCTGGGGTGCCGGATCATGCGGATGGCCGACAGGGGATGCGGGCTCGATACCTCCAGGGGGGGCACGAGTCGCGCCACTCGACGGGCGAGCGCCGACGACGACAACGACGGCATCGGACCTGCTTGGTTAGGTCGGGGGGAGGAGTGTTGTTGAGCGGGGGCGGAAGATCCGGGCAGATGGACGACGGACGACGCACCTCGAGTCATTTTTCTTTTGTCTTGTTACCCTCTTTTGTACGTTTTTTTCTTTTTGTTTTTGTTTTAATTGATTGATTGACTGACTGACTGGCCGACTGACTGACACGTGTTGACAAGGCTAGAGAAACAAAAATTTGGAGAACGAAACGAGGCTTGTCGGCCTCCTCCTGCCCTCACGATTGCTCTGCCTCCAATGCCTGTCACAAGGAGATGCCAATTTGATCTCACCTCCAAACTGCGCACTGTGCGGCTTGTCCTCCATGGGACCCAAAAACATTGCTGCAGAAATGGGTGTCCCTCGTTCGTGTGACTGCATGTAATGAAGGATGCACCTCTGATGTGGTCTGTCATTACAATCAAGGGAAATGCAAAGAGGAAATGATTGCTGTGTGGGTTGAAGGATGTGGTGCGCGATGGTCAGATCCAAACAATTCATGCTTTTAAGATCACGTGCTGTGCCTGCACTGCTCATCCAGTGCAAGAGGCTGTTTTGATTCAGTGGATCATGTCACTGATCAACAATGGATACCCTGCTTCATCTCTCTCCATTCGCACCACCATGCGTGGACTGGTTTGGGGTGGATCTGCACCTGTAAGCCTGTTGGGCCTGTTAGCTCTTGTTGCACTGCATTGCTTCCCCCTCTTGCAGAAGGTTTACTGTCTCCACTGGATGGATGCATGGGTTCATGATGTGCCATTCTTTGGTTTGGAGGCAGTGTACCACCAATCACACTGTTGGTCTCCCCAAAGACATTCCTGTCCTCCCCTGTCTCATTCAGATAGCTGATTGGACTCTGCCTTGCTCATGGAAGCAGAGATCCAGGTGAACGCAGGCAAGGGCTTTTGATGTTGCTGAGATTAAAACTTCATCCTTGGACTCCAAAGTCTCATCCTTTTTGGATTTCCTTGTTCGCTGGAGTGATCACTAGGAAATCTGGAACCTGGACAAGGTGCCTGCATCAGGCAGAGGACTGGTTGTGGATTTTTTCAAATGAACTATCCACAAACGCAAGATATTGTTTGTCTTTTTCGTATATTTTGTACTTCCCAGATACCAAAAAAACAGAGAGGCGGTGGAATGAAGAAGCATTCAGAACTGATATGCTGAAGCGCGGAAGCGTGGATATATGATATTGTCTCTATCT
The DNA here is from genome assembly GCA_025765615.1 of Zopfochytrium polystomum. Lineage (NCBI taxonomy): Eukaryota > Fungi > Chytridiomycota > Chytridiomycetes > Chytridiales > Chytridiaceae > Zopfochytrium > Zopfochytrium polystomum. The sequence goes on from JAIVFJ010000054.1 coordinate 110,742, forward strand.
TGAGAAGAAGCAAATTCATGAGAATTCAATCGAAGTAAAACATAGATGTATTTTTATTTATTTGGCAGCCTAATAAAAGAAATCTGTTGTCACCACTTCTGACACCCTGTTGTTATGAATCACCCTCTGGAAACCTCTGGAACCTTCTAGAACATTCCTTCATGGAACCTTCTGGAACCTTCTGGAACCTTCTAGAACATTCCTTCATGGAACCTTGTGGAACCTTCTGGAACCTTCTTTGCTTTCCTGACTTGTCTTGTTGTCATTGGTATCATTGGTATCATTGTATTACTAATTGCTCTTTCTGGAACTTTCTTTGAGTCTTGACAAGGAACACTCTCAAAAGGTATAAAAGGGGGATGGGGGACCTGTCCCATCCCTCAAGTGAATTATTGTTTCCAATACAATCATCACTCCTCTCAGTTCCTTGTCTGCCTTGCCCTGTCCTGCCATGTTCCTGACACCTGTCAGCTGACCTGTGCGTATACCCAAGCATCTCACACCGCACTGCAAGCTGTCATCTTCTTGCCCCATCTGTAAACAGTCTTCTCTGAGTGAGTGAGTGGAAGGAGTGAATGAAGTGGAGATGTGTGTTTGTGGGTGGTCCTTCTCCCCAACTTGGAGAGAAAGTGAAAAAACTCCGTTATGAATTTTGATACATAAAGATGATATGCATGCTATAATAGTTGCTAGGTGAGTGTGACCAGCACAGATTAAAAATGTCAGGAACAGGGCAGGACAGGACAAGGCAGACAAGGAACTGAGAGGAGTGATGATTGTATTGGAAACAATAATTCACTTGAGGGATGGGACAGGTCCCCCATCCCCCTTTTATACCTTTTGAGAGTGTTCCTTGTCAAGACTCCAAGAAAGTTCCAGAAAGAGCAATTAGTAATACAATGATACCAATGATACCAATGACAACAAGACAAGTCAGGAAAGCAAAGAAGGTTCCAGAAGGTTCCAGAAGGTTCCAGAGGGTGATTCATAACTGTCAGGAACAGGGCAGGACAGGACAAGGCAGACAAGGAACTGAGAGGAGTGATGATTGTATTGGAAACAATAATTCACTTGAGGGATGGGACAGGTCCCCCATCCCCCTTTTATACCTTTTGAGAGTGTTCCTTGTCAAGACTCCAAGAAAGTTCCAGAAAGAGCAATTAGTAATACAATGATACCAATGATACCAATGACAACAAGACAAGTCAGGAAAGCAAAGAAGGTTCCAGAAGGTTCCACAAGGTTCCATGAAGGAATGTTCTAGAAAGTTCCGGAGGTTTCCAGAGGGTGATTCATAACACAGTGAGCAGACTATTTGACAGGGATTATCAGTGAGAGGGTGTGGAAACTGTGGATAGATTCTGATCTCATGCTGAGTTGTACTTGGTGTGTCAGCCTTTGAAGATTCTGAGCGATGCAATGAAGTTTCACTGGAAATCTTGTCAGAGATTCAGAAAGCTTCGTCAAAGGCAGGGTACTGGTCACCCTGGGCAATAGTTCCTAGATCTCAACTTCAAGGTTGGATTATTGTCTGGAGCAGCAGCAGAAGCTTCAGAAGCAAATGCAAATGCCCCTTGTAAACAGTCTACTCTGAGTGAGTGAGTGGAAGGAGTGAATGAAGTGGAGATGTGTGTTTGTGGATGGTCCTTCTCCCCAACTTGGAGGAAAAGAGAATAAAAACTCTGTTAAGAATTATTATACATAATGATGATATACACGCTGTAATAGTTGCTAGGCAAGCGTGACCGGCACAGGGTAAAAACCTCTCCTATATTATCTGCTTGAGCAGAGGAGGAGGAAAACTGTTGACACTGGGTTTCTGTTCCACTTAATACTTGGAGTATTGGTCATCAGCGCAAGCCAGCGCCCAGGTCTGCATTGGCAGTGGCTTGCTCTCCCATGGGCATTGTGAGAACGAAAACTGACAGTCACAATAGGTTCGGGTCTGTCTTGTGCCTCTTGCTGCTACCAGTCAGTTCCGCCTAACACCCCTCATCAGGCTGTTAAAGCAGGTTGTGAGGATTCGAAATAAGGGACAACCTTGGAGAATGGTTCTTGAGCAGGGGGAAATCTGGATCAGTCCTGATCGAGAAAATTGAACTGAATTTCAAAGGTGCCTCTCCCAGACCTTTTCAGTTTGCAAATCAAACTAGGGTTTCCATGCTCCCCCTTTCAGCAGGAAAGGCGTTGAACTGGGGTGAAGCCTCTTTGTTGAGGATGGACAACTTCAGCTCAGAGTACCATTTAAGTGGAAGTTGATTTCTGTCAGACAGGGACATCCTCAGCAACAGTCAGCCAGCCCGGGAAAGAGCAGAGTTTATGCAGACAATGCACTTCAGTGATGGATTGAGACAGGAATGCCGCATGCAACATACGCATTAATGCGCTTGCAAAGGCAAGGAAGTGGAGATGGTCGGCGTAATGGCAACACCTGCTTCAGATGACTCCTTTTGAACGAAATCTCCAAGTTGGACGAGAAAGAATCCTGGTAAAGCTGGTCAAATTCTTTGACTTCTTTTTGCTTTGCTTTTTTTCCATCTAACAGTCATTCCATCAAAACTCTGATCAACTGAACAATAAGTGACCATTGAACATTTTCCCAACTGGTTGGATCAGTCCCTTCAACCCTCCCCCAGAAGAAAAAAAAAAAAAATAAAAAAATAGTGAGGCCCAAGGTGGCTTTGTTGCCACCATTATGAATTCTTTTTTGTTTCATTTTTCTCTTCGATTTCCTTTTTTTTTTTTTTTTTTTTTTTTTTTTTTTTGTCTTGCTGTTTTTCCGGTTTCTCCCTCGTCACCCACCGAATGTCTGCGAGAAACACGCCCCCACAACAACAACAACAACAGCAACAACAACACTCATCACAGGCTCCGGAGAAGCCGGCTGGCCGCATCCTTGATTTTCAAACCCTCTTCCGCCACCAACGACGACGCGGACCCGTGCACCACCTCGACCTCGCTCAGCTTCGAGTTGCCTGGTTTGCCCGACTTGGTGCCCGTTCGCGTTATCGGAGGTGGCGCTGACGCCTTGAACGGAGAACCCGAAGCGACCGTCGCTGCTGCCGCGGCGCCGACTCTCGGGGCCGAGCTCTTCTGGTCGGCTTGTGCGAGGACGCGCAGAATAGTCGCCCGCAGTGCTTGAGAGGCAATCTCTTTGAACGGTGCTGCAAAAGTGGGCAAACATTAGCTCATTCCACTAGTCCACACGCACACGGAGACTGGAATGAAAAGAAAGAAAAAAGTTGTTCTCAAACATACCATCGGCCGTTGCGAGAGTGCCTATAAGGAGACACACGTTCACTTTAATTTCGTCCACATAGTGCAGTTTCTCTTCCCGACTTGTTTCTGTCCCGTCCCCTGTAACGCCTTCTTCCGGTTGTGGGAGCCCGCTTTCCAGAATCGTTTTCGCCGTCGGCAACAAAGAAGAGTGATACTTCGTTATGGTGGGAATCGCTTGCGGATGGGCTGTCATAACTCAAAATCAGTTCTTGTCTCGTCCCTGGTCACACTTTACCATTTGCAATGAGGATCAGCGCTATCAAGCCTTCGTTTTGGACAACGGGGAAGACTTGGCTTTCTGCAGGAAGCGCGTCAAAGTGAACATGATGCTGGTTGTCGCTGCCGTCATCTTGCCCATCTTCCGCTGCGCGGGACCGCGTTAGCAACGCCCCCGTTACAATTTGAATCAAAGGTGCGATCGAGTTTGCTTGAACGATGGTCTCGATAAATTGAGGGGCTTGATTGCTTGTAAGATTTCAATCACAGCACCATTGGCCCAATTTACCATGTGAAAGGTGCGCAGTTCGGACAAGGTTCACAATGACACGAGAGCCCTCGCTGCGAACACCAGCCAGATTGTCGCCGGTAGACTTCCAAATATGATTTATAAGTTTGTTCAATGGAGCCTTCCCTTTTTGAGCGGGCGCCGTCTCCAAGTTGGCAAGTTTTGCTTGGTTCGATGGTGGTTCCTCGCCCGTGATTATGCGGTAGGCGTTTAGTTCTTTGAGGCGCAGCAATCAGCGCGATTAGCAAAGGCACCGCCGGTTTGAAAGCTGTACGATACCTTTTTGGCCTCCGCACAAGTTCTTCAAAATGCCTATGCACCCGAGGTGAACAGGCTTCAAGCCATCAATATCCAACAAGTCCGTCACGGGCCATATAACTCCAATTTCTCCAAGGTAAGACCGGTCGAGTGCTGAGGGTATGTTCAGTTTGCCGACGCCGTCATCTCCAAAATACTTACGTGCAAGGGATAGGTTTTTCAGCGCTCCGATAACTGCGTGAATTACTTTCACACTACTCTTGGTTTCTTCTTTGACACCATTGGTCTTTACTCGGTCTGTTTCCAATTTCAGCAGCTCCAGCAAGGCAGGCGCAACATTCAGGTTTCTTATCAGGTTTGTGCAGGACTCGTCTGAGAAGTGATGTTAGAGGACAAACCGGGGAAAACAGCTGTGTGGCTTATTTAGTCGTACCGCTTCGCGCAAGATTCCCAATGCATAAGGCGCCAGACATTCTTATCTCATCTTCTTCTTGCTCTTTGCCTGAGCGCAGCCCCAGAGTCATCCAATGCTTAAAACGCTCCACCACACCAAGATCGTTCGGAATATCGATCATATTCGAATCTACGGCCGGAAATGTGAGCTTTCTATGGTATTCGATTTCTGGAAAATCTTCACCATTCATAGTTACAAGTGTCACTACACGGGAAATGTTTCGCCTAATGAGTGTATAGTCAGCAGATTCCTCGTCTTCAACCGCTTCTACGCTAAATGTTGGCAGATGGTCGATAAAGTCCATTAAATGTTGTAGAAAGTTGTCAGAAACGATAGCACGTTGGATGTGGTCTGCAGTAACGGGTTGAGTCAATGGAAACGACTAGTTTTAGCAAACTCACCTTTCTCGGCTATATGCTCCAATATCCCAGTGATAGCCTCAAGCACCTCCAGAGATGACATGAAAGAGTCCTCGTCCACCGTTGGAGCAATGATTGCCTCATGCTCCTCCCTAAGCACACGAAATAGGAGACGTAATCCACCCTCTTGCACAAACACTTCAATTCCATCGTCTAAGACCAATGTTTGAGACATTGTCATTCAGGCGACGACACCGTACCACTCTCAACAAGGTTGGCAACGGCCCTCAACGCAGTCGAGCTGAATGGACGGCTGACTTCTCGGGTCAATGGATCATATCCAGCTTTGACAATCTTCAACAGGTTTGTAAGTCCCGACGACTTGATAATTTCCTGCTGCACAGGCTCTTCAGGCGGGAGCAGTTATGGTGTTAGCCGTTGAAGGGGTTCCACAAAGAGTTGTATCGGTACCATTGTCCATGCTTATATTGAGTACAGCTCCGCAAGCCATTTGGCAAATTGTCGTGTTCGAAGATGACAGGAATCCTGCTAATGCGGCCAAAGTTCCCGGAACTTCCAGGATCGCGTCGCGATTTGATTCTTGAAAACCCAAGAGTAAGCAGTTGAAACGTCTATCAAAATGCTGTGTAACGGATACCGTTGTCAAAGCAAAGGTTGGCCAACGCGCGAATAGCCTGAATAGTAAGCGATTCGGGTTTCTGGATGGCTTTGCTAATGACTAGTGCCTCGCCGAGGGGCGGAAGAAAGTTGATGTCCCCAATTGGTTTACGAGCGTCCTCTGAAGATTGGAACCGTTCAAAACCGAGCGGATAGACGGATCCGAGCAGAGCTCACCGGTTTTCGCACTCTCAGCCACAATTTTGGCGATGGTTGACGAGGCTTCAATATCGGCAGGCGTGGGGCTGTCACGCAGTCGCTCATTCGCCGAGATTAGAGTATCGCGTAAGAACTCCAGCAACTTGGTATTCGAGAAAATAGTTTTACGCTCATCCTCTAGAGTACGGATGTTAAAAAAAAAATCAAACGCATCATCATCCCCCAAAAAAGTGCTAAGCCTCCGACCTGTCTTGGGGACGATTTTCACGAGTATAGGAACGAGAGTGGCGGTGTCGCTGGACGCGGACCGACCGAGAAGCTGATTGATCTCTGACGATGCAAAGGACGATGGTAAGTCATCGCGTGGGAAGTGGTGCATCGCGCGTCCGTTTGGATGACCAACCGTCCATGTCCTCGATGTGTCGCTGGGTTGTTGCTTGCGGTGGGAGGGCCCTAATTATTTAGTATGAAGTTGTTTTATTTTTATTTTTTTTCTGTTTTTCTGGGTGCCCTGTTCAGCGACCACTGCGCCCCCCCCAAACACAACCAACAATCACCACGCACGCACCCGCAAAGGAAAAATACGAAACGACAAAAAAAATAAACCCATGTTCGAAAGCATTCCATCGCCGTCGTGGGTGCTGAAGCCGGAGAAGCCAAGACCGCCCACCAGCAACCCAGCGATCCTCTCGCTCGAAGTCCTCATCGATGCGCAGCCCAAGCTGAAGGGCGCTGAGGACGAGGCCCTCGGCACCGATCTGTCGGGAACCGTGGCTTTGGCCCTCGCGCAAGGTGAGATGGAGAGAGAGACTCGTTGAGAGAGGGGGACAGTGGCGCATGCGCTTTGTAATGAAAAGCGAGGCACCCCGCTGCGGATTCCAAGCACACCCGATTTCCTACTTTCATTCATTAAACTCTCACATTGACTCCATCTCCATGCACTTTTCTGTCAAAACAATGCAGACCTCCCAATCGAGGCAGTCGTCGTTCAGTTTTTCGGCGCTAAATCCCGCGATCCTACAGATCCCTCCGTTTTCCTCCTCATCCTCGTCCTCGCCACCGTCCTACATCCAATCCCCTTTGCCCCCTTCTACCGGAAAGTCTTCGGGTGCCCCGGTCGTCTTTGAAACTCGCGACGCGCAGCTGGTCCATGTTGCGACCAATCAGGTCTGGTCTCCCTCATCCGGCAACAGAGGTGTCCTGCGGGCCGGAGCACACGACCTTCGGTTCCTGTTCAAGCTGCCCGGCGCGCTTCCTGCGACCGAACCCAACCGTGTCCGCTATGTGCTCCGCGTAACCCTCCTCCGCCACGATGAGCCCGTGGCCGAGCTGGTGGAGGAGGTCCGCGTACGTCGGCTGATTAATGGTGATGATGACGAAGACGAGGAGGGAAAAGGGCTTCCGTCATACCATGGGGACGAAATATGGGGAAACGACGAGTCGTTGCCTCCAGGCTATACCGACGTCTGGAAAGGGAAAGAGAAGCCACCCACCAACTGATTGCTCAACGCACCCCCCCACCGCCCCTTATCTTCTCCCACATCAATACGACCTTCATCTATTTTATGTTCGTAGAGATAAACAGAGATGGGACATTGTATGACCAACCTTTATTGCATTCTTCAGACGCAAAGCACATATTAGAACCCAAATCATCAGGTTGACCGCGAAACGGCTTTGGCAAGATACATCTTTGTCAAGCCGGGGCCAGCAAATTGGTTGATCTGCTTGCAGTAGGTATCGATCTGGTTCGTGATAACCAGAGTCTCGAGTCTGCTGGGCTCGGCGGCTTTCAGCTTCGCCAATGCGGGTGAAACCTCGTTGATCTCCTCCTCCGTGTAAAGAGGCGTCATTCCGCTTGCGACACGAGTTGCGTTTTCCTGCCGTTTGCGGGCAGCTGTTTGGGCCGAACGTTGCTGCTCCTTTGCAAGTGACCGCTGCCATCCTTGCCAGCGCCATTGCTCTTGACCGTACTCGTCGACGGTTTCGGCGAGGTACTCCAGGTGCCGTTCCACATAGGTTTCGGAGCCAAGATCTAGAGCGTCAAAGTTCGGGGTGAGCTGCATCCCGAAAGGCTCCGATGCGGTTGAGGCTGCCTCGCCGAAGAGATCGAATGACGTAGACGGTACGCTCAACCGTGCTTTAGCTGATACCGAGGGTGCCGCAGGAAGCTCCATCTGGCGAAGCATGACGTTCAAGAGTTTCGAATTCCGAATCTTCACAGGCAGAGACTCGAAAATGGTGGAAGCGGTCAGGCCGTGAGCGTGCAGCGACTCCATTGTGAACTTTTTCTCCTTGAACAAAGCCATAAATGTGTCAGAGAGGCGGAGAGCGCGGATGCTCAGATTTCCCTGCGAGGTGCGGGTGGGGTCGTAGACAAGAAGCACACTCTGCGCGTAAGCACGTTGGTAGCTGTACTGATTCTCAATGATCGTCTGATTCCAGAATGACCCCAAGTGAGTGGAAACGTAGAGACCGACGGACGAGGCATCGTAGTTCATTTTACGAAGACATCGAAGCATCCGCAGCTGATACTCGGCACCATCCATCTCATCGGCGGTCGGAACGGCAGAGTCCGACTCGTCTTCTTGCGACTTGGACGTTACCGGGAAGCAGTGGGTGACTTGAAGTGTTCCGGCCACGTCGACGCCAAGAAGCTGGCCGTAAGCGGTTGCGGGATTCTTGTCCCGGCAGTGTTTCACGATCTTGAGCACAACCAAGGAGTCCAGCTCGACCTGAGTCAGCGGTTTGCTCGCAAGCTTCTCAGGATCGATTCCGTCCACATTGACGACGTAGTCGGGATCCCGCGCTGAGAGGGCTGCCGCGCTTTCTTTCGCTTGAGCCGCTGAGGCTGCCAGTGCAGCCGCGGCAGCAGCTGCAGCCTGCGATGCGGGCGAGTTTGCTGCCACCTGAGCTGCAAAGGACGACATCGTCGAAAGATATTTTCTTTCTTTCCTTTCCTTTTTTCTCCGACTTGTTCTCCCCAACCATTTGTTTTTCTCCAAAGCACAGTCACTCGTGAAGGTCCTTCGCCTGGTACACGACTTCTGGCCGCTCGATGCGTTCTCGGCTTTGCACAACGGTCAATTCCTTGCTCCTCATCATTTCTGGGCTACCCTTCCGCCCGCAGTCGTTCTTCCAACTCTTTGTGCGCTTTTTGTATCGCGCCAAAGTGTCCGCAAGAACACCTTGCATACTGGCAACCGCACGCTCGCAGGCTGTCCGGAGTGCAACGCCGGCAATTGTGTCCTCCTGCTCATCGTTCAATATGAGAGCCTCCTCCACTTTCCGAGCCTCTTTCTCTCCGAGGTGAATGTTTGCTAGCAGCAAAGCTGAAAACATATCTCCGGTCCCAGTGAAGCTAACGTCCAGTTTGGGGAACTCCACCGTAAATTGGTACAACCGCCCGCTTTTAGGCAGTCTTCGCGAAGCAAGGAGGTGAAGTGTTCTGCTTTCAGAGTCCTGCTGCGTGTCCGCAAGCTCGGCGGAGGTAATAATGACTGTCGGGACGCCGAGGTTGTGAATGTTTGAGAGAGCCAACCGAGCGTTTTGGGTTGAGTTGATGGGTATTCCCGTCAGCTGCTCTGCCTCGAAAGCATTGGGGGTAACGACGTCTGCCAAGGGACAGAGCACGTCGCGGTATATCGGGACCAGTTCCGGAGGCACGTATAGCGAACCTTCGTCGCCCATCACAGGATCCAAAACTGAAAAAAGTGGAATCGCCGTCAATCTCCGCTGCGGGCGCCCATTTCGAAATATCGCTTACCGAAAATCACCTGGGGATTCAGTTGCCTCAGTTTCGCAACCAAGCCAGCGACCGCGTGAAGAGTGGAAGCGCGACCAAGGTAACCTGATCATCTCCTGAGTGATGATCCGACAGGCATAAAATTGTTTACCTGTTAACAAGTGGCTGTAGTGTTCCAGCATACCGTTCAGTTCGAGTCCTTCGAGAAGCTTTTCAATTTGAGGACCTTCCAGCCTTTCTCCGGTGAACTTTGGGTATCCTGAATGAAGGTGAGCGTTGTTACACTACAACCAACACACCTGTGTGGTTCGAAAACTGAACTGCATTGAGGGGATCAACCTCGAATCCAAGGAGTTGAAGAGGAAATGTTGCAGCCTTGTTTCCTGCCGACAACGATCAGCGATGATCGCAGACTTCAGGCACGATCGTAGTAGGCGTACCGACATAACCGTGGACAACGTGGCTCTGTATCGACAAAACGTGCATGATCAGGCGCGGAATCGGGATCTCAAAAAATTGGTTTGACACCCAAAAGCAAATAAAACAAATTTGTGCGCCGGGCGCAAACGGGTGCATGCTATGCATGATGGGCACTTCATGGGCGCAGGACGAAACACAGCAGAAGTAACCAACTGAATGGATATATTGACAGGTGGTGCACTTTAGAAACACCCCGTGGTCCGAGAAAAAGAGAAGCAATCCTGGACACGCTTGCCTGAGTAGCAATTCAGTCGTTTTTGAGCGAAATGAAGCTTTTACGCTACCCGTGCAAGTCGGCAAGAGAAACCAGCTGATCGACGACCTCACCAACCGTCGTCGCGGTCTAGGAGCACGTTTGAAATCAAGGGGAACGCGAGAATAGACTTACCGAGAAGCTCATCCTTGCCGTGCACGCATTGCATTGGATCGTGTGAGGAGACTCGTTATGCAAGTAGCCCCGTTGGCAAACCATGCACGGCGCGACCATTACCTGGTGGACTAGCGTGTGAAAATGTCAAACTTTGCAGAAACAGCGGCTTACATTGCTTCCATGGTGTGTTGCAAGGCAATCGTCGAGCTCAGCATCCAGTATCTTCAATTGATCCTCCGCCATCCTCTCGAAGTCGTCTCCCTCTCCCTCCAGCTCTGCCAGCATCTCCTCCTCGAGCCGATTCGCCGTTTCTTCGTCGAGCGGAGGAATCCCCGTCGCAGCGGCCTCGGCGAGAGTGCGTGCCCAGTTCAGGCGAAGAAGGTTCTGAAGCGACTCCTCGTCTTGGTCGCCGTCGTCAAACGATCCGGATTGGCCCAGGTCGTCGTCTCCCTCCTCGCCCTGCGTTTGTTGCATCGTCCAGATGGGCTTGTCCGCAAGCACCCGCCGCCGTCGGGCCATGGCGATGTTCGCCCGCTTTGACCGAGCCTCGGCCAGGCACTGTGCTTTGAGACGGGTCATCCAAGGCGGGCGTTGGGTCATCGTCAAGGACTTCAGGCTCTCGCGTGGCGGCATTGCTGCGGGCGTCGCTTCAGTAGTCTTTTCTTTCTTTTTTTTTTTTCTTCTTCTTTGCACGTTGCGGGTTTCGGACGCCACGACCACGCCACTCGTCTGTCCCAAGACCGACGCCTGTCGGTTGAAGACGTAGAGAGCGTGGGAAATTGAGGGTGAGAGTGAGAGCGAGCGAGCTGGGACCGAACGAAGGGAGAGTTGCGCGAAGGACATGGTGAAATGAACGAGAGAGTCGAGGGAATGAGGCGAGCGACTGCGAGGCAAGAAGAAAGGAGATCGGAAGATGGCCAAAGAATGAGCGCGAGCATGGTATGATGGGGAGACGAAGGGAGGCCTAACTGGCCCCTGGATTTGACGGGGAAGAATGAACCAAGGCGCAGCGCGAAATTGGGATTGTGAGCGGCCGGCGTTTGATTGATCGGTGTCTTCGACCGATCGGCTTTCAAAAGTGAGAAAGGGAGCACGATGGGCAACACCGTCAGCGCCGCCTTCGACATCAAAGATCAGATCGCCTCGGGCGGTCCGGGACACTTATGGCGAGTCTACGCTGGAACGCGCAAGTCAACGGGGCAAAACTGCGCGATCTTCTTGTTCGACAAGAATTATCTCGAGTCAATCAACCCGCTTGCGAAGCCCAGCCTCCAATCGCGCCGCGACCAGGATCGGGCGATCGAGCTTCTCAAGAAGGAGGCTTCTAATCTTGCCCGGCTTCGCCACCCATCTATCCTCGAAGTAACCGAGGCTCCGGACGACTCGAAGCTGGCGCTGGCGTTTGCTTCGGAACCTGTTTTGTTCTGTTTGTCGAACGTGCTAGGAACCTTCGAGAACTTCACAACGGCGGGAAAAGCCGATCTAAGAAAGAAAAACGAACTAGATGAGCTGGAGGTACGCTCTGCTTGCTCTCGCGTAGTTCTCTTCTCACAATACAAAGATACAAAAAGGGATCATGCAAATTGTTAAAGGTTCGGTGGTTTGTTGGGCTCTTTGGTGTTTAACGTGTGGAACGCAGGATTGGAGTTTTTGCATGCAAACAAATGGACGCATACATGCTTGTCGCCGGAATCAATTTACGTGAATGCAAAGGTCAGCTGCTCTACCGTCTTTATGGTTCTAACCAAGCCGCGAAGAGTGACTGGAAGATTTCGGGGTTCAATTTTAGCGTTTGCACGACAGCGACACCATCCGTAACGACTTCATCCTTTTTCGCTGGAGACTTTCCACCGTTTTGCGGCCCGAACTTGGATTATTTGGCACCGGAAATAGTTCTCGATAATAAGGCCCATTTACCAGAGAGTGATTGTAAGTGTTCTTCCATCGATACTCGAGGCTAACTGAAGTCCGAACGTCTTTAGTGTGGTCTCTCGGCTGCTTAATTTACTCAGTTTTCAACAATGGCGCTTCTCCAATCGCCTGTAATGATAATACACATTCCTATCAAAACCAGCTTCAAAAGATTCACACTCTGGATATGTCCATGGTGCCTGAGACATTACGAGGTTAGGACGCTCGCAATGCCTGACGAGGTCGATGACAGTGCTTGTAGGTCCATTGAAAGGCCTTTTAGTTCGAGATCCCTCCCAAAGACTAAGCTTGGAAGAGTTTGAGAAGTGTCCATATTTTGACAGCGTCTTAGTCGCGACAATATCGTTTCTTGAATCGTTTCTCGAGAAAACTCAGCTTCAAAGAGCGCAATTTCTCAAGGGTCTCGTTCAAATGCTTCCATTATTTTCTATAAAGCTCATCAACCGAAAGGTATCCTGCTGTCCTTGCAGTCTGGAAGTCTCACCTTCGCAACAATTCCAGATATTACCCTCTTTGCTGAACGAAATGAAAGATCCCCTTATGGTGCGTGGTTGATCTTGATATGAATCTTTAATGATAGCAACTTAGGCTCCGTTCATACTTCCGAATATATTTTGGATCTGCGACCACATATCCGATGAGGAGTTTTCCCAAAAGATTCTACCCGCGTTGAAGCCGTTATTCAAGATGACAGGTTTATTCTATCGGGTGACGACGCTCTTGATATTAACACCAAATCAGACCCTCCACAAGCCATTCTACTTCTTCTGTCTCGAATGGATGTTTTGCAAAAGAAATGCTCGTCACCGGAATCTTTTCGGCAAGGTACGAAGAAGTGCTGGTCCCCGCTTGTCCCCTAACGAAGTTCACCCCTCTCCCCTCCCCCCCCCCCCCCCCCAAGACATATTTCCGCTCCTGTTTTCAGCTTTAGATGTTCCAGTGATTCAAGTTCAAGAGCAGGCGCTGAAAATGTTACCGCCAACACTTTCCAAACTTGACTTCACCACTATAAAATCCCAGTTATTTCCAAAAATCCGTTCGTATCATCATTTGTCGTGACGCCATCTAATCCAAATTTTCCACCTTTTGCCAACAGAGGTGACGCAACCACTTGTTGTGTTCATGTTTCTCTTGCTGATTCCCTCCAAAGGCTTTATTCCTGCAGTCTGCGTCAATGTCTGTCCGAATAAACAGCTTAATTGCAATTCATGCAATGGTCAAGTCGCTGGACAAGTTCACTCTATTGGAAAAAGTCATCCCAGCATTGAAGCAAAACAAAGTGCGGGAACCTGGAATAATGGTTGGAACCTTCTGCCATACTGCGCATATAATGACTCTCAATCTACTAGCTTGCAGCTCTGGCGGTTTACGACGAACTTGGTCGGCATGTTGACAAAGAAATAATTGCAACTGAAGTTTTACCTGAGTTGTGGCGAATGTCCATTGACCGGGTTCTGAACGCAGATCAAGTAAGTTAATCATTCTACTTGTAGTACATTGGCGTTAAGCTATGACAGTTCAAGAAGTTTATGAAAATAATCCGAGAACTGTCAACCAAAGTGGAAGAGCAGCATCTGAAAATGCTTCAAGAATTGAAAAGCGTTGAAGGTTGTTTTTTGTTACCTCCTTAATAACTAGAAGCCGCTAACATTCTGATTAGTTGGATCTTTATCAAGCGGGGATAAAGGTTCTTCTGGCAATGATCAAGCAGTGGATTTCAAAATGTGAGCAATATGGTTTTTTGGTGTGGGGCATTCTCTCCTGACAACAATTCATTCAGGCTACTAAAAGGCTCATTGAAGTCGGGCAATGGCGTTTCGTCTCCAACTGCCAGTCCAAAGCTGAGCAAGGTGGAACTCTCGTCAGCTAGCAGTACAAATCCTCCGTCCATTGGGCAAGACAGCGGATTCAGCAGAAATTCCATATCTTCACCTTCGAAATCGCACGCTCCGATGGTTCTGTCGATTCCTTTGAGCTCAGCCAAAAAGGCCACCAGCTCCATCAGTTTCCCTCCTGCAGCAGGAAGCTCGTCATTTGGATCCCAGTCTGCAGCCTCTGGAAGCTCCACCATCACATCTCTGCCTCCGGCTTCCGGCTTCTCGAGCTTCCCCAGTCCGTCAGGTATCCTCCAACCCAAGCTTATTGCACCCGAAAGCAAACCGTCTCCAAGCTCCGAGCTTTGGAAGGCGCAACCGTCCCTTGCATCAATGTCGAGCTCAACGTCATCTTTCACTTCACCCTTGTCGACCGGTCTGTCGTCTGATCTGTCGACCAAACCAAGTATCACCAGCGCGGCCTCCTCTGGATTCAATTTCAGCCAACCCGTATTTCAATCCCCAGCGGGAGGTTGGGCGTCCATGGCACCAACCACGTCATCCGCGTCGACCGCAACAGGAACAAGTTCTTTGCATTTTTCGACACAGCAGCAGCAACCTTTCGGCGCGCAGGCAACTCAGCTCTCCAGTGGACTGGGCCTACCGCCAAATTTTGGAATGTCAACGTTTCAGGCAACTAATGCGATGGCAGGCTTCGATCACAAAAAGCTGGGTAGCAGTAGCACGCAGCCGTCCAAGAAGAATAACGATTTGAACGACTTTGACCCGTTTTAATGTTGATGCGGGGTGGTGTTTGCAAGCCTTTCTTTCCCTCTTCATTCACTGGACGCTTTGATAGCAAGAAATAGATTGGTTTTATTAAACTTTGGGGAAGTCGTCTTTTGTAACCATATGGCGCTCCAATCTCTTTTTGCGTTGTTCCTGTTTTCCGAAAATGCAGTGCTCACATGGAGAGCGGGAAGTGTTCGTCTCCTACGCTGTGCTTGCTTTACTCGCCTCTGGTCACAAAATCACATGTCGATCACGAATGGAATGGAGGCGATGGCGAGGGGGAAAAGGAGATCTTGGTGCAGCAAGGCTCTATCTCTCTGCTCTGCCGAATCTCCACGCACGCACGCACATGTAATCTCCCAAATCTCCCTCTTCTTTTTTTTTTTTTGTGCGAGGTACTGCCGGCGGTTCTTGTGCCAATCCTTTTTTTTTTTTTTTTTTTTTTTTTTTTTCGTCTGCGGAGACAGGCAGCCGGACAGACCCCAAGAGAAAATTTCTTCTTGCGATTCTCCCGTTTTCCTTTCCATATCAGGAGAGACGAGCGCGCGAGATGCAAGGCAAAATATTCTGCTGTCAGGCAGGCAGGCGACAGGCAAGTACACACACAGGCCGGCTCCGACAGAGGGGCGAGACAGACAAAAAGACAGACAGGTAGACAGACAGACGGACAGACCCCAAAGAATCCCCCCTCTCCAACCAATCAAATCAATCCAGTCGGTTGTTTGTTTGTCCCCCGACTCGGTCTCGCGCGCGAAACGTCACTCTTTTCGCACAATCACTCTTTCACTGGTAGACAGCCAACGCCGCCGGCCCCCTCCCCTTGCATTCCCTATTCCCTGCCTACTACCGCCACCTGCCCGCAAGATCTTCCACCAGAGCCGAATGGCCTCCTCCGCAAGTGGTAAGTCTGCTGCTGCTCACTCCAGTCGGCCGCGTTAATGCCGCTGAACGCAACCCCCCACGAATCGTGCAGGCCTTTGCTCTACTCCGTCGTCGCCAGTCCGCCTTGCGGACCTGCTCTCTGCCGTTACCGAACATGTCGAGTCTTTAAAGACGACGAATCCATCATCAGACCGGCTTCTCACTGATGAAGGCCACCTCGCAAAGCTTCGGGCTTTCGCCTTCCCCCTTCTGGCCGAAAACCCTGATGCGGAGCTCCCTCTTGAGGAACTGGCTGCTCTTGTCGGAGACCACGCCTTCGCCCCCAACCGGCAACCGCTTTACCCCCCGATCACGCGCAAATTATCTGACGAAGACGAACCAAAAAAGCGCCCCACGTTGGTTAACAAGTCCTCCACGGACGACTTTGCTGCTCGCACTCGCACCGTACCGGTCCTGAAGACCTCCATCTCTGCAAGCCGCATTGGAGCGCAAGTTAAACGACGCAGCCGAGGACCATCGGGGAGCCTGGCTTCCGGATTCATCCCAAACTTGCACGATGGCCAGAGCCAAAATTCGAATGCGGCCCTCGCCGCCCCTCGAACGACGGCCAACAGCACCTCGTTGCCGTCACCGCCGTTGACCCCCGATTTGGACAAACAACTGCGACAACCAGCTATCTCACAGAGAGCCTCTATTTCCGACACGGCCGTCGCTGCACCGCAACCCTCCAATCCGACTTCCCCCCCTTCTCTAATTCCGCTGAGACTGGACTCGTCGGCGTCGTCGACCAGCGGGACTGGTGACGAGGCGGACAAACTGCGAGCCTGCATGATTGACGTAACCAAACGCTTGTACGACGCAGAAAAACGTTTGTCTGTGTCCCAGGAACAGTCGGAAAGCCGCATCGCAGCGCTGCAAGAACGGATCAAGATTTGGCAGAACGATGTGGCCAGCACGAAACGCCAACTGGCCGATCTTCGCGCCGTAGAGAAGGCCCAGGTTGCGCAAATCGAAACGGTAAGCCCTTCGATATTGCCCCCTCACGGATTGGTGCTTAGTGTTGAATTCGTTTCTATCTTTTCAGATGGAGTCATCGGCCTGGAAGCTCGCCAGAGAGCTTGAGGAAAAGCGTAGCGAGTGTCAAGCCCTGCGCAGCTTGTTGGAGGAGAAAGAAAGTTAGTCGCCACTCCTAAAACCCCCCTCCCGCTCAATCCTGGTGCTAATAAGGTTTATACTCGCAGGCTATGAGCTGAAGCTTGTCGCAGAGCTTCGCAGGAAAGAAGATGAATCGGCAACGAAGGAATCTTCTTTGAAGCTTCTCGAGTCAGAGATCCGACGGGTATTCTTCCCTTTCTCCCTCGACATCCTCGCTTATCAATCCTAAATCTGCGCAGTTCATTACAGAAAACGGGCGTTTGGAAGCGCGCATGGCTGCTCTGAAGTCCCACGTTGATTCGTCAGAGAGCCTTATGTCTCGAATCATTTCAAAGTCGTCGGAGGCAGTGGTCTCGACAGATGCTGCAGATGGAGAGTCCTTCGCGAGCACGGCCTCGATGACCACCTTGGTGTCCAGCTTCTCGCTAGCTCTCGACCCTGTCCCGTCTCCACACTGTGCCCCGATCCACCGCCGAGACGACAGCGACGACTCTGGATTCCCAGGTTTTGGTGCTTCCAGTTACGGTACCCACACCAACAATGAGAATGACCGGTTCGACTTCCGTCCGTCAACTCCAACTCGCCAATCTCCGGTTGAGAGGAGTCTCAAAGACATAGAGTCTGTGATCGACATGTTTGAAAGGGAGATCCACGAAGCCAGAGAAACCGCAAAGGAGGCTCAGAAAGGTAGGATACCGCTGCACTCCCTCCTGTCCAAGTCTTCACCGGGACTCACTGCATTGGCTCTGTTTCAGAACTGTCAGTCATGTCTTTGAAGGAGCAAGAGCTCTCAGAGTTGGTGTCCAGTCTGCAAAACGAGCTGATCTGGTACCGAGAAGAGGCCGAGGCCGAGGTCAGTTTGGACAGATGGCTTTGTAAATCACACCTCGCGCAAAGTTGCTAAACCTCATTTTTGATGGAATCAGTCAGCCGCCGATGTCGAAGTAACTGATGAGGAAATGTCGCTTCCAGAGAAACGGACAGCACCGACCGCCACAACATACTCTTCTTCGGAGAGCGCACGCACGCTCTCGCCGAGCCGCCGCAGCGCACAAAAATCGTCGTCCACCGCCACAGCCAGCCTCTTTTCGTTGCACTCTGCGCTCGTCCGCCTCCCGCGCTGGGCCATCCCCTTTTTCCTGTACAGCGTGCTCGTGTGGAACTCGGGCGCCGTCTTTGGACCCATCTCGTTCCCCGACGCCCTTTTCAGCGCCTTTGCAAAAGCCCCGACGTCTCCCACGTCAAACGCACACCCCGGCGTGATGGGTGGTGGTTCGAGCGGCACCGAGCTTATCTTGGCTTCGGCTGGCGCTGCTGCCTGCGACAGCGAAGGAGTTCCGGCGTGGGTTGGCAAGGTGTGCAGCTCTTAATCTTGTTTCTTTTTGTTATGAGGTGCCTTTGCTGGCTTGTTTTTTTCCCAGATGACGTGTCCGTGTTCGTGAGTGGTAGAGTGGCGGAGCCTGCTGTTGGAGAGTTTACCTCCGCCTTCGCGAGATATTATTTTGTAATGGGTTGTAGTAGTACAGTGTGCCGCGTTTCGTTTTTCGTTTGGTGTATTTGCTAGAGTTTCGGGGGGGGAGTCTAGACTCTTTTCGGTTTCGCATGCTGTGATTTCTGCTGTTTTCTGTTTTTGGCTTTTGCAGCGCTTTACGAAGTTTTGAGCTCTCGTCTTCCCTGGTTTTCGCGCCCTCATCGTCCCATCCTCTTTCCCTTCCCCTTCTTGATCCTTATTTCTCCTCCGCTTGTCCTTCGTTCTTCCCTTTTTTTCCCACATTCCTTGATCGAAAGTGAAGTGGCGCAGTGCTTTTCTCGGGGAGGGTTTTTTCTTGTTGACCTCATCGTAATGAACCAAAACCTTTTTTATTTCATCCCTCGTGGGCAGCTCCTTCGCCCCCTTCATCTCAGAAATCTCGCAGAGCCATGAGCATCTCGGTCTGCAACAGCAAAACACGGTCAGTTCCGGCCGGCGACAATCTCACTCACACAATGCACTCCACTCCGACAAGAACTTACGATGCGAAGCTCCGATATCTGCAGCCGCCGCGACACCTCGCGGTATCCGTCCAGAATCTGCTTCTCGCCCTCTGGGAGGATGTCAAGGTTTTCCTGGACGTCGGACCGCTGCAGTTTCTCCAGGATGGGGGCGACCAACTGTCGCTGCTTCTCCCGACGAAGCTTCAGCCGCATGAGCACTTCGTAGGACTCGTCGACGAGCGTGTCAACGCACTTTTGAAGCGAAACGAAAAATAAATAGAATGTCCGACTCGGTGCGTGGTCCAGCGTTTTCGGAACGTCCTGGTCGGGGAAAAAAATTCGCACCCGCGGTAAGAATCGCGTTGTTTTTTCTTTTACCTTTCAGATAGAGCAAAAAAGAGCAAAAATCAACGGGAAAGCCTTTCTCCCACATTACCTGCAGAAACGCTAATCTGCTCTGGGTCAAAGAGTACAGTGTTTGCCGTGCCGTTGGGTACGCCACCATCGCCAACTTTGCAACCTTGATTGAAGAAAAGCCCAATGAATGCTCGAGTTAGCCCTGAAAACCGTTGCAGCCCGCGCAGTATACTCACGTCCTTCTCCCCAAGCATCCCCTGCAGAAAAAGGAGCCGCCACACGCGACAGCCAATGTTGCCAAACTTTTCCCGCACGTAGGTCTCAATTATGTCGCGTCGCACGTGATCGCACGCTTTCTGTAAGGGAAACACCATGTCAGAGGAAACGATAGACGGGTGTCGAGATGTACGAACTTGGGTATTTAGCACGTACATGCCACCACCGCGGTCGTCGGTTTTTGAGATAAATCGGAGCTCGTTTTCCTCCAAAATGGCGAGGACGTTTTCTAACCACGGAGTCGTGACTGTTTCGGACAATTTGTCTTCGTCTACTCTTGAGGATATTGCGGGAAGTGAGGCTGGTTCTGGAGATTACAAAAGCAAAGTAAGCATCAATCAGGCCAGCGGGGTCTTACTGACGGGATGTTGTTTCAAATTTGCACATTGATGTATGCTCGCCGAGTATCAAAATCGCTTTGATGACCTCTGCAGCATTTGCATTGATGCGCGACTGAGCGAGATCAGCGATCCTCTGCGAAAGGAAGAGTAAACAGACGAAAGAGAGCAAAAATCGGGTCTGTCAACCTTGTTTCGAGCGAGAACGGTGAATTGAGAGAAGTTCAGCCGCCAGACGCCATCCTACATGTATGGTTAAATCTGCTGTTCATGGGAATCTTCCACGATTCTCACCTCATCGGCGGAATCTCCGTTTTGTGATGATTGCGCTGTTCTCGGAACCTTTGATAAAGTCAGTACATGTAGAATTGCAGTATAAGGAAACACCTTGGCGCTCTCGCTTTCGTCAAAACTAATTGCGATTTTCCGTTTCTGTTCTTTTTTTCATCAGTGGCCGCAGCAAGCCATACGACAGCAGCTGCCCGAACCTGGCCCGCCGACACGCTCTGATCCGGCTCGCCGCTTTTTGCGCCGCGTTTCCCTTTTGCGGCCGTTTTCGGCTCCGGCACCTCGCTGACAGCATTTTTCGCGGCAATCTCCTCCTCGGTCAGCACCCGCTCGACAAACGACTGGCTGATCATCGTCTTCCACGTGAATTCCGCCTCGGGGGTGTCCACCACCTTCAGCAAGCGCTTTGCGTCGGATCGGCCGTTGGTCGCCAGGTGCAGGAACATTCGGCGCCCCTACAAAACCACCGGCTTCATTGACGAGTTGGAGGAAGGACCAAAGAAAGAGCGGGCGGACAGGGAACGCACCGTTTCACCGAATCTGACCCTCGCCAAATACGCAAACAAGGGGATGCGATCGCGGGCGACGATGCCATCGAGATTCGCGGTGTAGTACACCAGCACGCGCTGACCCTCGACGGTCTCGGTGAATTGGACAACGTTGTGCTGGATGAGGACGAACAGGCACTCGCGGACTTGCTTCGGAGGTAGCTTTGTGGCCCCGACGATTGCAGCAAACAGCGAGCGGCCCTTGCGGATGAGCACTGAGCAGACCCTCTGCGTGTTGGGAGTGGTGGTGAAGATTGTGTGTGGGAAATATGAGCAAGCTGTCTCGCGCGTCTCTTCGTGCGCGTGTTGGTGCAGGAAGACGGTACACCTGCGCGCCTAGTCCGCGGCCCCCTCACCTCGACGATCTCGCCAAAGTGCTCTCGTATGATCATGCACGCGAGGCCCTGCAGTTTGCCCGACATGATCGTTCGGGGCGTTCGTGGTGTTTCTGCGCGTGGGGGCCGTTGCGCTGTTTAGTCGTTGGGTGCCAGTCCGTCCACGTCAAGGAAAAAAAAGCGACAAGTGACTGACAGGCAGACAGACAGACAAGACAGAAGCTCGTGCAGGTGATTCGTTGAACCAAAAAAAAAAAAAAAAAAAAAAAAAAAAAAAAAAAGAAACCAAAAAAAAAAAAAAGCCAAGCCGAGAGATGGCGAGGGAAACGCACGCTAAAGGCAGTATTCCTCGTAGAACACTTTGCCCTCGACCGGGTCTGTGCAAGCCTAAGTTTTCAAAGGGCGGGCTAAGAGCAAATAGTGAAATTGGTCGACCAGCCTTACGTTAAGCATTTCGTCCATCTCCTCGTTCGAAAAGGGCTCTCCCTCGGACTGCATAAGGCGCCTCAATTCATCAGGCATGAGGTAACCCTTCTTTTCCACGTCGAGCGCCTGAAGACAGACACGCAGGGAACGTTAATCACTTGTGTAATCAAGCACCTCGATTTTCATTGTACCTGGAATGCGCGAAATAGCTGCTCTTCATCGATTTTCGGGACACTATTCGTCGTCATCAGTTGGAGGACCACTTTGAGGAACCGCTCGTACTGAATGTACCCCGTCGGCTCCTCCTCCTCCATCTGAAAACATTTTTCATCGTCCCGTGGTCTTGATGCAGCTTTCGTGCGGGCTTACCTCTTTTATCCAAACTCGCAGCTGCTCTTCAGACGGAAAGATATCTAGAGAACGAATGATCGTTCCAACTTCTCGAACTACGAGCGCACTGATAAGTTGAAAGAAAGAGATACTCCATACGCCAATTATTACCGTCACAAGTCCCATTGTTGCTTTGATCAAATGTGTTGAAGGCTTCCAATAATTATGTTCAGAAAAATTCCGACTTCGATCGACCAACGGAGTTGACCCTACCATTTTTAATCTTCTTTATAAGAAGAGTGCGTCTCCTTTCGTCGGTGGATGCGCCTGCAGTCGTCGGAGTCGCTGTGGAGAGCGACCCATTCCCTGGATGTTGCCCCGAGACCGACAACGGCCCCTCGACACCGGTTCCCGGAGGTACCAGTGCTACCCCGGGAGCTGCTAACTCTCCAGCCGCAACTGGGGCTAACTGCGAGGCTGCGGATTGCTTCGAAGAAGAGGCGGCCGACGCTGGCGCGGAGGACCGGCTGGATTTTGGAGGCATTATGTGAGACTGAAGCGAGAGAGAAAAACACTCGCTTCTTGCTTCTTGTGGTGTTGTGTTGTGTTTAGTTGACGTGGTTTCTGGACAAACTGGCCGGAAAAGATTCATCGCCTTGCCAGCACGCGAAAACGTGCAACGACCCCGCCGCACAACCCCCCGAGCTCCCCCACCTCCCCCCACCTCCCGCCTCCCCTCCTTGACGCTCGATCTGCCCGCACAAGAGCGACTGCGCATGCCTCCGAAGAAGACCATCTCGAAGGGCAAGGAAAACGGTGGCGATGGTACGTCGATCACCAATGCCGTTGCGCCTTTGCTGGCGCAGTCGCCTTGCCCATCGCAACCACTCAGTCATTGTGCTCCCTGCGTTGTCACAGTCGCCGAGACCATTCTCAAGTACATGAAAAATCAAAACCGGCCCTACAGCGCAACAGATGTCAATCTCAGTGAGTAGCGATGCGAGTTGCGTTATCCTCGAAAGCCGCCGATTGGAACGTAGGGATTCCTTCCGTGACAACTAAACGAAAAAGTGCGCAGACCTGAAGAACGCGATTCCGAAAGCAACTGTGGCAAAGGTCCTTGCTCAGCTGTTGGATCAAGGTTCGTAATAAACTGGAAGGATGTCAATGTCTAACGACTCCCTGTACATCCCAAGGACTCATTCATGGAAAAGCATACGGAAAGCAGTGGGTGTACGTTGCGAAGCAGGTGCAGGAAGAGATCTTTTCTCCTCCTTGCTGTTCTAACAGCATCCACGGCGAAGAGCCCTGAGACGAACCTATCGGCGGAGGACGCCTATGCGCTTGACAAGAGGCTGGAGGATCTTTCGCATGAAGTGGAAAAAATGAGAGAAACGGTACGCAAGTTTTTTTTTTTTTTTTGTGCCTATTCTCGATGCTCACTGTCTTTGCGTTTTTTCTTTCACAACCAGACCAACCGTTTGCAGCACAGTTGAGTTTCATCTCTCCCTTGTTCTAGTACAGTGCTAACCTTCGAAAACCTAATCTCTCACATTGAATCTTGGCGATATAGACCTCAACCAGCTCAACAAAGCCCTCACCGTCGATGAACTCCGAGCGCGCGCTGCGTCTCTTCAGGCAGAGGTATGACCCAGAAAGTGCTCTGACTGTTTTTCTTTACTCGACCCTCTACATAATAGATTGCAGACATGGAACCCCGGCTTGAAGGCCTGAAAGCGGGCACGCGGGTCGTGAGCCCAGAGGAGAAGGCGCGCGTGGACAAGCTGCTGGAACAGTGCCGGAAAGAGTGGCGCGCACGGAAGAAACTGTTCAAGAACGCCTGGGATTCGATTACGGAGAATGTGGAGCGGCCGAAAGAACTGATGGTGCGTCCGCGGAGAAAAGTCCGGATGAACTCGTCGGGAGCAATGGCTTCTTTTCTAAAAAAAAATTTTTTCCCCCTTTCTTTCTCTCTCTCTATCTGTGGACGAACATGCAGGAAGAGCTGGGTATTGAAACAGACGAGAGCGTCGGCATGGACATCAATCGCGATCCGTTGGATGGTCTGCTGTAGATACTTTTTTGGCACGTCATCCCCTCTTTGCTTCCATCATCATCCCTTGTTTTGCGGAGAATTCGCTCGCGCTCTTGGTGTGCTCAGTCACCAGCGAGATTTTGGGCAAAGTTGGGTGCGGGTGAAAACCTTTTCCAGCCACCCTCCTGCCAAATATAATGTTTCTGTACTAGACGGACCCAACGGCAATCGCGAAAAAAGTAGTGCTTTGAAGGCGAAGAAACAAATGATAATTGAATGGTTGTGTGACAGTCAACGCGCTCACTATTTTATGAAGGCCGTCGGTCAAATAAGTCGCGTATCACTAAAATGGAAATTGATGAAGGTCACAAAGCCGAATCAGACTATGACCGCGTCGCCATTAACAAAAAAGTGGCAGCCGTCAACTCCGCGGATTCTTCCTGGAAAGTCCGTACTCTGCGTCTCAATGAATCGAGAGCGGACGGCGTCAATTTCATGCCAGCAAGTGATATTTAATGGGTTTCGTTCTTGGGTTTCATTCACATCACTTCTCGTCCGGGTTTCACTCCATCCCCAATTTTCCCAATATATTGTCCAGAATAAGTCACATAACAGAGCAACTGCCACACACCTTCCCACCCGTCTCCAGCTTCTCAATTTCCTCCTCACGCTGAGCTTTGATCTCTTGCTTCCTTCGCAAGCCAACATCCAGCAGAGGGAGCTGGCCAACCTTCTTTCGTCGAAACACGATCGTGTGCTCGACGGTCTCCGGGCCAGTGTGGTGGTGTCTGCTGTTGGTCAGGAATGAAGTTCGATGGTCCGTCGATTTGGGGGAAGCAGGAGTTTCGTCATAGCAGCCGCATCTCCAGTGCAGCCGCTGATCGGCAATATCCCACCGGACATGCCCTTCGCTGACCCAGACCTCTACATCCTCGATACGCGGGTAGTGGATTCTGGGCACGTAGATTTCAACTTCGACCGGAAGAGCTGCTACCGACGCCATGAATGGCGTAGCTGACAGCTCGCCATGCGAATCGTCGGGGAGCGCAACGTGATCCAAAAGAGTAGAGAACCTTCTTGGTCTTGGCAGGAACTTGGCAAACTTGAAGGCGGGGTGAGCGCTGCTCGTCGGAGAAGTAGGCGAGAGTTCTTGTGATGCCATTCTGGAGAGTGTAGGAGAGCTCGGTTCACCGGAGGAGTCTGGCTTTGGATGGGTGAAGCTGAAAGTGAAAAGAGACGAGGCCATGTCGAACGTGAGAAAGACTGGTGTGCCGGGTGTTAGTACAGGGTAAGGCCGTGCGAATGCGTGCAGAGCGCGGCCGCCGACGTCAAGGTGTCCGGAATCGTCCTCGAACGGTTTGGAAGGATCGATGCCGTTCGATGATGCGATGGATTCCGCCTGGGGTGTTTGTCTCGGTGGGGTGAGCCGGGACTCGTTGTAATCGGACGGTGTCACAAACGTTGCAGAATAGGTCGACCCGGAGTGCAACTCCTCTGGCATGGGTGCTGCCTCATCGACTAACGGCGTAACTTCTGTGGACGGTGTTGTTGCGTTCGGTTTCGACGGAATAGGTTCAGATGCCGCGACACGGCTGAAAATGCTGAGATCTTCGCCATTCCATCCGTCACCCCAAGCATGATTGTTGTCAGAGACGTAATTCCAAAGGGTGAAGTTGATGAGATTGGCTTCCAGAGCGCGAATATTGGTGTCCATTGCCCTTTCCTGGGTCGAGTAATCACCATCGCGATAGGCTTTTCTGTCGTCCATATCGTACGGTATTCCGATTTCTCCCATTATGCATGGGTGCTGGCCTGATGGGTTTCGGAAGAAAGGAGGAGTTCAATTGAGGTCAGAACAATCAAACTGTTAACATTTCGATGAGCTCACCCAAATATGAAAATCCGTCTCGTCGGAGTGTTTCGATTTGAGACTTGAAGATTTCCCGTACACCTCGCTCTCCAAATCTCAAAGCAAGGGGAAGCAAGGGGTACTTTCCACGCTTGAATCCAATCACATCAACATTGTACCATCGGTTGAAGTGCTTGTTCATAAGTGTCAAGCCGTCGTACCAATGAGGTGCGTACGCGATGCGGTATGTTGGGTCTCCGTTCGCGGCATCCCATGGGGGAGGTGCTTCGTTGACGGGTGGCTCTATAAACATGACCGCAGTATGGTGAACGGCGCGCACGGCTTTGGTGACGCGGTGCACAAACAGGCGCCAAAAATCTTTCAAAAAGTCGATTTTGGCGCCAGTGACCGGGTGTTTGTGGAAATAATCTTTCCTCAGCAATGAACGCGACTGGGGGTCCCAAACGCCATGCTGCGCCCACACGCAACCCCACTTCTTTTCCGTTGAAACTGGAAGCCATGCGGACACTCCCTTGGGATCAGAGATTGACATGCCCGTCTTGGCCGGTCCTCTCCACGTCATACTCCATATCTCAACCTCTGAGGGAAAACCCATTCCGAGAAGCATTGCTTGGAATGGCGTCGGGCTGTGGCCATTCTTCAAATCCTGGAATTCGGGGAACTTGGACAAGTCCTCCACACCGATCCAACCCTGCGAGGGTTCGTTCAGCGTATCGTAGCCAATGACTACTTCATCCTCGAGGCCAGGGGTCAACTGAATCCGTTTCGCCAGCTCTGCCAGGGCTCGGCAATAGTGTCCTTGGAGGAATTCCTGAATGTTTACCATCGTCCCATCTGCTTCTGGAACCATGTGGTTCGGTGCAAACGTGGCTCCGCCAAAGAAGAGAGTGAACATGGTAGCGGCCGCCAGCTTTGTGTAGTTGGTCGGCCAAATCATTTTCGGGAAATTGGCAGGGTCGTCATATGTATTGTGGACAATGGCCGCGTAAGTTTCCTTAAACTTGGTGAAGTCCAGGCCCGCTACCCTGAAGGTCCAGCCAGGCGCACCAGATCCGCCGGAAAATCTGGACCACTATTTTTGGGGGGCGCATATTTTTAACATAGACAAAAAGAGCGTGGAGGTTACTTACGACGTCTTGATGAGGATCGATGAAGACTCTAAACCCGTACTGCTTCGCTTTGAGCAGAATCTGAACGACATAATCCATGTAGTCATAATCGTACACGCCACTATACGTAGGGGGGAGCAAAGTTAACAAAGACGGTCGCCAAGATGTAATTAAATAAAGTGGCCCTACGGTCCGCCATGCTCCAAAGCCTCCCAGGCCACGTTGTAACGAAGAAAGTTCAACCCCCAACGCCGGAGCCTTCCAAAGTGTTCGTCGGCTTCTTCCAAAGGAAAGGGTCGTCCAATGAAGGAGACGTCGGTATCGTTAAAGAAACCGTCACGAACGTGCGTGGGCATGTACGGTTTGAATGGAAGCTTTGCCGAGCCGGAAACGTTTACACCTCGAAGCATCAGGGTCCGACCGGTAGGATCGGTCCACCAAGGCCCATCGGTGCGAAGCATTCCAGGTGCACCGGCGAGCGAAGTGCGCCGTTTCAGCTTGCGGGGCTTTGGGTGTTGGAAGTGGGAGGAGGAGGAGGAGGGGCCATGGGCCAGTGGCTCAGGCTCGAGCTCTTGGGTGAACAGGAGGCCCGGGACGGGGTTGAGGGACTTGCGCCGACCCGCGGTGGGGGGGGGGGAGGCATCCCGGCTGTGTGGATGCGGGTGCGGGTGACGCGGGCCGCTGATCTCGTCGTCAAAATCTTTCAGAGGGATCCGAAACGACTCGTCAGGGGGGACCTTGGCCGGAGCGGCGGGCGCAGGCGCTACGACGGCGGCTGAGTGCAGGTTGAGCAGAGTGTGAGGAAGCGAAGGCGCCAGATCCTGGGCGAAAGCGGCGACGGCGGCGGCGTGGTCGTCTGCGGCTGCTGCAGCAGTGACGGTGGCGGCGACGTCCACCATCACAATCTATCAGTCGTGCGAGTCTGCTTCTTCCGGTTTGGGGGTGGTGGGGCGAAAGCTTGTGGTGTGATGAAGCGAGGGGTTGGTCGAGACAGGGACAAAAAATCACTCCAAATGAGACAGTGACTGGGGAACCAGAGAGAGAGAGAGAGAGATTGAGAGAGAGAGAGAGAGAGAGAGAGAGAGAGAGAGAGAGAGAGAGAGAGAGACAGAGAGAGACAGAAACAGACGACGAGACAGCCCTCCAAGGACACCGGCAGAGACAGAGGAGCCGAGATCAGCAGCAGCTGGCGCAAACGCAAACGGTGGTGTGATGGCTTTGACGATTCCGTTCAATCTTTTTTTGTTTTTTTTTTTTTTTTTTTTTTTGGTCTTTCTATTATTTATTGGTGTTTTTTTCGTTTTCTTGTTTCTGTTTCTGTTTTTGTTCCAGAGCCAACCCGCTCTTATCGCACACGAAAGAGAAGAGAGAGAGACAGCGCACAGCTAATTGAGAGATAATAAAAAAGAGAAAGGAAGAAGGGCAAAAAAAAAAAAAACTCATCCTGTGCGCGTAATCCCAACCAGCTTGGCGTCAAACCCGCGCCCTCGCATCCTTTCTTTTCTTCTTCTTCTCCTCCTTTTTTGAAGTTCCATCCTCGCCTCCCGCGGTCGTCGTCGCGCTGCTCTCTTCCTTGTCGCGCTTCTCCCCTGCATTGGCGACGGGCTCGTCAGCGGCAGGACCTTCCCCCGATCCAGTGTCTTTCCGCTTCTTCCTCTTCCTTGACGACACCGCGGGAGCCTCGGGAGCATCGACTGGCGCCGTCTCAACCAAAGGTGCGTCCGCGCCCGTTTCTGACGTGTCCACAGTCATCGCCTTGCGCTTCTTTGTTTTCTTGTCGCCGCCCGCATCCTTGCCGTCGGTCTCGAAGGCCGCTGATGTGCTCTCCGCCGCACCGTTGGCCGCAGGCGAACCTGTGCCGTTCGACGCGTCGTCGACTTCGGCTTTCCGCTTCTTCTTCTTCTTCTTCTTCTTCTTCTCCTTCTCGTCGACCGCGCTCTCGCCAACAACCGCGTCCGCGGTTTTCCCAGTCGCACTGTCAGCCGCTGTCCGACTGTCGGTTCCTAGAAAATCAATGGCGCTCGCGGCGCTCGCCTTGACAAACGACGACAGCGTCCGTCGACCGGCGGCGTACATCGACACGCCGTCCAAACCCTCGACCGCCGACTCAGAACGGACAGGCAGCGACCGGGCACTCTCATCGCAGTGTGCAAGCAGCGCCGCGCCGCCGAATCTCAGTCCGCCCGCCGAAGTGGTGGCGGCGGGGGTGGCAGTGGCGGTGGCGCCGAGGCCGAGCCGAGGCCGCGCGTCCAGGTCGTCCTCCTCGTCGTCGTTGCTGCGGTACTGCGGAGGGGAGTTCCTGGCGGGCGCGGGAAAGAGAGCCGTGCCGAACCGCGCGGCGGCCTTGGACGCAAAGTAGTCCGACATGGCAAGGCGGCTGGTGATGACGTTGGACGTCTCAACGGTCGCGGCGGGTGACGGCGCATCGTCTGCTTCCTCAGCAGGAGAAGCAGCGGCCGGCTCGGTGGAGGTGGTGGGTTTTTTGACGCCCAGGATTTTGTTGATGGCTTCTTCGCTGAACGAGCGGACGTCCTTATTTGCCAGGAATCGCTTCCGGTGCCTGCGGTTTAAAGTTTGATAAATCATCTCAAATAATTTGCTTTTTGGCAACACTTACAGAAGGCGACCGCCTTGCGTCACAGCTTCCACCTTTGTTGTCGGTTCGGGGGGTTGGTTTTCTGAGGGTCCTCCTTCGTTGTCCCCTCCAGAGCACTTCTTGCCCTTTTTCTTTTTTCCACTGGCCTGGTCGACTGGTTCACTCCCTGCTGCATCCGTGGCCAGTTTTCGCTTCTTCGCGGCGCTCGAAACTTCTGGCGCTGCAGGGGGGGAACTGGCTTCGGAAGCGCCATCCGGTTTGTTGAGATTCTCCAAAAGAGCCGAAAAAGCGAAGGTGTTGTCAAGCCAGTTGTCAGCAGTCTTCCTATCAGCCCCGAGTCCTGAAGAAGTTTAGATTTGATCAGCCAGGTTTGACCCAACTTCTGCAAAGACCATCGTTACCAAGTTTGTCGCTCTTCAGAGAAACTGCAATTAGATTGGGGTTTCCGGAGCCTCCCCGACCTAGCCCTTTGCCGTCAGTCCAGCCCAGTGACTTCAGCATCTTGTAGCCGGCATACTCGCTGTCTGAGGCAGGTTTTTGGAGTGGGGCGTTAGACGAGTATGCTGGTCAGGCACGAGTGAAGCATCTCTCCTCTGTCGCCCCCTCTTTCATATGTCGTCAGCCGTCAAAGCGAGCTTCCACCGCCATCGGCCGCCAAACTGTTGGGTGTGGTGAACTCACCCCTCGTCAAGGCCATTCCGCGGGCATCGGGGACAATACGCTGCTTCCGTTTCGGCTCTGCCAGACCCATGCTCCCGATCACTTGGAAAGGGAAAAGGACTTTCGCAATGAGAAAGAGAAAATAAAAAAGAAAAAAGAAAGAGAAAGAAAGAGAGAAAGAAAGAAAAAAAAAAATAAAGAAAGAAAGGTATGTGGAGAAAGAACTAAAAGATTGCACTACCATCCCCAATTTATTGGCTTTCACACGTGTGGTGCGCTTTGCTATTTTTCGTTTCAACTATGCCACCGTCAGGGTTGGTGGAGTTTATTAACACGTCAACAGAAAATTGAAGCAAGGCGGTTTCGATACCGATGTGGTTGATACTTAAGCTACTTGTAAATGACAAAATAAAACTCAAAATGCTTATTTTCGGGGGCGAACAACATTAGTTCTCATAGAAGGACCTTTTCCGATGGCCACCGGCATTCGAAAAGCCATTTCTTCCTTCACGAGGGCCTCGCTCAAAGGAACGAGGTTGGAATTGACGGTCGTGTGGGGAGTGAGCACCGCGTGCGAATCCATATGTATGCGAACCGCGGTTCTGTGCATAGCCGCCCCTGCCTCCGCGTTCGCCTTCGTCGAACGAGTCTTCCGTAAAAGTGCTCAACTTAATTCCAGGAACTCGAAGTAGACCCAATCGAGTGGCAAGAGACTTTGGCATGGTGGGTTCGCTCGGCATTCCCAAGAACCCTTTCCCGAATTCCTCTCCTGCTTTGATGACCGTAGCTTTGGATAATTGCAACTCATCGCATTGGCCGAGAGCTGAGCATAACGTGTTAAATGATTCGGGAGATGATCAGTAAGGCTCACGCGGACTCCTGTCGAAAACAAGAAAGAAAAATGGAAGGAAAAAGCAAACTTACAATAGCCAATGTAGGTGTAGTAGCAGTCCTGCGCCGCTTTATTGCCCATCTGGCTGCATGCTCGCTTCACGGCCTCGACCACTTCCGTTTCTCTGCTGATGACAATTGGATCGTAACGATTTTCGTCCTTCACTGGGGCGACCCGGCGAACACTTTTTAAAAACTTTTCTTCGTAAGGGGAAAGAATAAGAACTCCTTCTCCATCTTTTCCAGCCCTGCCAGTACGACCGATTCGGTGAATGTACTGCTCCGTATTTGATGCGGCACCAACTTGAATGACCAAGGTGACGTTGGGGTAATCAACACCTCTCGCCGAAACGTCTGATGTGAATAGAATTGCATCCGAGGCATTGCGGAAGTTCGCAGATATTTTGGAGCGCCTGCTGGACTCTATTCTGGACTGAATCTGGAAAATTTCGAGATTCGGGCGAGCTCTTTTACTGCGGTCGCCGGTAGAGACTCCAGATACCTTGCCGTCTCCGAGCATGCCGCCTGGCAACGCACTGAAGACCTTGGTGGTGTAGTCCACCAATTTTGTGGTATTAAGGAACACGATTATCTTTGGGTTTTCGGTCGATTCTCTGTGTTTTCGGATAATGTCAACAATGAGAGGCATCTGAAGCGAGAAGGGCGAAACAATCGCGCTTTGCCGGATTCGCATGTGGGTTGCGACCTCGTTTGGTGGCACTGTGTCAATGTGCTTCGAGAGGCGAGGACGAAGCACTTTTTCAGAAATCTGCTTGATCTCTTTCGAAATCGTTGCGGAAAACATAAAGGTCTGGCGGCCATTCTTCGGGAGATAGCTTTCAATCCGTGTCATGTCCTCTCGAAATCCCATATCCAGGAGCTGGTCCGCCTCATCGAAGATAAGCTGGCAGTTTCCCACATCGCGTCAGATCAGGGTTTTCAAAGGACGGCTGTATACTTACTACTTGAACTTCGCCGAGCTTATGACTCACAAGCGAATTTGACTGAAGCAAATCAATAAGTCGACCAGGAGTGGCAACCATAATAGCATTCGTGCCAGAACGGTCGATCTCTCGGAGCTGACGGGTTTTCGAATCACCGCCGATGACATTCACTACGTTTATGTCGTGGCTCCTACCGAGCTTTGACGCTTCTCCTGCAATTTGCGTGGCAAGCTCTCGAGTGGGAGAAAGAATCAGCATCGCAAATTCTAAACAGGGTGTAAGTGCGGTTAGTAACTGGCAAAACAGAACGGAGCACATAGGTACTTAACTGTTCTTTGCAGGTGGCGACTTCATTACTCGTTCCAGACCTGCGGCGAGAAACGCCAAAGTTTTCCCAGTACCAGTCTTGGCACGAACAAGAAGATCGATGTCTTTTTCGGAGACGGCATATTTGAGAACCTGCTCCTGCACCGCTGTCATGTGCTCATATTTGAAAGTGTTCATCAGAGCTTTCTTCGTTCGGTCAGACAGTCCAGGAAAGTCCGCCCAACGCGCTCCGGAACTTTGAGAATCCTGAGCAGAGGCCGACTCCGCATCCATCGAGGCAACATCGTTTTCGGGCTGTTCTGATGTTTCGTCATGCGGCTCTTTGCTGGATAACAGGGTGCGTCTGTGGCGATGTTCGTTCATGCTTGGCGACATGGAGGCAGCGGAGGCCACGAGAAACCGGCGCCATTTCGTCAGCGCCGGGTTCTCAGACCGGTTGCCAAAGAGTGGGCTGTGTCCAGGAGTGGGGGTATGAGGACGAAGTGACGACCGGTGGTTTGACGAGAGACGAGGGCAAGAGCCGACCTGGCGAGAGAGCAGGGAGAAAGGGCTAGGTGGAGCACAGTGGCGGAGGGTGTTTAGGCAGCTAAGAGCTGTGCGTGTTGAAGAAGACGGTGGCCAGAAGGCGAGCGCAGGGGTCTGGGAGGCGCGAACGCTGCACATACTTCTGATCCACGAAGGAGGGGAAAAGAAAGAATGAAAGAAAACAGAGGGAGGAAACGACAATCGGGGGGGCGGATTGGACAGTGACAAGTGCCGATCGCCACCGAGTGAGGCAAGAAGGCAAAAAAAGAAATCAAAGAGAAACAAAAATGACGTGGAACAGACAGACATTCCTGTTCTTCGCGGACCCATTCAGATGCTTGATTGAATTCTGCTTGCGGATACTTTTTTGTCTGGACGCCAAAGAGGAAAATCTGGCTCTGAACCAAAAAGTGTGATCATTCATTCGTACTGCGTTCCACGATTCACAGTTTTGTAGACTTGCAGCTCAAATGGTCCCTATTGTATGCAGCCACTGATAAGTTTTAAGGGTGCTCCCAGAGGGCCTGCTGAGTGCAAGCTGAAAAGTGAGCTGCAGCAACTTGGCCTGGACATTCCCATCTGCTTCCAATGGATGAACAAACCATGCGTCATGCATCAGCACCTTGGAGCAAATGAGCCATTTGCTGTTGGTGGTGGTGTAAACAGTCCGCTCTGAGTGAGTGAGTGGAAGGAGTGAATGTGTGGAGATGTGTGTTTGTGGGTGGTCTTTCTCCCCAACTTGGAGAGAAAAATGTTATGAATCTGTTGAAGTTGCAGTGTAGAAGGCGACGTCGTGAGTGGAGGCGGTGTGGCAAGAAGGTGGAAGGGTTGAGGAACTGAGGCTTGAATTGAGAACTTGTACAAGGGAGCGAGCTTAGCAAGCGACCAAGGGCAAGTGGGTAAAGAGAGCTTGTTTTAGACAGGGACTGGCAAATTGGAGTGAGAGTGACTTTTTTTTTCAATAAGAAAACTCTGCCCAATTTATACTCCTGCAGGGAGTTTGACCAGTTTTCCTGTTTTGCCAATCTGAACAAGTCGCAAACTGCTTCAGACAGGACTTTGCTTTGGGGAGGTGTTGTAAACCCCTTCCCACAGAGGGAGGGTGATTTGAAAATATTCAGAGCATTTCAAATCAACCAAGCTCTGTGTGGAGCCCTTTGTGCAAGCACTGGTCTCCCCACAGAGAGGGGAAAATGATTTGAAATCATCAGGGGCATTTCAAATCACCCAGTCCCTGGTTCAACATTGGTTCAGACAAAAGTCAGGTGACCTGGGCAGCTGTGGGCTGCCCCAGTTCAACATTTCTCTGAACCTATTGAATGTGATTCTAATTGCAGTGTCCTTGCTGGCGAAGCCTAGGAAAGCAAAGCAAGAATCACTGCTGTCTTCACCTAACTCTTTTCGTTGGATTCAGATTAGGCCTTTCGGCTTAACCAACGTAGTGTAAGTCGCATTGGCGGCAGCGACGAGGCTGCTGTCGACATAGGAAGCTGCCTTCCGGCTCAAATCTCAACAGAATCACCCTCTGGAAACCTCTGGAACCTTCCAGAACATTCCTTCATGGAACGTTGTAGAACCTTCTGGAAGCTTCTTTGCTTTCCTGACTTGTCTTGTTGTCATTGGTATCATAGGTATTGTTATTGTTATGAATCACCCTCTGGAAACCTCTGGAACCTTCTAGAACATTCCTTCATGGAACCTTCTGGAACCTTGTGGAACCTTCTGGAACCTTCTTTGCTTTCCTGACTTGTCTTGTTGTCATTGGTATCATTGGTATCATTGTATTACTAATTGCTCTTTCTGGAACTTTCTTTGAGTCTTGACAAGGAACACTCTCAAAAGGTATAAAAGGGGGATGGGGGACCTGTCCCATCCCTCAAGTGAATTATTGTTTCCAATACAATCATCACTCCTCTCAGTTCCTTGTCTGCCTTGTCCTGTCCTGCCCTGTTCCTGACAGTTATGAATCACCCTCTGGAACCTTCTGGAACCTTCTGGAACCTTCTTTGCTTTCCTGACTTGTCTTGTTGTCATTGGTATCATTGGTATCATTGTATTACTAATTGCTCTTTCTGGAACTTTCTTTGAGTCTTGACAAGGAAGACTCTCAAAAGGTATAAAAGGGGGATGGGGGACCTGTCCCATCCCTCAAGTGAATTATTGTTTCCAATACAATCATCACTCCTCTCAGTTCCTTGTCTGCCTTGTCCTGTCCTGCCCTGTTCCTGACATCATAATTCACTTCACCCTCTCCCACTACTCTCTGCCATCATGTCTGACCCAAACAACACCTTCCCTGATGCAACTGCCTTCCAAGCCTTGATGGACCAATTACGAGCCCTCTCAAGACAGACACACCAACTTCAAGAACAAGTCCTTCACCAGCAGCACCAGCTTCAACAACAACTTCACCAACAAGAACATCAAGCTCTTCCCCTGCCTCAAGCCAACCAAGCAAGAGAGCCCAAGGTTCCCAGCCCTGACAAGTTCACTGGGCTGGCCAAAGACCTTAGGAACTTTATGGCCACTGTGGAGAATGTCATCCTTCTCCAACCTTCAAGATTTCCCAGTGAGCAAGTCAAGGTTCTTTTCACAAGCACCCTCCTGTCTGGTCAAGCTCAATCATGGTACAGATCTCTCCCAAGCACACCCACCACCCTGCAAGAACTCTGGGAGGGGCTGGAGGCTACCTTTGGTGACCCCTACGCATCTTGGACAGCAAGATCCAAGCTCAAGCATATCAAGCAAGGAAAGCAATCTTGTGTGGCCTACACCAACCAATTCAAGCAACTAGCCAGAGACTCTGGATACAATGATGCAGCTCTGATGGAGCTGTACCATGATGGTCTCCATGAGTCCATCCAAGACATGCTCTCCCAGTCTCTGCACATCCCTGAGACCTTGGAAGAGTACATTCTCCTTGCCATCAAGATTGACAACAGACTCTACTCCAAGAGGCTGAAGCAAAGACAAGTAGGAACTACATCAAGACCTACCCCAGTCCCTCAAGCTCTTACAGTTCCTGAACCCATGCAAGTGGATGCAGTTGAGACACTTCCTAAGGGTCCTCTGAGCCAAGAGGAGAAAACAAGGAGGGCCCAGCAGGGACTGTGTTTCTACTGTGGCTCCAAGGAGCATGCTGTCAAGGACTGCCCAAGGAAGAAGCACCCAAACTCCCAGGTCCAGGCTCACTGAGGGGCAATTCCCTGGACCCTCCTCCAAGCAGCCCCTGTTTCATCACCACCACCAGCACCACAAACACCTCAGATTCCAAGCTCCACCAACTCACCATGGATGTCAAGATTCAACTCTCACCCAAGTCAACCATCACAACCAAGGCCCTTATCGACTCTGGATCATCCTGCAACATCATTGATGCCACCCTTGCCAAGTCTTGTGCCATTCCCACAATCAAGAAATCCACACCCCTCAAGGTCCACTTTGCCAATCATGCTCTGTTCAAGGAAATCAGCCATGAAACCAAGCTAAACCTCCACATCCAAGACTTTCCACCATCCATGGTCAACCTGGAAGTATTGGATCTTGGCTCACCCACATTCTCTGTCATCCTGGGATTACCATGGCTGCAAGCCCAGAACCCTGACATTGATTGGGTCACTGGTCAAGTCCAAACTCCACCAATTGGAACAGTCACCCAAAACTCAAGTCAAGCCCCCAAGTCTCATGCTCTCAAGCCCTTGATTCAAGATTCACAGCCAGCCAAGACTCAAGTTCCACAGTTCACAGTTCACAGTCAAGATTCAAGTAGAGCTCATAGAGCTCACAGTCATGGCCAAGACTCTAGTTCACAGAACCCACAGTCAAAGATTCAAGTACCACAGTTTACAGTCCAAATTCAAGATTCAAGTTCCACAGCTCACAGTCTTTGCCAAGAACAGAACCCTCAGTCAAAGATTCAAGAATCACAGTTCCCAGTCAAGAATTCAAGCCCCACTGCTGATGAGCACAGAAGGACAGACCTTGCACCTGAAGGGGGAGATGGTTTCACCCCACCATCCAAGGCACACCTTTCACTGCTTCCTGACAGTGTGTGGGCCCATGCTATTTCCAAGGACCCCAAGCCTCACAAGATTCAAATCAGCCAAGAGGAGGAAAAACTTGAGATACTCAAGACAAGGCATGATGCAGCAACAGCTGGACACCCAGGAGAGCACAAGACATATGAGCTTGTTTCCAGAGACTTCTACTGGCCTGGCATGAGGAAGTACATCAAGAACTATGTCAGCAGCTGTGAAACCTGTCAAAGAAACAAATCCAGCAGACACAAGCCCTATGGACTTCTGGAGCCCCTCCCAATTGCCATCAGCCCTTGGTCATCAATATCCATGGACTTCATTGTGAAACTGCCCCCATCCCATGGATTTGACTCTATCCTTGTTGTCATCTGCAGAAGGACAAAGTTGGCCCATTTTATCCCCTGCACTGAGAATATAGATGCACAAGGAACAGCAGACCTGTTTTTGCAGCACATATTCAGGCTCCATGGGCTGCCTCAGTCAATCATCAGTGACAGAGGACCTCAGTTCAGATCTCAATTTTGGAAAGCACTCACAGCAGCCCTTGGAATCAAGTCTCAACTGTCAACTGCTTATCACCCTCAGACTGATGGACAAACAGAAAGAACAAACCAGACTCTGGAGCAGTATTTGAGGTGCTATGTCAGCTATCAACAGGATGATTGGCCCACCCTCCTTCCGCTGGCAGAATTTGCTCTCAACAATTCTCTTCACTCAAGCACCCAGCTATCTCCTTTCTTTGCAACCTATGGCTTCAATCCAAGAGGAGATCTTCTGGGACAAGAGACCCTATCCAATGTCCAAGCTCCTGCTGTGGCTTCACACTTGCATAAGCTCAAGATCATCAGCACCTTCCTGGACTCCACCCTGAAGCAAGCCCAAGAAGATGCCTCAAGATTCGCCAACACTCACAGAATGGACCATGACCTTGCTGTGGGTCAGCAAGTTTGGCTTCTGAGGAAGAACTTGCAGACCAAAAGACCAAGTCCCAAGCTAGACAACCTCAAGTTGGGACCTTTCAAGATCTTGGAGCAAATCAATCCAGTCACCTTCAAGCTGGATCTCCCTGCATCCATGAAGATCCACCCAGTTTTCCATGTCAGCCTTTTGGAGAAGTTTGTGGCCAATTCCATTCCAGGCAGAGTTGTTCCTCCTCCTCCTCCAGTTGAGGTAGAAGGTGAAGAGGAATTTGAGGTTGAACAAATCTTGGATGCCAAGTGGTTTGGAAGGACACTCAAGTTCCTTGTTAAGTGGAAAGGTTACTCAGATGCTGACAACACCTGGGAACCTGAGTCAAACCTCACTCACTGCCAAGACCTTCTGCTCAAGTTCAAGACCAGGTACCCCACCAAGTTGCAGAAGAGGCCTAAAAGGGGGAGATGATGTTATGAATCACCCTCTGGAAACCTCTGGAACCTTCTAGAACATTCCTTCATGGAACCTTCTGGAACCTTGTGGAACCTTCTGGAACCTTCTTTGCTTTCCTGACTTGTCTTGTTGTCATTGGTATCATTGGTATCATTGTATTACTAATTGCTCTTTCTGGAACTTTCTTTGAGTCTTGACAAGGAACACTCTCAAAAGGTATAAAAGGGGGATGGGGGACCTGTCCCATCCCTCAAGTGAATTATTGTTTCCAATACAATCATCACTCCTCTCAGTTCCTTGTCTGCCTTGTCCTGTCCTGCCCTGTTCCTGACAGTTATGAATCACCCTCTGGAACCTTCTGGAACCTTCTGGAACCTTCTTTGCTTTCCTGACTTGTCTTGTTGTCATTGGTATCATTGGTATCATTGTATTACTAATTGCTCTTTCTGGAACTTTCTTTGAGTCTTGACAAGGAAGACTCTCAAAAGGTATAAAAGGGGGATGGGGGACCTGTCCCATCCCTCAAGTGAATTATTGTTTCCAATACAATCATCACTCCTCTCAGTTCCTTGTCTGCCTTGCCCTGTCCTGCCATGTTCCTGACAGGTATCATTGGACTACTAATTGCTCTTTCTGGAACTTTCTTTGAGTCTTGACAAAGAAGACTCTCAAAAGGTACAAAAGGGGGATGGGGGACCCGTCCCATCCCTCAAGTGATTTGTTTCCAACACAATCATCACTCCTCTCAGTTCCTTGTCTGCCTTGTCCTGTCCTGCCCTGTTCCTGACAAAAAAAAAAAATCTGTTATGAATTATTGATACATAATGATGATATACATAATAGTTGCTAGGCAAGCATGACTGGCACAGGGTAAAAACCTCTCCCATATTATCTACTTGAGCAGAGGAGGAGGAAAACTGTTTAGACTGGGTTTCCGTTCTACTTAATACTCAGAGTATTTGTCAACAGGGCAAGCCAGCACCCAGGTCTGCATTGGTGGTGGCTCGCTCTCCCATGGGCATCGTGAGAATGATAACTGACTGTCACAATAGGTTCAGGTCTGTCTTGTGCCTTTTGCTGCTAACCAGTCAGTTCCACCTAACAAGTGGGGAAAGGAGAGAGCTTGTGTTGGACTGTCACAAGGCTCGTCAGCTTCTAACACAAGCAGTCAAAGAGAAATGTCAAAACCAGCTGGGTGTTGATTCGGCTGTGATTCCTGGTGGTTACACTCCTGTTTTGCAGCCATTGAACGTTGGCCCTACAAGGACAGGAGGAAATGGTGTGAGTGGATATTGTTTTTTGAGAGCCAGGTGTTTATAAAGGGAGGTCATCCAAAGTGTCTTGAGCAAAGGTCAGCTTGCAATTGGGCCTTGGATGCAAGGAAAGGAGTGCGTTTGAGTGTTTACAGTTATTCATTTGAGGTTGCGGGTTGGGGCGTCCTCAAAAGCCCCCCCCCCCCCCCCCCCCCCCCCAAAAAAAAAAAAAAAAAATTGCAATGAAAGTACCAGCAACCAACTGAAAAATGGTTTGGTGTTCCATCTGTAAGGACATCCCCTTTGGTGCTTTCTTTTTAATGCAATCTTCTGTTCGAGATAAAAAGCAAAAACAGGGCGCAAAGCTTCTTCTTGTGTTTCTCCTTCTCATTGTGCCTATCCTTGCCGAAAATGAGCACTTCCTATACGTGTTCTAACAATGACTTACCAAATAACAGGCCACCGGTGCTGGGCCATAAAAGGTGGACGCGGACTCAGGCATTCTGTGAACGCAGGTCGACTGCTGGGCCACCTGCCCGAAGGTTTTTGGTTTGCAAACAGGTGAGTGGTCGTTCTCCGTAGTGGGCGGTGCGTCAGATCGCGCTGAGCGCAATCTCGTTAGAAGGGGACGGCCTTCGTCGCGGAGCGGCGGCGTTCCCCTTCGTCTGGCTGTATATCTCTTCTGTATCTCTCTGTGTGCCTCTTCTGTTTACATTTCCCTCTTCTGTGTGCCTGTCCGCATGAGCGTGTCGGCGACCTCCGACGAAACGACGGGCGGGAACTACCCGCCGCGCAGTGGAGACGGTGGGCTTTCTCTCTCTATCCCCGTCTCTCTTGTCCCTTCGCTTTTCCGTGCGCGTCCGCTCGGCGGGTGTAGGCTGGGGCGGGCGCTTGGTGCATATACGCGGGGTCGGTCGCGCGCTTTGCGCACGCACGGCGCCCTTCGGCCGCCTCGCCACGCTCTGCCAACTCGTCGACAGTTAATCCCCTAACTAGCTCCTTCCCCTTTTTCTATCTCTCCCTCTTTGTACTCTTCGCTCGCGATGGGGGGCGGTGGTCGCATTGCTCAGTTGCTG
Organism: Zopfochytrium polystomum; assembly: GCA_025765615.1. NCBI lineage: Eukaryota > Fungi > Chytridiomycota > Chytridiomycetes > Chytridiales > Chytridiaceae > Zopfochytrium > Zopfochytrium polystomum. The sequence continues at coordinate 151,167 of JAIVFJ010000054.1, forward strand.
AGTTTGAAATTTCGAAGACATGATCCTTCCCAACCGGGCAGAGCTTCTTGCCGCGATCGAGGAGGAACGTAAGGGGCACTGCATTTGTTTGATCCAGGCGTGTTGAGCTCCCGTTTTGCCGGTAATCCACCCTCCACTAAACGTCGAAGTTGCAAGCGCGCTGGAGAAGCTGGAGGTTGATTTCGCTGAGCACGACGAGCTGCTTGCCGCGCAGGGAGACGCCCTCACAAACGCCTACCCCAGAGCAGTTCGGGAGATATCCACCGAAGACTTTTGCCTGAAGCATGAGGGTAGCATAGCAAAGTTTAAGGAGAGTCAAGCAGCAAGGTCGAAGGCGCGACAGCTCAAGTAGGCTTGATTGTCTGTTGCGCGCTTTCTAAATCTAAGCTCTCTCTCCAGCATCATTTCCACCACTGTACTCGCGAAGAACGCCGCACCACCACCACCTGGTAAGTGTCATGCGTTTGCTTTTCTCAGTCTCAGTCTCATCCTCATCAACTAACGTCCAACAGCGCAAAAGACGGTGATCCCTCCCTTTACTCCATCTACCCGAATCAATACCACCTTCTTTGAAAGCCCAGCGATCGGAATGGGGACCGTCGTTGGGCGGCGGGCCAAGTTGAACGAAACTCTGATGTCGGTGAACGGCTCGCCGGTTGCAAATCCTTGGCTTGACGAAAGCTTCGCCATTTCAACTGTCCGTCAAGTGCGTACAGCAGCCGTCAACCCGGACAGCAGCCTGCTTCTTACTGTTGGCGAGGGCGACGATGCTGTTGCTGTGGACCCGGATATGTCACCTTCACAGTTGGATCGACTGGGAGTCGATAAGGAGAAGGTCAAAACGGCACTGAAGAAATGGATTGCAAAATTTTGAGCATTAGGAAAGTGCAACGATATGAAAGAAAAAGAAATAAATATTGTGGATTTTTATCAGCATGAACTTGCGCACAAATCGAACAAGGCATCCCGCACGCCCTGCATTTTGTGCAGCACGTTCACTGCCTCGAGGAACAGGACGGGCGGTGCCAGTGCTCCCGTCAACTCGATGCCGACTGCAAAAACCTGAATTTGAACTCTGCATGTTAATAAATACTTCGAAGCTGGTTGCTAATATAATAAAGGGGGACTTTGTCCTCAAATTCCTTGGGTCGGAGGACTTCTCCGCTCACTGTATATTTCCGCGAGTTGACGACGCATGCCTCCCTCAGACAATTGCGCCAAGATACTATCGTCAAAGAACGGGTTACCGACGCGACCCCACTATTTCGCGTCTTCTCAATACCCTTTTTGCAGTGCACTTCCTCTTGAATTGCTTAACACGCCGCATTTTGGAAAAGAGGAGGCGAGGATAGGCTTTGGAATATAGTGCTGGGGAGAGTGTGCGGTGTTGGAAGGCGGCTAAGGTACAAGAAAGCCCCTTCGTTGTCAGGTTTGTGCTGTGCCCCTGCCTTGTCACTAACCGTCTCGTGCCGTCTGACAAGGGCGGGTAGGAGAAGGAAAACTCAAACATAGATGGCGCTTCGCGGTGCAATTACGTCCCTCACAACGCTCGTCGCGGCGCAGGCATCGCGAGCCTCTTTCCGTCAGTGTGGGCTTGCACCGGCCTATTTTGTCGACTCTCCTTCAGCCCCTCGTTCCACTTCAACCGCCACCGTGGGAACGCCGCTATTCGGTAGACGATGGCTATCAGAGCAAGCCGAGAAACCTGGATCTCCCACCACATCTTCTACATCCCCGCCGGGTGGACGGCCCGTCAACTCTTTGCAGCCATTCCCTGATGTATCCGTCTCTCTGAATCCGAAAGGACGCGGTCTTCTGGACTTTTTTGACAACGAAAACGGGTGGGTCTGGAAGCAAGACGAGCTGAAGCACGGTGAATATAACAAGAAAGGGGAAAACGAAGTCGAGACGAACTAATTATTGGTTATCTTTGACTTTGTAGGGCGGGCGTGGACGTGCGAGGAGCTCAGGGCGAAATCCTTTGACGATTTGCACAAATTGTGGTGGGTTTGCCTGAAAGAGCAAAACAAGCTTTTGTCCCAACGGGACGAAGCTCGGAGATTCGAAGTTATGTTTCTTCCGACCGTTCGGTTAAAAATGGTGAGCTGCTTCATGTGGTCGTTGATGTGTGCTGACATTAAACCGCTGTTCAATGTAGGTCCGCCTGACAATGCGCAACATTAAAATGGTTGTTTGGGAGCGTCGAATTGCGTACATTCAGGCGCAAGCGATTGTCGAACGGGAAACCACAAGAATTAGTCTTTACGAAGAAGTCCGTTCGCAAATGGCGGAGAAGGGTGCTCCTATCTCCGACGCTGCCGTCGAAAGGAAGGTGGAAGCGATGATGCAGAAGCGCTTTCCGATTCCCGTGCACTTACTTGGCAAGCGGGAAAGCACAAGGAAAGCTGTGGAGAGAGATTCGAGGAAGAGGGCGAGAATGCGCGTGAAGAAGGGGTCTCGGTGGTATGTGGTGTAGAAACAAGGAGCAATTTTGTTAGCCCTTTTTTTTTTTTTTTGTGCGTATTTTTCATGGGTCAATGGCCCCAATCGTCGTGATCTCAAGGCGAGAATCCTTTAGTGCAGCGCATCGGCTTCACTCTCTGCACCTGACCGACGAAGAGAACGTGAACGTGTTCGGAAAGTGCAATAGCAAGAACGGCCATGGCCATAACTACTCAGGTACGCTCTTGTTAAGGTCCAATCCCAGTCGGTGGCACTGTCTAATCCGCATGGCAACCCACATCCACATTTCGGTCATCCGATCCTCCGTCGGAACGCTTCGATCGCAACACAGTTGAGGTTTTCGTGAAGGGAGAGGTACACGGATACTATTGGCGTGTTTCGATCTGACTGACTCCATTCAATTCATTGAGATCGACCAACGGACAGGGATGGTGATGAATCTGACCGATCTCAAACACGTTCTGAAGGAAAAAGTCGTCGATGTTATGGATCACAAAAACTTGGTGAGAAATCTGCTTGCAGTGCCACGCCAGATAGAGTCTCCTCGATCTCTGTCCTCGTCGCTAATTCGTGCGAGTTCTCGTCCACTGCGTGCAGGATTTGGACGTTGAGTACTTCAAAACCACTCCAAGGTAGGTAAACATCCTTCCACTGTTCCATTTCCTTCCCTACCCCCCTCTGTCCCACATTTAAAAAAATCTGCCCAATGCCTGCAGCACGGCCGAGAATATTGTTGTGTTCATTTGGAACTCTCTGCTACCGGCAGTGCCCGGGTTATTTGAAGTCAAGCTGCATGAGACGGAGCACAATGCCGTTTCTTACCGCGGGGAGTCAAAGGAATAAAATAATTATTAGGGATGCTCCATCTTGACGGGAAACACTCAAATGACTGCCACCCACTCTGGCAAGGTTGAAGGGGCTTCTGCACCTTTAAATAAAGGGTTTTGCCCCCTTTCTTGTCAACATGGAGCTACCCAAATCGGTCCAGGATTTGATCGGAGGCAGCAGGGGCGCCGCCTGCCAGCAGTCGATCAGAAGCACAGCAACCACCAACGGCACGGCTGCTTCCTCCGGCGCAGTGGCGACGGCAGCGACGCCCACACGGCGCTCCCTAGCCGCGAGAAAGAACGAGGAGCCCAAGGAACTCAAGCGATCGCGCGTACGTCCTTCTTCCCAACCCGCTGTTCCCCAAAAACTCCGCTTGTCTCCCACTCACGTCTATTTCCGGCTCTTCAAAACGAATGAAATAACAGTCGCAAACCATTGGAGACTTCCCGACTTTAAGCATTTGCGGGGCTGTGATTCAAAAGGTTTCGCATGATCCAGTGATCATCAAACCGCAGACGAATGACCAATGTGCCATCAAGCTGCATGAAACTCTTCGAGTAATTGGGAAACCAAAGGAAGAGTTCCCGGCGAACTCCATCGTGGCGCTCAAGGTTTTGATTGTGGGGAAAGTTGATTACGAAACTTATCCCGCCGATTTTCAGAGAAGCGAGCGCTTCGTCAAAATCTCTTTCGATTTGGAACTCTCGCACGGCGCAAAGGATCTTATTTGTCTGATTGACGAAAATTCTGATAAAGAAGCAGTTGAACAGTTCTTCACTCAAGTAGGCGAACGCATTCCTCCTGAGCCCTTGAGGTTGGTCACCATGGTTCTCGTTGTGGCAACTCAATGCAGTCTCAGAGACAATGAAGTGAAACTGTGCGCCAAACAGTTGCAGAAATATGGTGTAATGGAGCATTCAGCTCAAGTCATTGTCAGTCCCGCAAAGTCGAGCAAACGGCTAAAAGCGTAAGGAAAAGCCCCACCGTCTCAATAATTGATGCATTTTGATAGGAATGAGGTGTACTGCCCTGTAATTGCCTCCAAGTTCTCCATAAACCTTCTTCCGACGGACATAGACCGGTTAGATGAAGGGGAGTTCTTGAATGACTCTCTTATGGAGTTTTTCTCAAAGTAAGTCAGATTAATCAATTTATACAACTGATCATAGGCAAATAGCTATATGGTTCAATACTATGCAAAAGAGGCAGCCCACGTTTTCCACATCTTCAATACGTTTTTCTATCAGCAGCTCTCTGCGAAGGAGGAAACAAAGTACGTCTCAAAGGCGAAATCGGGACACTTGCGTTAGTCTTACTGCGAATACCCTTGCATCCGTTAGAAAGCCATCCGGAGAGGTTGCGTTTCAACGAGTCAGACGGTGGACCAACAAGATTGACATTTTCCAAAAAGAGATGGTCTTTGTTCCAATATGCGAAAGGTATTCTGCGCTCTTTGGGTTTCCACCAAAGTTGATGCGATTCATCCAGCATGCACTGGTACCTGGCAGTGATTTGGAACCCCAAGGCATACCTTGCAAAGAACCCCGACAGTGGGGATCCAGAGAATTTGGAAAGCGTTTCGGAATCCCAGAGCGTAGAATCCGATTTGCGGAAAAAGTACGACTTCACATTGTTCATCAACAGCGATCTAAGCCATGATTCAGTTGCTACATATTTCTGTTTGACTCACTTCTAGGAAAGCACCCAACCGTACCGAAGGTGCTTGGAAAGTATGAGATATGCCACCAAAATCCTGACTCACATGGTTTCAGCTATCTTAGACATGAGGCAAAGGATAAGTTGAATGCCGCCACGTTGGAGAAGGATCCACCAGTAATCTATGCAAAAGTGAGTGGAGCACTAAACTCTGCTTCCGGCGCAATAGATCTAAGCGCATGGAATTAGGTCCACCGGCAACCGAATCACTGCGATTGCGGTGTGTTTGTTCTGTTCTATTTCACGCTCCTCGTGCGTTCTCAGAACCTCTTGGTTGAAGCTGTGCTGGTAAGCGTTTCTGGCCTCTGCTTTATTTTCTTTGACATTAGGTGGTTGGGAACAACAGAAACGCGAGCAGCTGAGTGACAAAGGGTTCGGTACGGTCGACGAGATTGTGTCTTTCAGACGGCTGATACGGGCCATCTTGGAGACGGAGAAGAAGAAGGGCGAAGAAATGGCCGACATGGCTTGATGTCGCTGGCTCAGTAGGTCCAAACCTGGTCAAGGTTGAGGTGAAATGACTTGCTTTGGCTTTCGGGAAGTGGATGGTAGAATCCTGGCAAGAGGGTTTGGGTGGGTTGAAGCAAATCCTTTAATAAATGCATGGATATCATATCAGCAAATGTGCGCTTTCTTAATGAACCTGGGCCAGGTGCCGCCCCGGCGGAGCTCTGGAACCTGTCACTGATGGAATTGAAGACGCTGTTGGGTGCCTGGCGAGACTTGTGTATACTGTCCGCCGCAATAGCGAGCTGGTACGCCCCTGGGCCCGGGGCATCGGGTGGTCTAGCCGCGGCGGGGTCGGGAATGAATTGCACGACCGACACAAACTTGGAATGCCGTCTAAACGTTCCGCCGGCCAGGACCGGGAATTGCCTCGTTTGTTAGAAATAAAGCACTGAAAAGAACAGGAACAAAAAAAAGAGGGGGGAACAACTTGCTTTGTGGGAGCCTTTTCCAGTTTCGAAACAAGCTCGTAAGACCCCGGCCCTGGGTGTGCCGATGCCGCTCTGACCAAGAGGAAGACGAAATTTGCGGTTGGAGCGAATACCCAAAGAATGGATACGTCGTAAGACAGTCATAAAAATGGTGCCCCGCGCCGTTACCTAATCGCGTCGCGGTTCGTCGACTTGAACGCAGCTGTTGCGCCAGATCCGCCCGTAACACGGGGGACCGGCTTCGGGTCGTAGGCACCTGCGGTGAACCCAACCATTCAGTTTGCCTGCAAGCAAAACGCGCACGCGACACACACCCCACACGCACAGCAACACCCCAAAACCCACAAACACAACCGCGCCAACCCTTCCCCGCCTCTCATGCTCCTCTTTGCCCCCATACCCGGCGGCGGCAACGGCACTTTGCCCTCGCCCGTCTCCCACGACCGGCGCGTCCTGCTCTTAAAAACGTACACCGCGCCGCTCTCCGCCACCCGCGTCCGCATCATCCGTTCCACTGCGCGGTGCGCGTCGTACGAGCCCGGGCCCGGGCCGGCCCGCGCCGCTCCCACAACCCCCACCCGCCCGCCCGGTTCGTAGCCCGGGACGGCGCCGCCGCCGCCGTCGCCGCCCGCGGGCTTGGCTAGCGGCTGCCGGAAGCTGCTGGTCACAGAGTACGCGAGGCTGTGGCTGTACACGGGCTCCCGCGCCGTCGAGTATGCCGCAGGCGCCGGCGTGTATGGGTTGGCTTCCAGGTCCGTCGGGGGCTTCTTGAAGCGCCGCGTCTGACGATAAAAAAAAAAAACAAAAAAACGTGAGGTGGGTCCGAGTTGGAAGGGGTTCAGCAGCACACGCACTTTGGACGCGAAGCCAACCGAAGCCGCACCAGTGGCTGATTTCCCCGTGGAGCTGGCCGATTGGCCGCCGCCGCTCGCGGTAGCGGATTCGCTTTTAAGGTCGTAGTACCCGGGACCAGGCAGTTCGTCCTGCAGTCAGTGTTTGTAGCAGCTGCAGCATGAGCGTTTGGGGGTGAGCGTGGCTCGGCAGCAGGCGTTGGATGGTGCGAGGGGAAAGAAGGGGTGGGTTGGAGGCGCGACATGGCTTCCCCTCTGTCGGTCAAGAATTCAACCACCCGAGCTCACGGCTCGCTGTGTACTTTCTCACCACGTGCTTATCAAAGCGAGGAAGCGTCGAGTTGAATCCCTTCGGCTCGTGGTCGTCAAAGTGAAACGTCTGAAAGCGAGTGGGGATGCTGGGCGGATGCATGAACAGCTTGAGGTGCTTCTTGCTCTCTCGGGTTGCTGCAAGTGTGTTGTTTTTCGGCAGTTCATGCCGCGAAGAACCGTGATTAGGGTGCGCTGCCCTCCCACCGTCGGTCGACCTTTTGCTTTGCCCATGAAAGTTGGAGATCGGACCCGATGTCGGTTACCTTTTTTCTGTAGGCGCGTTCCCTGTTTAAGGGCGCCGCCCCCCGCTTCCTCCCTTGCGGCCATTTATCTCGTAAGTTTCAAGGTTTGTCAACTGGGTTGGCTACCTTTCGTTTCCCGAAACTCCGCCCAATCCCGTGAAAAACGCTTCCGCGCACCTTCCGTTCCACTACTGAAAGCACGATGTCATCGAGTGTGACTGCGAACAGGAGTATATTTGCATGGCTGCGAACCAGGGTTGCACTGCGATGAACGCACAGGCCAAAAAAGAAAAAAGGAAGACGGCAAAAACAGTATCCGACCCCAGCCTTCCGCACGCTTAGCACGCGGCAGCGTCCTTGGCGGCAATGTACTTGACCAAGTCCACGACGCGGTGGGAGTAGCCGTACTCATTGTCGTACCACGAAACCAGCTTCACAAACGTGTCGTTCAGGGCAATGCCAGCCTTGACATCGACGATCGAGCTGCGCTTGTCCGAGGTGAAGTCCGTCGACACAACTTCGTCGTGGGTAACACCAAGGATGCCCTTCAGCTCGGGGGTCTCTGAAGCCTTCTCGAGGGCCGCGATGATCTCAGCGTACTTAGCAGGCTTCGAGAGCTTGACCGTCAAGTCAACAACAGACACGTCCGGGGTGGACACACGGAAGGCCATCCCAGTCAACTTTCCGTTCAGGACTGGAAGGACCTTTCCGACCGCCTTGGCGGCACCAGTGGACGCAGGGATAATGTTCTGGCCTGCACCACGGCCCGCGCGCCAGTCCTTGCCTGAGGGACCGTCGACAGTCTTTTGAGTGGCAGTGACGGAGTGAACGGTGGTCATCAGACCCTCAACAATGCCGAAGTTGTCGTTGATGACCTTGGCGAGGGGGGCAAGGCAGTTCGTGGTGCATGACGCGTTGGACAAGATTTTGATTGACGGGTCGTACTTCTCCAGGTTGACGCCGCACACGAACATGGGCGCGTCGGCCGACGGGGCGGAGATGATAACCTTCTTTGCGCCACCCTTAAGGTGGGCACTGGCCTTGTCAGTGGTGGTGAAGACACCAGTGGACTCGACGACGTAGTCGGCGCCGTCGGCTCCCCATGGGATCTCTTCTGGGTTCTTGCTGAAGTGAACAGACACGCTCTTGCCGTTGACGACGAGCTTTCCGTCCTTGTGGCTGACCTCGCCGTGGAAACGACCGTGGGTCGAGTCGTACTTCATCAAGTACACCACTGCGGTTTCAGGATTAACACACGCGAATTCGATGACAAGGGCAGGAGGTGTGTAAACGGCACTCACTGTACTCGAGGTCGATGAAAGGGTCGTTGATGGCGACGACCTGCACCTCAGGGTGCTCCAAAGAAGCACGGAAAACGAGGCGACCGATGCTGGTGGAGAAAGAAACTGATGAATATACAAGGATGTACTGTACGCAATAGAACGCGGCACTCGAACTCACCGGCCAAAACCGTTGATTCCAACCTACGAAAAGCGGAGAGAAGGGCCAGGATGCAAAGCGCGTCAGAAGGCTGGAGGGTTTGTTGATGACGCGCTGGAACTCGTGGAGGGGGCCGAGGAGGCAAAGCCAGGGAGGCAAGGGTCTTCGTGAACGGACGGCCTCACCTTGACAACCATTGTTTGCTGCTGTGTGTGTTTGTATGTGAGTGTGTGTGTGTGTGTGCGAGTTGTTCGACTGAGAGGGAACGTTGTCGCTGGCCCTTTTTATATGGCAGGCAAATGTGGGGGAAGGAGGAGGGCGGTACAAGGACTCTTTCTCTCTCTCTCTATCTCTCTCTCTCTCTGTCCTCTCTCTCCTGCTCTGTCTCACTCGCCTTCTCCCGTCTCTCCTTCGATTTTCTCCTTTTTTGCTTTCTTTTTTTCCCCAAGCCAGCTTTGCGACTATTTTTTCCTTTTTCCTTTCTGTCGCTTCGTCTGCGTCGCCTCTCAGCTTGACTCAGAGCGAATCGATGGGCTTTCGGAGATGGATGGATGGTGAACGAGGGGCAGAGGAGAGAGACAGACCAGAAAGGCCGAAAACGAGTACCGACGAGCACACCCCTTCCCCATCTGATTGCTGCTGCTGCCTGCTCCGTCGTCAAAATCAATACTGATTACAATTGTTTCGGTATTTATTACAACGCGCACACGGGGGATGAGATGGATTGATTACATCCAAACTACTATGGGCGGGCTTGACGGGCATGCGCGTGCTATGAATTAAAATAAAATAAAAAAAATAAAAATGAAAAAAAAAAAAATCAGACTTTGCTACAGATGGTAGACGGATAGTGGAATTGCGGCACTCGGTTAGGGGGCGAGGACGGGCAGAAGCAAACGCAGAAGCAAACGCCAGACCCAACACGAGAACGGCGCATGGAGAACGGTGGTCCTTTTGGGGGTGGGGGTAACCTTGACATGTCCACAAATCCACCACCAACACTTCGCGCCAAACTATCGCGTGCTGCTGGCGAAGCGCCGCCTCTTGCCCATTTACAGGCACCGCCAAGAGCTTCTGCGAATGCTCCACGATACCCAAGTGCTGGTTCTCGTTGCAAGAGAAGATCGTCAGCGGCGCGTGGAATGAAATGCGTTGGCCGAGGATGTTTTTTTTTTACCAGATAGCTAGCTGAAGCCCAAGGCGGTCAGGGTTCCAAATCTTGCTCCTCGACGAAATATGCTATCTGAATGGGACGCAAATTGCCATTACCACCGCGCCGCATCGCCGCAACCTCACTTGCAGAGAGAGTTGGCGAGGAAATGGATGTTTCGGTCGGTGATGAAGTGGGCTACAGCATTCGCTTTGAAGATTGCACTTTCAAAAATACTCTGCTGAAGTACATGAATGACGGGATGCTCCTACGAAAGGCCATGGTCAACCCACTATTCTCGCGTTGCTCAGTGAATAAACCTTGACGAAGTGCACGAGCGGCGCACTCTCGCGACGGACCTTCTTATGAAGGAGTCGGGGCACAAATACGGGACTGTGCCACATACTGGCTCACCATGTCCACAGGTTTGCAGACGCCCCGATCTCAAACTCATTGTCATGAGCGCAACAATGGACTCGGCAAAGTTTCAAGGCTTTTTTCAAAAAGCCTCGCTGCTGGTCGATTGTGGAGCTTTCTTGACCTCTTTCTAACCCACGCTCCAGCTCATTCCTGGGCGCGATTTTCCGGTGGATGTCGACTGCACCAGCGAACCAGTCGCCGACTACGTTGAGGCCAGTGTTGAAATGGCTTGCGATATCCACTGTCGTGAAGAACGGCGCGATATTCTGTTGTTTTGGACCGGCGAAGACGAGAACACCCGGAGGAACTCGTGGGAGAAAGTGCATTGTAGCAACGAACATTGCAGAGAAATCCCTCACAATCGACGGAGTTGCCTACGTTGTTGATCCTGGATTTGCGAAGCAGGCAGTCCACAATCCTCGTATTCGCCTGGAAAGTGTACTTGTTGCTCCTATCAGCAAAGCAAGCGCACAGCAAAGAGCTGGACGTGCGGGCCGAACGAGACCAGGGAAATGTTAAAAGTTGAAGGATTATAGGCGCCATGGTGTTCAAGACTCTATAATAACTTTCGACTTCCTGGACCCACCGGGTACGCTAACTGCTGTGCCCTGTGTTGATGGCCCGACAACTAGCCGGCATTTCTGAAAGCACCAGAAACACTGATACGTGCGTTCGAGCTGGTTCTCCGTCTGGGTGCCATAGACGACGACACCCGACTCACTAGATTGGGAGAGCTCACGGCCGAGCTCCCAACTGATCCCCAGCTGGCCAAATCTTTGATAAAGTCCCCTCAGAAACGCTGCTCAAACGAGGTGCTCTCCATAGTCGCTATGTTGTCTTCCCCAAAAATGCTTCGTTCGTCCACACGACTGTCGTAGGCGGGCGGACGAAGCAAAGAGGGATTCCACCATGAAGATGGGGGATCACCTCACTCTATTAAATATCTTCAACGCATTCGCAGAAAACGCCGGGGACAGCAGCTGGTGTTTCCGGAACTTTTTGAACGCCAGGTCTCTGAAGATGGCGGAGAGCGCGCGGCGGCAGTTGGCAGAGATTATGCGAATGTGCGAGATCCCACTTATTTCGACCGATTGGCGAGCCGAAAGTATTATGAAATATGCGACGTGCATTGGCTCAAGTGTTCGTTATGCAGGCCGCCGAAGTAAAGCGTGCTGGGCACTACAAGACTTTGGATGACCAGGTAAGCTACACCAGTGGTGACTTGTTCCACCTTCTAACTTGCAGCGCTCCAGTGCGCGTTCTTCCACCCATCGTGCTGCCTTTCCCGGAAATCAGAGTGGGTAATTTACAGCGAATTCGTCTTAACGGAAAGATGGTTCATTCGGACTGTGACGGAAGTAAGGAAAGAGTGGCTCAGCACGACCTTAAGCACAACCATAAGCACGCCCAGCGAACACAGAGTGGAAGAGGGGGTGTGAATTTTGTTGAATGTGCGAAGATCTGTAAATGCTAGAACTGTGGAAGATCCACCGCTTTTTTTTTTTCTCCATTTCATTTTCTGGCTTCACAGAGGCCCTTCCATTTCACGGCCATCTTCAAGTGGGCAGCTCGCTCGCTCCTCATCATTCCCAGCAATCCCAACAGAGGGCTGGCTTCTTTGAAGGAACCGCCGATAGAAAAAGCCGCCACCCGCGCTGCTAATCCAAGTATTCACGCTTGTTTATCCCAAATATGCGCACTTGATGCATCTGAGGCATTTTCGCGATGATGACTATGAGTAATGAGATCAAGTTTATCAAGAAGGTCGGAAAGTCGTAATGTGTGAAATGTGTGCTGAGGAGGAACCTAGAAGACATAGAGCATAAATACCGCGTCATGCAGGATGAAGGAAACAGGCCAAGGAAGAAGACTCACAGTAGAATCGGCACTGCGGTAAGGTATTTCTTCGTCGGCGTGAACTGGGCACCGCCGTCGATCTGCTCCCACAGTGTCAGCCCTTCGTATTCGCCTTGATTCAGGTCATACGGTGTTCCAATCACCCAATGAAACATAATAAAGGTTGCCTGAAAAATCATTTTAGTTGCGGGAGGAATTCAAAACGGGCCTTACCAGATTATATATGATGTTTGTTAATGTCCATGCTGCCTCTGCTGATATTCCTGGGATGATGGCAAGACCAAGCCGGAGAATCGCGAGAACACAGACATTTGTCACCCATGATCCTGTGCAAGGGAGTAGAATGGGCAAGATAAACGCATGGAAGAGCCTGGTCAGTGGCGTACGCTCTGATTGCATGGCTGGCTTGCCAGGTCATTTAACGTAAAGGAAGGATCAAGGAGCTGAACAATCACCGCGGAAGTTGAGCCACGAAGGGTTTGGATTCGTCCATCGTGCGCCATTTCCTTCCATGGCAGTTGCTGGACGTTGCGGTGTGTGTGGAGCAGACGCTGTTCAGAAGAGGAGTGTGGCTGGGCTCTTCGGGCTGTGCGGCCTGTCTGTCGGGCGTTGGGCCGGTGTTGTGCGCAGGCTCGACTGGAAGTTCTGACAGATCCGGTAAACTCCGATGCAAAGTTGCTTCGATCCCGATTGCAAGGGTGTTTGGAGGGTACGCGCGTTGTGCGGGGACAGCGGTTGATTGTTGGGACCAAGAGTTCGGCGCTGCGGCAAACTCACGGCGGTGGCGAGCGGCGGCGAAGCGGAGAGGCAGATACACAATTTTTGAACCACCACCTGGTTCAGGAATTGGGCGTCTTTTGTTGGTTAGTGAACCGACCGCTGCTTGTGTTGCTTGAATCGTAGCCCAACGAAGTGGAGGGAATTGATTCAAAGCCGCAAACTGCAGTCAGCCGTGCGTCACCCTAACGCCTGTCAAGCAAAACCGTGAAAGTGCGGTTTTTTTCAAAAAGTGAACCAACCCTCTGAGTCTTGAAGAAACACATTTTTTGAAAGCGTGATGTGGATAAAGGAGATTCGTGGTCGTCAAAAGAGGCAAGACCTCCTGAAGAGAGATCTATCAAAGGAGGCTGCTCTTGTTTTACACCTCACTTCAAAATTACATGAACTGGTGCGCGAGTTTGGGTGCTAGCGCTATTTCCTCTCTTTCAACCTTCATGGAGAATTCGCTCCTTGAGAAAACGTTGAGGAATTTGAGCTACCAGGAAAATTGAACGGGAAAATGCGAGGATCCCGCGCCACCTACCGCAATATTCCTGCACGCCGTTTGTTTGTCAGCAACGCGCCGCTTTCGGTTGGGGCTGTGAAGATCGATGAGTCTCCCCCGGTTCAAACTTTTGGGCAAGTTTTCTCTTTTTTGACGGTTTTCCTTGTTTTGGGCGCAGTATGGACAAGACCTGGTTCTGCCACGCGTGCGAGGTGAGGCTGAGGCGGCTGCATCGAATCGGTGGCCTAACCTCGATCGCAGACCCGAAGGAAGGGCGTCTGCGGCGGTAGTCGTTGCCATAAGGCAGTGCTGATCTGACCCCCAATCCTCGTCAAACACCCCCCTTTCCTGTCCCTGCCCACTCGAAATACCCCCCGCCGGCTTACAGGACGAGATCGAGCCTGTCGAAGACGAAGGAGGTTCCACGACGTGCCCCCTCTGCGGAAGCGACTTCGTAGAGTCGTTTGAAGGCGGACAACCTCCACCGATCGGTGACGACGATTTGGATGACGATGAAGCATTTGACGACGACGATGATGACGACTTTGATCCGACGGGACCTGATGCAGATCGGTCGCGAGCTTTGGTTCAGACGATGGCTCAGCTTATACAGCAGCTCGAGATTGCGCGACCGTCCTCTGATCTTAGTGCAAGTGCAGACGAGGCCATGCGGCGAACAGAAGTGATCAGCAGATTGGCTATGGCAATGGGTGGTGGCGATGTTAGCATGAGTGGAGTTTCACGGCCAAGTGTACCAAATGCAGCACGGAACGATGCTTCTGCCGAGAGCGGCTCGACGGAGCACGGAACGGGCTCAAGCACTGAAGGGAATCCTCCACCATCACTGGGCTCTCAAGTTGACAACGAGGTCGATGGGACCCCTGGTACAATACAAAGGTCCGAACAGAGCCATAACAGTGACGACGAATTACGAAGAGCTTTCTACGCTCAGCTCGGGGTGTGAGTTTCCTGCATTCCTGTATCATACGCGCGCTAAGCAATCAAGAAGTCTGTTTCAATCATTACTAAGCAGCGACGGATTGGGCGTCGACCGAATGGTCGGCAATCCAGGAGGTGCGGTTAGAGAGCTTGGCTGAAACCTCAACAACCACCTTTAGATTACGTTTTTGGCCAGCAATCATTGGATCGCGTTATAACCCAACTGATGGAGCAGAACACGATGTGGGTGAATACTCTCTGCTGAGCGTAACCTTATTGTGGTCGCAGATCCAATGCACCGCCTCCCGCTTCGGATGCAACAATTGCTGCTTTGAAACGTGTGACTGTGAAAGGTTCCGAGTTGGGCGACCATCCTGAGTGCTCTGTTTGCCAGGAAGATTTCACAAGCGATGAACAAGGGGAGGTCGCCGTGAGACTAGACTGTAACCACCATTACCACCCTTTGTGCATCGAGAACTGGTTGAAAGTGAATGGTAATTTGCGAATACCACGGCGTTCCATCGACTCTAACGTTAAATTGCTGCAAGGAACATGTCCTATTTGTCGGAAGAAGGTTTTGGGATCGTCGGTGGTGGACTAAAGGCGCTTTGGCACAAAACGTGAAGAGAAAAGGGAAAAAAAAAAAAAATCACGTGTAATGCGGGTTGATGCTGCTGGCGCTATGACCACGTCCCTGCCGTCGTCGTCGTCTTCGACGGCTGGCGCCGCCGGGGCCACTGGAGCGGTCACATCTTCCACGTCGGCACTCTCGGCGACTTCCTCGTCGTCTCTTCCACAGCAGCCAGGCACCTGCTCCGTGTCCTTCACTTGGAAGATAACCAACTTCAAACTGAAGATCGACAAGGACAAGTTCAAAGACGACAACCCTTCTCTTGTGTCCCAACGTTTTGGGCTACCCGGTCAGTAGATCTCGTTAGAGCCTTGATCCATCCGTGCCTGTGATAGCTGCGTGTTGCTTTTCCAATGAACGAACGGCATCATTCGTCCGTTCGGCGGAAAACGGTTGGGCATCAACCGGTTGCATTGTTTCTCCCAACTTGCTCCGTTGGATGAAGACGGAATCCCTTCTGAACTTGTCTTTCCTCCAGGCTGGATGTGGGAGCTGCGACTGCACCCGGTACGTGCTTGCATTGTGGAATCTTTTGAGAGAGTTCGACTGACTTCTGCCAGCGAGGTGATGGTCCCGATAATTCCGGTCATATCAGTATCTATCTCGCTGCGGTTCGATCGGAGAGAGAAATTGCAATAGACCGGAACGATCTGAGAGGTGACAGAAGTGCTGGACATCAGCCGACCTGGACTCGCGCTGTCAAGTACACTATATCGATACCAAGAACAAGAACACCCGAGGGCGGGGATGCAGGAAACGTTTACTCGGGGGAGTCTTCAAATGTATTCGAGAGCCAATGCGCTCTGAGTTGGGGCTGGAAGAAGTACCTGGATCGATCACGGCTGGAAGAAGCTCTTCAGCCTGATGGATCGCTGCTCCTTAATGTGAAGGTACATTTTCATCCCGCCTGCACTCCTTTCTGACAACCATTGATAAGGTAATGGGAGAGTGTCCACCTGGCATGTGCCTGGTTGACTTCGAGCCTCTGAAGGTTTCCATGCTGGACGAGAGAGACGCGCAGGAAGCCCAGCATCTTTTCCTCTCCCCCAGTCTAGCGGACATCGAGTTTGTTATCCGTGACGAATCTTCCGATGGGAAAGGTGCCGTGAGAATACCATCACATCGACAGATCTTAGCACTCCGTTCTGAGTATTGGAGAGTCATGTTTACAAGCGGTCTCCGAGAATCTGCGCATTCCGTCCTCCGCTCGTGTCCCACTGGACAGCCGTCTTCGTCCAAGGCTTCCTCGCAGAAGCCAAACTCATCAGAAACAGCACTAGATCACGCCGAAACGCCATCGACGCCCTCTACTTCTCCTCATATAACCACCATTGAAATTGTCGATGTCCCCGCCCAGGGGTTCAAAGCCATGTTAGAAGTGCGTCCTGCTCGGCTTTTTTTCCTAGCTGACACGCATTGCAGTATTTATACACATCTCGAGTCGTCACCTACTTCCCAAAGTCTCGTGAAGAGAAATACGATTTACTTATGATTGCTGATCGGTATCAGGTGCAGTCCTTTTATCACATGCTACCCACAGATTGATCAAAGTTTCCTTGGATTGTTAGCTTCCAGGACTGCACAATCTGATAGGCTATGACCTCGCGAAGGAAATTCTTCGAACATCCTCGCGAATCAACTGCGCCGACGTCCTTGAGCTGCTTAGTGCAGCTTCCACTTATGGTGGTGGGGAATGCACAGCCCTACGGGATGTCTGCTTGAACTTCGCCAAGTCTCGTTTGGCAGATCTACGCAGTGACGCGGATGCATTTAAAAGTTGTAAGTCCTCTCTGGTGCCCGAGTTCGGGGATGCCGTGTCTGAAGCATATTGTCCTCAGGGTGCAAAGAAGCCGACCGCGATCTATTGGCTGAGCTTTGGACGGCGCAACTTCTCTAGCAGAGGACGCACAAATTCTCCAGCACGGAATATATTTTGGCCATTTCATTTTTACATGTCTCACACTGTTAAAAAACGCACATAGGGCCCGGCCCAGAAAAAGAACAAAAAAAAAAAAAAAAAAATGTATTGTGCCCAGCTGAAGGAATCCGCGGCCCACAACGAGTGGCCTGCATCATTCACTAATGGACTTGGACCCCAGTCCAATTCCAACCTGCATTCAGTCTCCGTGTTCAGCACCTGCCCTGTTGTTCTCAGGCCCATATCCAAATTTTCTGCAACAATAAATTCCCGCTTCTTCGAAGTGCTCAACATCGAACACGAAGCGTTTTTCATCGACCGAAAGACTGCGACGTTGCTCGTTCCATAGACCATCCACGCAACATCAGAATGCAGTTCCTCCATTACGATACGTTTGCAGACGCGGGATTCCCAGAAATGGGGCGACATGGACGTTGGGATAACAGTGAGGGCCAAAGACTGGTTGGCCCGGCGCGCAGCGACCATGATGCTTTAAAGAAAAACAGACTACACCCCTCTCCATCAAAACCCCAAACACACCAATGGAATCCACATGGAAAAACTGTACCGACGAGTAAGGGAAGACCAAACGACATTCAAAAGAAATCTCGCTGCCCAGACCAAAACCACCCAGGAAGTCTCCAATCTCTCCATTCATGAAAGGCAATAAACGAAACAGAAGCGAATCGAATGCATATAATCAATACCTAAGGTTTCCCGCTGCCCATCGCAATATCTCCACCGCATTGGTAACAAAGTCCGACAGGCGGTCTACCAGCCCATATTCCACATCTTCCCCGTCGGACTGAAGTGACCGTGCATCGTCCATATCGTCCTTCACGGTAGTGTCCAATTTCGCTGATGTTAGCGTGGCTTCCCCATTTGTGTCGGTGAAGTCGTCCGTGAAAAGTGTTGAAGATTCCGCTTTCACATCAGGCCATAAACTTGGCTTTGCCGGTGCTGTGAGCGCGGGTTCCTCCTCATCTCCCACGGTCGTAAGAAACGCTTTCCGCGGGCCAGGAACCCCCGCCGGTGGGCCGGCGGATGTTCGAGCATCATTAGCCCACTTCGGTATCGAACCAGTAAGATTGCGGGTGGAGGTGGATGCAAGTGATGAGAGGTCTTGCTGCGAACGTCTCGACGCAGCAAAAGCAGCCGACGCAAAAGTACCTCCATTCAGAGCTGACAGTTCGATATGCTTATTGAGGTTGCGGTCGAAGGAGTATGACCGATTGAGTCCACCTAAGCCCTTCCGACCACGCATACCACCTTCCCCAGAGGAAAAGCCCGAATCCTGCGATAAATTGGCATCTTCATCGTCGAGCGAGTTGAAGCGATGTGGTTGAGTCTGATAAGAGTGCCTCCAGGTGAAACCGTCATCATCATCGGCATCTTTGAGAAACACGGACGGAAGCGGAACAGTGGAGGTGGGACCAACGAGGCTCGGTGCTGGTGATGTCGACCGCACGGGATTAATAAATATGGCGCCCGCGTATGCATCCTCATCGACGAGTGGAGTGCTCGACCTGCGGAGAATTTCTCCGTCGATATGATCGAGTTGGTGACTTCGAAGGCGGCGTGCCAATCCAGTGTCTTCGAGGTCCTCCTCATCCTCCTCCTCCTCGTTGCTTTTCTCCAGGTATTCTGTGCCATCATTCGATTCGGTGTCAGCGTCAGAGTCTGATTCAGAGTCCGAGTCACTGGCAACACCAAATTTTGGAGTAGAGGATGGCGGCTTTCGGCTTAACTTGTCGGTACTAACGGGCGCCGGCTTCTCTGGTAAAGAAGACGACAAACTGCTGTCTTCCTCCGAAGTTTCTAGAATTAGCCTCTGTTGAACTTGTTCCGCAAATCTGATGTGCTTGGATTGATCGTTGGCGGTCTCAAGTGGGGCACGCAAGTCCGGCTTCGCGTGTGCCCGATTGGGATACTGCAATCGTGGACGCCACGCTGGTGGAACAGGCCTTTCGACTGCGAGAGGAATCGAACTTTCGGTAACGGTAGTTGGTAGAGAGGGTAGAACTGGGCTTGCGCCAGGGAGTGGGTCGTCCCGTGCGTCTTGAGAAAGAACTGGAGATCGAATCGATGCCAGATTAGGGTCTGAAAAAGAGCGTGTTGTACTCCGTATGACGTCGAGGTTCTGGGCCGCCAGAAAGTCCTCCGGGCGTCTGGACTTCTTCAAGGCCGGCTTTAAATGGCGACTGTTGGTGCATCCATCCTTGCAAGCGCCTTGGCGATCGCAGACTTCCGGATTCCGATATGTTTCTTGGAGAACTGGAAGAGGCACGTAGGAGTGGAAAGGTCCAAAGAGCCATAGGCTGTCGCTGTCCTTTTGCCTGTGGAGTGCAGAGTGGAGGCACGTTATGATGGTTGTTTTTTTTTTTCCGTTTTGGCGCAAGATCCGAAGGAGGTCAGGTGTTTTTCCGGATGCAATCATGAGGATATTCGGCGAGGACCGGGTGTCGAGTTTTACTTCGACTTCAGGCTTCTGCCATCGAAATACATACCAGTTCAAACGGGCAGGGTTGATGGTGCTCAGTCCAAACTTCATTTGAAAAAACTTCCTCCAGCTTGCATTCTCAAGCCTGAAGCATCGAGTAGCAGGTCAGCTGGGGTTGGGCCAAAAAAGGCAAGGAACGAGTCGAACCTCCTTCCGTTGATGATCGAGTCTTTGTGCTTTGTAGCATTCTTCCAGCATTCGTGCAGATCGAACTCGTTGAAACCGTACGTCAGGTAATCCACTGCCGTCATTGCACTGGTTGATTGCGTTGCGCGGAGGCGACTGAAGCAAAGCGTGGGCGTCAATACGGCCGATCGGACAACGATCTGACCAGGCTAAGGCAGAGGCGATTCCGAAACGACCGAGGAAGGGCCAGGTTCGGACGGCGCAAAGGAGAGTTGGGTCGGGATCCGCTAATTACAATGCTGCGGCAGCACAGGAGGAGGACGAGGAGGACGACGACGCGGAGAATAAGAAGGAGGCGATGGCGGCGGGCGCCCGTCGGCACAGTGCTGTGGTTTTTTTTTGCAGAGAAATCGTTGAGGGCTTGCGCACGTGCCATTTTCGCTATCGATTGCGGGTTCATAGTAAAACTTTACAAAAATAAATAAATCGCAGGATGAAATAGAAAAACAGGCAAATTTCAATGATTCTTTGGCACGTCAGCAATCAATCGGCGGTTTTCTGACAAGACACCAAGTCTGCAAGCCAATGGAGACCGACCACCTCAGATGCAGCCAAAAATCAAACAGTTTTTAAGTTATCGCTTGTCAGTCAACAGGGAGTTTTTGTAACGCAAGGAACAAAGGATTCCCAGATAAATCAATTAGTTGGGCGTCAGGACAGAGATGGACAAGAGCTGGACAGTCGTTGCAGATGAGCTTGAGAGGGCAGCGACAGAGATGTCAGGGACCATTGCGTGTGGCAAGGCCCAAAAGCAGAACGAAGAGACCGAGGACAAGGTTCGCTACTTTTCCATTTTTTAATCAATTTCTCATCCCGAATAGTACGTCCGTGTGATTCGTCAATTTGAAGAGTTCTGGTTAGGATGCAGGGTGAGGGATTTCCTGCCTACCAACCTCTTTGATGGCGATCCAGCAACAAAGTACGACGGGATTCCCGACAATCTGCTTCCAGACTTTACCAAGAGACCCTACACGGTCGTGAAATCACAACCTTCTTGAGTAATGACACTCCCGTGCTTGACTTGAAAAAGATCTGATTGGCTTTCAGTCCATCTCTTCTACTGCAGTGACAATCCTGATGGAGATCCTGTTGCAGCTGCAACCGGAATGCCATGCCAAGGCCTGAGTGATTCCTACCGCTGAACGGTCATGGCTGCTCTGCACACTATTCACAAGAGGTGTGGACACTGCTCGCAATACGAAGACAAATCGGGTTGTAAACAGTCTACTCTGAGTGAGTGAGTGGAAGGAGTGAATGAAGTGGAGATGTGTGTTTGTGGGTGGTCCTTCTCCCCAACTTGGAGAGAAAGTGAAAAAACTCTGTTATGAATAATTGATACATAATGATGATATCCACGCTGTAATAGTTGCTAGGCAAGCGTGACTGGCACAGGGTAAAAACCTCTCCTATATTATCTGCTTGAGCAGAGGAGGAGGGAAACTGTTGTTGAGATTTGAGCCTAGGAAGTCAGCTTCCTATGTCGACAGCGGCCTTGTCGCTGCTGCTGATGCGACTTACACTAAGTCGGGTAAGCCAAAAGGCCTAATCTGAATCCAGCAAAAAGAGTTAGGTGAAGACAGCGGTGATTCTAGCTTGCTTTCCTAGGCTTCGCCGGCGAGGCAATGCGATTAGAATCACACTTAATGGGTTCAGAGAAATGTTGAACTGGGGCAGCTCACAGCAGCTCCAGGTCACCTGACTTTTGTCTGAACCAATGTTGAACCAGGGACTGGTTGATTTGAAATGCCCCTGATGATTTCAAATCATCTTTCCTCTGTGGGAAGACTGGTCACTGGACACAGACCTCTGGACAGACCTTGGTTGATTTGAAATGCTCCTGAAGATTTCAAATCATTTCCCCTCTCTGTGGGGAGACCAGTGCTTGCACACTGGGCTCCACACAGAGCTTGGTTGATTTGAAATGCTCTGAATATTTCAAATCACCCTCCCACAGAGACAACACCTCCCCAGAGCAAAGTCCTGTCTGAAGCAGTTTGCAACTTGTTCAGATAGGCAAAACAGGTAAACTGGTCAACCTCCCTGCGGGAGTATAAATTGGGCAGAGTTTTCTTATTGAAAAGATACTCTCACTCCAATTTGCCAGTCCCTGTCTAAAACCAAGCTCTCTTTACCCACTTGCCATTGGTCGCTTGCTAAGCTCGCTCCCTTGTACAAGTTCTCAATTCAAGCTTCAGTTCCTCGACCCTTCAACCTTCTTGCGACGCTGCCTCCACTCACAACGTTGACTTCTACACTGCAACTCAGTTGCTGGTGTTGAGATGTTGAGAGTAGTTTTGTGAGAATGTGTGTGATCTGGTCACTGGTTGGTATGTAGCATACAGTGACCTCTCCAGTGGCTATGCCTTGTCAGAGGAAATGAGCACGTATGTCATGTTTTGTGCGAGCATGTGTGAGAGGGTTGAGCACTAGTGCAATTGCAGATTGATTGTCCTCAATGATTGGAAGTGGCTGCTGTGTGGGGCAAATGCAACTCTGACAATACAGCTTGGAGCCATTGTGCTTCTTGGAAGACTTCAGAAAGTGAGTAGCATTCTGCTTCCGTGGAAGATAGCGATACTCGATGTTGTTTGCACGAGGAAACCCAGTGTCAACAGTTTTCCTCCTCCTCTGCTCAAGCAAATAATGTAGGAGAGGTTTTTAACCCTGTGCCAGTCACGCTTGCCTAGCAACTATTACAGCGTGGATATCATCATTATTGTCAGGAACAGGGCAGGACAGGACAAGGCAGACAAGGAACTGAGAGGAGTGATGATTGTATTGGAAACAATAATTCACTTGAGGGATGGGACAGGTCCCCCATCCCCCTTTTATACCTTTTGAGAGTGTTCCTTGTCAAGACTCCAAGAAAGTTCCAGAAAGAGCAATTAGTAATACAATGATACCAATGATACCAATGACAACAAGACAAGTCAGGAAAGCAAAGAAGGTTCCAGAAGGTTCCACAAGGTTCCATGAAGGAATGTTCGAGAAGGTTCCAGAAGGTTCCAGAAGGTTCCATGAAGGAATGTTCTAGAAGGTTCCAGAGGTTTCCAGAGGGTGATTCATAACAATTATGTATCAATTATTCATAACCGAGTTTTTTCTCTTTCTCTCTAAGTTGGGGAGAAGGACCACCCACAAACACACATCTCCACTTCATTCACTCCTTCCACTCACTCACTCAGAGTAGACTGTTTACAATGGTGAGTTGGTGGGGCTTGGAATCTGAGGTGTTTGTGGTGCTGGTGGTGGTGATGAAACAGGGGCAGCTTGGAGGAGGGTCCAGGGGATTGCCCCTAAGTGAGCCTGGACCTGGGAGTTTGGGTGCTTCTTCCTTGGGCAGTCCTTGACAGTGTGTTCCTTGGAGCACAGTAGAATTTTATTTTTATTTTTATACTGTTCCAGCCCCGAAGGGCTGACGGGAAGAGAAAGCGCCATCAACAGTGAACTGTGATAGACTACGTCCAGGTATCACCTCAGCAAACCCACCCCATGCACTACGGACTTACAGGGTCGTCAGGCATCTCCAACACACCACTCCTTGTGATTCAAGACCGTACTCTTTCTTGTTGCCTTCAACAGCTGGCGTTGTGACTTGAACCCTGGGCCCTTGAGTGACAGATACCCAGACCCCCCATGCTTTCCCAGCTAGGCTCTTGTGAGGGACTGGAGCCACAGTAGAAACACAGTCCCTGCTGGGCCTTCCTTGTTTTCTCCTCTTGGCTCAGAGGACCCTTAGGAAGTGTCTCAACTGCATCCACTTGCATGGGTTCAGGAACTGTAAGAGCTTGAGGGACTGGGGTAGGTCTTGATGTAGTTCCTACTTGTCTTTGCTTCAGCCTCTTGGAGTAGAGTCTGTTGTCAATCTTGATGGCAAGGAGAATGTACTCTTCCAAGGTCTCAGGGATGTGCAGAGACTGGGAGAGCATGTGTTGGATAGACTCATGGAGACCATCATGGTACAGCTCCATCAGAGCTGCATCATTGTATCCAGAGTCTCTGGCTTGTTGCTTGAATTGGTTGGTGTAGGCCACACAAGATTGCTTTCCTTGCTTGATATGCTTGAGCTTGGATCTTGCTGTCCAAGATGCGTAGGGGTCACCAAAGGTAGCTTCCAGCCCCTCCCAGAGCTCTTGCAGGGTGGTGGGTGTGCTTGGGAGAGATCTGTACCATGATTGAGCTTGACCAGACTGGAGGGTGCTTGTGAAAAGAACCTTGGCTTGCTCACTGGGAACTCTTGAAGGTTGGAGAGGGATGACATTCTCCACAGTGGCCATAAAGTTCCTGAGGTCTTTGGCCAGCCCAGTGAACTTCTCAGGGCTGGGAACTTTGGGCTCTCTTGCTTGGTTGGCTTGGGGCAGGGGAAGAGCTTGATGTTCTGGTTGGTGAAGTTGTTGTTGAAGCTGGTGCTGCTGGTGAAGGAGTTGTTCTTGAAGTTGGTGTGTCTGTCTTGAAAGGGCTTGTAATTGGTCCATCAAGGCTTGGAAGGCAGTTGCATCAGGGAAGGTGTTGTTTGGGTCAGACATGATGGCAGAGAGTAGTAGGAGAGGGTGAAGTGAATTATGATGTCAGGAACATGGCAGGACAGGGCAAGGCAGACAAGGAACTGAGAGGAGTGATGATTGTATTGGAAACAATAATTCACTTGAGGGATGAGACAGGTCCCCCATCCGCCTTTTATACCTTTTGAGACTCTTCCTTGTCAAGACTCAAAGAAAGTTCCAGAAAGAGAAATTAGTAATGCAATGATACCAATGATACCAATGTTCTAGAAGGTTCCAGAGGTTTCCAGAGGGTGATTCATAACAGCCATGCATAAAGGTGATAGACATTGGAGTTGATGCAATATCAAGGTCTTCCTACATTTTCTCTTCAGTGAGAATTGTTGTGGTGTATTCATCTTGGCCCATCCAAATGCGTTCGGCATTGCACTCGAGGTGGATGCGGATCACTTGGCTGACAGTGGTTTCCTCAAGGGACATGCTGTACTCAGCGCAAAAAGCATACTCAATTTTTGCGACGAGAGCTGGGGTGTTGGCCATGACATTGATGTCGTCGACAAAGACAAAGAAGATTGCAAATGTTTGCTGCTGAGGGTCTACTCGAAAGAAGAGGCAGGGCTCAGCAGGAGATTGATTGAAGCTGAGTTTCTTGACAATGAACTTGCGAAGGGTCAGGAACCAGTTTCGTCCAGTCCATAGAGGCTCTGAGGAGTTTGCAGAATAGTTTCTTTCCATCTGGAGTGAATTGCTCATGGCCTTTTGGTGGATGCATGTAGATGACTTCTTTGAGAAAAGCATACAGGTAGGCTGTGTTTACATCCATGCTGTGGTACTCGAGGTCAAAAGCAAGGCTGATTGCAATGAGCAGTCAGATGGCCTGGATCCGGATGACAGGAGAAAAGGTGTCTGTGTAGTCGATGCCTTCGCATTGGTTCCACATGCAACAAGACAGGCTTTCCATTGCTTCAGCCAGCCAAAGGGGTTGAGCTTGTAGGCATAAACCCATTTGCAGAACATTGCGCATTCGCCAGGAGGAAGAACTGCCCATTCCCAGACCTTGTGCTTGTCCATGAGAGAGTGAAGCTCCTCAAGCTCAGATGCAGACCATTCTTTGTTGTAGTCTGATGCATGGGCTTCCTTGTGGGAATGGGGCACTGGTGGGAGTTGTGATTGGTGGATTGGTTCTTTTGGGAAGCGTGGTTCTAGTTTGGCTGATGCAAGGTTGAGTCGCAAGAGATGGCAAGTGATTGTTTGATTTGCAAGTTGCTTGCAAAGTCCAGTTGGTGCACCTTTGATGTTGACAATGACAGATGGTGGAAGTGGTGATTCAATAACAGGTTCTGGTTCAGTGCCGATGGATGCTGCTATGCGGTCTGCTGATGGAGTTAGGAGATTGAAGAAAAAAAAGGAAAAAGAGAAATGGCCCAAAAACAGAGAGAGAGAAAATTGACAAGTCAACCCCCCTGACTTGGAGCATCCACCACAAATGCTCTAAGTCCCCCCAACCCTATGTGTGTATGTACAAGTGCCGAAAATAAATAATAAATTAGGCAGGCTTGGGGTACGGCCTGTCAGGCACCCCATCCCTAGGCAGTCAGGCAGTCTCTGTTAGTCACTGAAAAAGAAAATATGTTGAGAAAACCCTGGCGCAACGGAAACTGTTAAGACAAAGTAGTAAAAGCAGGCCCAATAATAAAGACGGGTTAGCTGCAAGTACACTTTGATAACACCTTGGAAACTAAAGAACTGGGAATAATAATAGGGGTCCCGATCCTTGCGGTTTCATGACAGGTACACTTGTTTTTGCGAATAAAATCCCAAGACTTTATCACTGAGACCTCAGTGTAGTCTCACAATTCGACCACTGGAAACTTCTGCAGAAAGTCAGCAGTGAATTAGTGATGAAAAGCAATGCACAGCTGTCCTTTATAACATTTGTTGCTCAGTATTTATCTACAACCTTGAGCCCATCCAATATGAGTTTGCGTGCATGTCAGTTTGCATTCCAGGCTTCTTCAACTCAGCAAAGGTGCTGGCCTTTCATCATCTGCCGTTTTTTTTTTTTATAACCTGTGCATCATGCCCTCCCATTTCACCCACTCCAAAAGGAAGATTTTACTCCCTTCCCCTGCTCTCATTGTTGTGGAAACCCCAACCATACCTCCCCACCTTGCAAAACTGGCAGCCCCTCTGAGAGAGAGAGAGAGAGAGAGAGAGAGAGAGAGAGAGAGAGAGAGAGGGAGAGAGTGTGAGTTGAGTGAGTGAGAAAAGCGGTGTTGCACAAGCGGCCGAAGGCCGTGAGTGTAGTGCGTCGAAATTGTCTGAGCAGTTGAATTGTCCAAAAATGTGGGAGATCCAATTTCGTGATGATGGCAGCAACAAAGTCGCAGCAATGTCAAAGGCAAATTCACAGGCAAAGGCTGCAGTTGCAGCGAAAAAAGGTGAGGTTGAGGGCGGCAGCAAAGCTGCCACAATGTTGGATCTGCTACGATAACAAAATTGGTGGTGTCGTTGTCGAGATTGGAGGCGGCGGCTTCGCCGCCACAATCACGACGTCGAGATTGCGGCAGGTGGTGATGGTGATGGCGCCAAGATCGCGGCATAGGCTGTGAGATTAGTGGAGGTGAGGCTGAGATCGCGGCCGGAGGCCACAACCGATCCAGACAAGGAAGGCGGTGGCAAAGTTGCCCCAAGGTGAGTGGCGGCGAGATTGGTTGGGGACAATCCTCAACTTTTTTTTATTTATTTTATTTTACTGTTTACCTGTTTCTCACACGAGAAGAGAGAAAAGAGAAAAGTGGGGAAAAACTATAACAAAACTGAAAAACACGAAAAGGAAAAAAATTCGAGAATCCACACACATGTTTTTTTTTTTTTTTATTGTTCCAGCCCCAGAGGGGCTGGCGGGAAGAGAAAGAGCCATCAACGGTGAACCGTAATGGACTACGTCCAGGTATCACCTCAGCAAACCCACCCCATGCGCTACGGACTTACAGGGTTGTCAGGCATCTCCACCGCACATAAAGCCACAATGATCAAAGGAGAAGGGGAAAACACAGAATCAAGAGAATAGAGAAGTGAGTGTGAAGGAGGTCAGTGTAAGAGAGGGGAGCATCTGTGAAAGATCAGAGGGTTGGGATAAGTCAGATTAGGCAACAGCCCATGTCAAGATTGAGAAGGGCAACAGTGGCTCAGTGAACGTCGGGGGGCTCAGCAGGAGATGGGTGACGAGTGGCTCTTGCTAGTTGGCGTGAGGGGAGTTGTTTTGCGTGGTGAAGCCAGATAATGCCTGCAACAAGTTTTATGCGGCTGAGGTAGTGGTCAATCCATCTGGAAGAAGCCTTGGTGCGCAAAAGCCAGATGCCTGGGCAAGTGTCAGTGGAGTGCCAGCGACTACACGTGTTGCAGCGAGGTTGAGAGGGTTGCGAAGAGCTGATACGAGTGCTGTGGGATGATGGAGTGGGAGGGAGGGAAGAGTTGATGTTTGGAGAAGACAGTGGGTGAGAGGCTGCGGAACGAGGATGAGAGGCCTGGGAATTTGGTGGAGGGGATCTGCAGGGCTTGGAGCACTTGTCAGATGGCTTGATGGACTTTGACTTCTCCCAAGAGATAGTGTTGTCGCAAAGGGGGATCCAAATAAGTCGATGGGTATCAAGAAGGAGCTGATGGAAAGCGGTGACAAGGGTTTTAAGGACAGAGGCAGCAGGGTTATCACGTGAGAATAAGGTGTCATAAAAGGATTGAGGGATGAAGCCACGAAGGAGGGAGGAAAAATTGATACAAGATTGATGATCAAAGAGAAATTCAGGGCGGGAGAGCCAGTAAATGGGATGGGCTTGGGGAGGAGAGCGACCATCAGGTGCAGGAGGAACAGAGGAGGAAAGAGTTTCAGCAAAGGTGTTGCGAATCATGGCAAAGGCGTCAGCAGCTGCAGGGCATTGCCAGACATGCTCTGTGGTTTCCAGAGCGTGGTGGCATCGATGACAGAGCCCATCAGGGTAGACTTGAGGGTGTCGTTGGTGTAGAACTTTTTGAGTGGGCAAAGTGTTGCTGAGGATTGAAGTCGATACTTGCGACGAGCAGAGCCAGGGAGGGTGCCAAAGAGGGAAGAGGGTTTAATTCCAGAGTGGAAAACAAGAAATGTGGCTTCCCAATGAACTAGGTCAGGGTTGTGGGTGATGTGGGCAAAGGCTGAGGTGTTCAGAAGTGCAAAATGGTGAGAGAGGCCTGTGAGGAGTCACAGTTGTCGTCGAAGTTGGCTCAAGATGGGGGTATTTGAGATGAAGGCGGTGGCTGGGAGGATCTGTTGTGAGAGGATTGGTAACAAAGTTGGGTTGGAAGTCAAGGGTACAGATGATGCCAGCTTGTCTGCTCGTTCGTTGCCAGCGTCGCCGTTGTGTCCACGAACCCAGGAAACTTGTGGAGGGGTGTCAGGAACAGGGCAGGACAGGACAAGGCAGACAAGGAACTGAGAGGAGTGATGATTGTATTGGAAACAATAATTCACTTGAGGGATGGGACAGGTCCCCCATCCCCCTTTTATACCTTTTGAGAGTCTTCCTTGTCAAGACTCAAAGAAAGTTCCAGAAAGAGCAATTAGTAATACAATGATACCAATGATACCAATGACAACAAGACAAGTCAGGAAAGCAAAGAAGGTTCCAGAAGGTTCCACAAGGTTCCAGAAGGTTCCATGAAGGAATGTTCTAGAAGGTTCCAGAGGTTTCCAGAGGGTGATTCATAACAAGGGGGGCCAATCCAAGACTGTAGAGTGGCTGCAACACATGCCCAAAGGGTGGGGTGGGAAGTGGTGTGCAAAAGACGATGGAGGGAATCAGAGAGAGGAGGTGTGTTGAGCTCGCTGTGTGGATGGGGACTAAAGGAGTTTGAGGGAAAGAGTTTCTCAAAGGTGTGAACCACTCCAAGATTGTCAAGTCGAAAAGTGAGGGGCAGGGAAAGCTTTGCAGTGATGGTGAGGGCAGCAAGGAGAGCAGCAATTTCAGCAGTTGTGGAAGAGGCAGAGAGTGGAGGGAGGGCAAAAGAAAATTCAAAGTTAAGCTCAAGGCAAACAACAGAGCCAGCCATGAAGCCCTCCTCGCGAAGGGAGCCATCAGTGTCAAAGGTCAAGGATGGGTGGGTATGAGCAAGGTCAGCAGGGAGGAGGGGCACATCCATTGGTTGAAAGCAGGGATTCGTGAAGGGAGCTGGATTGAAAGTGGAGTGGCGGGAGGTGAGGAGTGGGAAAGGTGTGGGTGTGAAAACGGTGGTGGGGGAAGGTGAGTTAACAAAGAAGATGGGCTGGGAGGGTCGAGTTGCAGTAGCAGTTGTGCGGCTGCTGATGGGGACTGTGTAGGTGGAGTGTGCAAGGTAAGTTGGATTGTAGGGAGATTTGTGCTTCCTGCAGGGGTAAGAGAATGGGGGGGAGCCAATGGGGCAGCCAAGGCATTGGACCAAGTGGAAATTGTGGTAGGAAGGGTGAAGGCGTTCAGGGAGCCTGGAGTAGTGATGAGAAAGGAGTTGGGGGTTTGGGAGTGTGTGAGTCCAGTTAACAATGCGGAAGAATTCCACTTGTGGTGGGGTCATCAGACAGAAAAAACTGCCACGAGCAAGGGGGGGATGGTGAAGGGGATCCAAAGAAGATGGGTAAAAGGGATTGTAAAGAGGATCATCAGGAGGGCTGTGGTAAAAGACTGGAGAGCCAAAGGTGAGAGCAGCAAAAATAAAGGTCTTAATGATGTGGTACACTTCACAGAGTTTGTCAGGGAGAGAGCTGTCTTTGTAAGAAGGACTGGTGAGGCGGAGGTCAAAAAGTTGTTCAAAAAAGAAGACTGAGTGTGAACGGAGAGTGGGAAGCACTTTGAGAAAAATATGCCAAGGAACTAATGAGTTGATGGAGTGAGCATGAACAGAAAATAGGGGTGGACCAGAGTATTGGAAGGATGTTTGTTGGTTAAAAAGGAGGGCAATGAGAGACTTGGTGAAGTGTTTTTTTGGCTGGGACAAGGGTAAGGGATGTGAGAAAACTGGAGCTCCAGAGGCCAGGTCAAGTTGGAGGCAGTGCATCATGATACGGCTTATGTGGCCAATGAGAGAGGGGGAGTTCAAGCGAGAGTTGAGGTCAACAATCATGTCAGAGCAGTATTCATTGTAAAAGTCAGGGAAGTTATGGGTCATGGGGTGATGGAGGAGGGCATTGGGAAAAGAGGTGCAGTAGCCAACCAGGCGTTTGAAGGTTTTGCGACAGAGTGTGGTGAGGTTGTTGAGGAAAGTACAGGGGAGAATGGCAGTTTTCCACAGAAAGCGGACACATGGGAGGAGAACGTTACGGATGAGGTAAGAAGCAATTTTGTCACCCATCTTTTTGTGTTTGATAATGTCGAGGAAATTGGTGGTGGTGGAAAGGATTTGCTGCTGTGCTGCTGAGCTCGTACCGTCTGCTGTGAAGTAGTTGCCTAGGTGTCGAAAGGTGGTGTTTGGGGGGTGGATGGGAAGGACTGTGGTGCCCCAGTTGATGGTGGTAGGTGCTGATCGCGGGGTGTTGACGGGGGAGATGAAGATTTTCTTGGTATTAGACTTGATGTCGTTATGTGACTGGTACTCAAAGAGGAGGTCGGCCTGAAGCTGCAAGATCCTCCAGGGTGCTGGAGAGGGTGTTGGTGTCGTTGACAAGGGCAAAGCCAGTAACAGAGACAGGGGGTAGGGGGTTGAAGAATTGGACAGGGAAGTTAGGGGTGGGAACTGAGAAAATGAAACCGGTGGTACAACAATCAAGAACGCAAAGAACAGGGTCCCAAAAGATACGCCAATCAAGGGGTCCCTCAAGGGAGCCTTGCTGAATCATAGTGCCAATGGGGAAGGAAGGGGATGGGCCAAAAGCTGTGATGACAGAGGAACGAAAACGACATTGGGAATTGACACGCATGCAAACATAAGAAGAGGGGAGGTGAATACGTTCCCAGGAGGCAATGAGGCCAGCAACAGTGGCGCTGTCAAAAAATTAATGTCGTTGAGGAGAAGGTATAAGGGCTGTTTAGTGGAATGGGCAAGGTCAAGGGCGTAGCGTACAAGGTGGAGAGGCGGGTCAGGAGAAGAGCCAGGTAGGGCAGAGAAGTTGCGACCAAGGAGTACATTGTGAGAAGAGAGGATGGAAGAGATACGAGAAAGACGGATGGATTGAACAACTTTGGCAGCAAGTTCGCAGAGGCTGATTGGATGGAGGTTAGTGATGTCACCACCCCACGCAGCTTTCTTGGGTATGGGGAAGATGGAGGAAGATGCCCAAGAGTCTGGGATGTCAAGGAAGAGAAAAGAGTGAATGATGAGGGAGGAGAAGAATGCAAGAGCATCAGGACCAGCTGCGAGGAGAAGCTCTCTGGAGATTTGGGAGGGGCCTGGGGCTTTGTTTGAGGCAAGAGATGTGAGAGCGTTTTTGACGTCATTGGCAGAAGGGGGCAGCATAACCTTGGAGAAAAGATCTGGGGGGATGTGGGGATGGGGTTGCATCTCAGAGTGAAATGGAGAGGATGGTGGAAAGGGGGTGAGGGTACAAGGGCAAAACCAGTGTTCAACCTGTTGTTGGCAGATACCAGGGACAAGGTCAGGATCGTGGGTGATTGAGGGACCTTCGGCAGTAGTATAGCGAATGTGGTCAATGCTAGAGTTGCTGCGTGTGCAGTTGAGGATGTTGTTGAGGACAGTCTTTATCTTGCCAGAAGAGAAAAGGTTGTGTCTATGTGTGCGAGCTGTGGCAATGTCCTCCATTTTGTGCTTTTCTGCTGCCTGGCATTGGGCACAGTAGATGGCCTGGCGATGGCGGTTGAGGGCGGGGAGTAAAACATCACGATAGTCAGTTGTGTCAAAGAAGCGGGCTTTGTACTGAGAGTGGATGTGGGACAAGAAGGAGTAAGACTGATCTGCGCCCCACTCAGATGGGGTCAAAGGAATGGAAGGGAAAATGTTAGCCAGATCATGCGCAGGGTCTTTGGCAAGTGCCCACAGTTTCTCTACTTTCCAACGTGCAACAAGGAATGGTTTGGCACGGCAATCTATCTTTGGCGCTACTGAGGAGGTTCCCTTGTGAGGAAGGAACTTTTTGCCAAGCTGAAGCAGTAACTCGTGAAATGATGTGGAGAGTGTGTCAAGGTGGCTGACGAGGAGTGATGCACGTTCTGGAGAGGGGTATTGAAAGGGTAGGGATGGAGAATGGAGGAACTCAAGCTCAGAGGGGAGAAGAATGCTGTCCAAGGCTGCAAGGGCTGCTGAGAGGGGGGCAAGCTCAACTGAGACGGCTGAAGTGTAATTGTCGAGTTGCTCCTCTGAAGCTTCCAGGGGTTTGATGACCTGCTGGCACAGAGGGGAGAAGGGAAAAGTGTGGAAGGGGGAGGAAGCAAGAATTATGTTAAAGGGGAGGTGGTCTGAAGTGTCAATGAGATGGGGCTCTTCAAGTGGAGAAGAAATGTTAGCTTCAGTGACATAGTCAAGAGCAGGTGGTGAAAGCCAAATGCTGTCCAAACGAGATGAGTAGGAGCCAGCAGTGTGTGTGTAAGAGGGTAAGTCTGGGTGCAGGTGTCGAAAGGAATCAACAAAGCCTTTCATGGAGAGGGTGGGGAGGAACCCATGGCGGGAAGTAGGTGTGGGGGCTCTGGTGGAGTGGTCAAGGGGGTCAGTGATGGCATTCCAGTCACCAAACCAGTAGGCTTGGTGGGGTGAGATGGAGTCAGATGAGGCAAGAGAGTTGCACCATTTTTGCAAGTCAGGGAGTTCCTCAGATTGGGGGTCAGCAGGCCAGTAAATATTTTGCAGGAGGATGGAGCGTCGAGCAAAAGATAAGGTGAGGGCAATGGCACGAGTTCCAAAGTGAGAGACGTCAGTGATGTGTGGTGCCAGGGAAGATGAAATGATGAAACCAACGCCAGCGTGACGGGAGGGGGTGGAGGATATGAAGAAACCTTTGTAATTCCTAGTGATGTGACGAATGGAGTGGGTGGCCTCTGTGTCAGACCAGCCAGTTTCTTGAATGGCAAGGATGGTGGTTTTGGTGTGATTGAGCCAGTGGAAGATAGATGCAGCCTTGGTGGGGAAGGCACGACGGATGTTCCAAGTCGCAAAGCGAGGGAGGGGTGGTGGTGTTGGGGGTGGTGTGCTAGACACAGGGCTAGTTGACATAGTTGACTAAGGGGTGCAGGAAGTCCTGCTAATAATGTCTCTGTTTTTTTTTTTTTTTTTTGTTTTGAAGAAATAGGAGTGATATCAATAGCAAAGGGGCTTTCACAAAAGAATGAATAAGAATATTGGTCAAGTTGAGGCAGTGTTCCTGGTTTTTGAGGCAGTTTTTGGGGCAGGTTTGGCAGCAGGTTTGGGGGCAGGTTTGGGGGCAGTTCTGTTGGGAGGAGTTGAAGAGGAACTGCAGCTTGAGTGTGTGGTGACAGCTGATCGAGCTGGGACGGTAGTAGTAGAAGAAGGTTCAGCGGAGGAACGGTCGTCAAGGTCCTCATCAATCGGGTCATTGTATTTCAACCATTCTTCAATTGTCCGGAGGCGAGAGCTGAGGAGCTGGGTGGTCATGTCCACTGTGGTGAGGCGGCTGTCCAATTGTGCAGTGAGTGGCTCCAGTGTGGTGACTCGCTGATTTAGGTTGTGGATGGCGCCAGCATGGTTTTTGAGTGAAGTATCCACGTTGGCTGCAGCAACTGCAAGTCTCTGAATGTCGTGGTCCACCTTTGCTAAGCCGTGTTCCAGTGCTGCAGGGATTGGCTCAAGTTGGGTAAGCTGAGTGGTGAGTTTTTGGATGTCAGTGCGTACTGTTGTCTGATGCTCTTTCAGCTCTGTGCGCAAGGAGGTCTGTTGTGCGAGAAGCTGTTGCTGGATGTTTTCAAGGACCTTCAAAATTGACTGCAGCTGTGGAGGAGGGACAGAAGGGGGAGCAGGCAGCACAGGTGGGGGAGTTGTAGTGTCAGGAGGGGCCTGAGCTGTCTGGCTGTTGTCTTTGGAATCTGCTGAAGTGGCTTGGTTAAGTAGTGAGCCAGAGGGGCGGCCAGTTTTGCAAGATTGAGAGGTATGGTTGGAGTTTCCACAACGGCGACAGCAGGGGAAAGGAGTGAAATCTTCCTTTTGGAGTGGGTGAAATGGGAGTGCATGGCCATTGAAGACAACTGATTGGTTAGTTTTTTGCAACATCAATGCGCGGGTTGTAAAAACAAAATGGGCAGACAACGAAAGGCCAGCAGTGCCCTTTGCTGAGTTGAAGAATCCTGGAATGGGAACTGACGTGCACCCAAACTCATATTGGATGGCCTCAAGGTCATAGATACTTGTGGAGCGACGAATGTTATAAAGGACAGCTGTGCGTTGCTTTTCATCACTGATTCGCCGCTGGTTTTCTGCAGAAGGTTCCAGTGGTCGAATTGTGACACCTGCACCCATAATAGTTATGAACTGAGGGGGATTGTGAGGAGGGCCGTCAAACAGAACTGTGGCAGATGCGGAGGCGGAAAGCTGGTGGAGTGCAAAATGAATAGCCATTATGGAGCCACAGGAGGATAAAGCAGAGGTGATTGCATGACGCAGGGAGTCCTTTTGCTCATCAAAGTTCTTTCTTGTAGTTCCAGGAGCCAGGTGTTGGAGTACGAGTTGGTTGGCAGGTCTGTTGGTGAATTCTGTGGCAGCAGCTGGTAGTCGACAGGTGTAAGAAAATTTAATGTGTGGGGATGTGGTCTGAAGACGGGCAGCCTGTTCGTCCGACAAAGGATGCAGAAGGTGGAGCGAGTAAGAAGTCTGGTCCTTTGAGAGCAAGGGCTGCTGTCGGATGGTGAGGTTGCAAGTGGAGGTGAAGCGTAGGATGTCAAGTTCAGTGAGTGGGGCAATAGTGGGGTCTGGCTGAGTGGTGATTGTCAGTATGTGTTGATCAGTGTGGGTGCCGAAGAACATGGAGGGAGGTGGGCTGCTCATGAAATAGGGGGGTGCCAATCCCAATTCAGCACAAAGGTTGTGATGTGGTTGCAATGTGGTTGTGGTGGTGAAGGAGGAAAGTGATTGCTGGAGGCAATCTGGCAGCAATCTGGAGTCAATCTGATGATGATCTGACGACAATCGGATGATGATCTGGCAATCTGACAAGAATTGGGCGTTCTGGTAACAATCTGGAGTCAATCTGGCGACAATCTGATGATGATATGATGATCTGGAGACAATCTGACGAAAATCTGACGTTGACCTGACGATGATGTGACAATCTGACGAAGATCTGACGTCAATCTGACAATCTGGAGTCAATCTAATGAAGATCTGATGTCAATCTGATGATCTGGAGTCAATCTGACGTTGACCTGACGATGGTCTGATGATCTGATGAAGATCTGACGTCAATCTGGCAGTGGCAAGGCGGTGGGGGGGTGGTGGTGGAGGGTTCTGGAGTCAATCTGAAGTCGATCTGATGATGATCTGACGATCTGACAACAATCTGACGTTGATCTGACGTTGATCTGGCAGTGGGAAGGCGGTGGGGGGTGGTGGTGGTGGAGGGTGCAGTCTTGAGTGTCTCTTGACAGAATCCACACACATGAATTTAACGTGCTTTGGTAGCAGCAAACCCTGATAACACTGGCTCCGGTGAAGAGTTGAAGAAAATGTCAGAAATGTCATCCTACTACTCTGACGGATCAGATTGCGTCAGATGGCATGACATATGCTTGGAGTTCATGGAACACCACTCCAAGAACAGCACATCCAATCAACGAAAAAATTTGGCAGAGGATCTCAAATGGCATGGGGTGCCATTACATGGTTTGGCGTCTTGCAGTTTGCATTTGTCGAAGGCACAAGAAATCTGAGCAGAATGTGACTATTCTTTGGAAAAATCTCATCCCAGGCCTTGATGAGCATGGCCTTGAAATCCAGGATGTCCTATTTCAGCAGGACAACAACCCTAAACACACTTCCAAATGCATGAGGGAATGGCTCAACAGCAATGGATTTCATGTTCTTCAGTGGCCCTCTCAGTGTCCTGACATTAATCCAATTGAGCACACTTGGAATATCTTAAAGAAGCTAAATTCCTGTGAGACTGCACCAGGGTCGAGCTTGGAGCTCCGCAAAAGAATCAGGAAAGAATGGAGGAGCTTCCCAGCAGAAACGTGCAGTAAATTGGTCGAAAGTCTGCGTTGGAGGATTGCGGCGGTCATTGCAGCAAAGGGGGGAAACACTGATTACTGAATAATCTCCCCATAGCACATAAAATTCCACTAATCATGGTTCATCTATTCAACCCGGTCTCAAGCAAGCAAAGTACTTACAGTACAGCTGGGGCACTTCTGCAGCTGATTGAGCATATCTCAGAGAGTAACTGGGCCAAGTTTCATGCCTATACTGCAATTCCTGAGCGAGTTTGGCGGAAACACTGTGTGGCGAAAACATTGGCGCAATTTTTGCAACAATTCCTGCAACTGCGCTCGATCGTGCTCGCTCCCGCCAGAGTTAGCAGCAGCACTTACACTTCGCTTAGCGGCATCTTGTAATGAAGAGCAATCATCTATGAGTGCGTCAGGCGGCCGCAGCAAGCAACTTCACGGTCAGCGGCCGCTGGCTGCGAAGCAGCCAGCAAACAGCTTTATGACCTCAAATAATCTAGCAGCAGTTGTGCTGACCGTCCAACAATTGGCCGGGCACCACGCGACTCGCTCCAGGTAGAAGCACCATGCTGGCAGTCCGGCTGTGGTTTTTCATTTTTCTTGAGACGCCAACGGTTTCCAATTAAAACGCACAGTATCTCTCTGAATACCAGACTTGCGGCCTCTTTCTATCCACAGAAAGACGGCTCACGAGTGAGTGACGCATCCTTGGATTGATTAGATAACAAACAGTTGCGTGGAGGGTTGGCAATCCCCTTCCCCGCACCATCAATGAGAGTGACATGTCACTTTTTTATACAGTCGCAATCTTATCCGAAAAAGAGCAGCATCCATGACAGACAGCGAGCAGTACGTGGTTGCCACGGACGTCTCAACTGTCTCCCTGACTGACCTGCGCTCCGAGGTAATGATCATGGCCTATGGTAACTGCCCCTGTGAAATCATGCCAGAACAACTCAAAAGAGCTTTGGGATGGAAGAAACATCAGTTGACCATTAGCGTCCAGGATGCGGATCTCGCTGCGGCTATTGCGAAAGGCTTTGGGAACGGACCAGACTGTCTCGGTATCATCATTGTCAAGGACTTGGACGAAAAGTTTTCCCGCTTGAGGAGCCGTCTTCTCAGACTCGCTTCTGTATTTGCCGATCTGCCCGAAGACGCGAAAGCGGCAGTAACGCATACTGACTCTTCCTACCTCTTCGGTTGGTCTCATGGGAAAGAGCTCATGGACGGGAAACCCGACTTTGCCAAGGGGTCGTACTACAACAGTTGAGTACTCCAGTATGGGCACTGGCAAAGTTTGCCGATTTACGCTAACTATTGGCCAAGACCCCGTCATCGATGACCCTGCCGACCCCGACTTCGCGAAGAACTTTCCTGCGTACGGCTTTCCGAACGTCTGGCCGAAGGAGCTTCCAGAGCTTAAGGAAGCGTTCTTGGAGCTCGGTCGTTATGTGACGGATGTCGGTATTTTGCTGGCTGGTCATTGTGACCGTTACGTCAGCTCAGCGTTCCCGGATCTTCCGCAAAATCTTCTGAAAGGGCCAATCAGAGATTCGAAAATTCACAAGGTGGGTTTGACTACTGTCGGGTTTTTAGCTTACGCCGGCTGAAAGGCAAGATTATTGCATTACTTTCCAATGTCCGAGGAAGAATTGAAGAGCACCGAAGGAAAACTGGGGTCTTGGTGTGGTATTCACATTGGTAAGCAAATATTGAGCGAAATGGTTTTGAACAGCTTATTGAAGTCATACAACATCACAGACCACAGCATGGTAGGGTTTGAGTCTATAGTCGATGAGATGGCGCAACCTGAAACCGAGTTTGTAGCTGACAGGTTTGACTTCGGCGATGTTCATCGATGCGAAGGACCCCTCGTACTCGGAACTTAACATCACCAATACCGAAGTCGCGGAGGCTTTAAAAGTAGCAGGGCTTTATATTCGAAGCCGAAGTAGCCAGCTTGTGAAGGTTCTTATACCGAAAAATTGCCTTGCGTTTCAGATTGGGGAGGCATCTCAGGTCGCTTCGCGTGGCCTTCTTGTGGCCACACCCCACTTGGTGCGAGGTGGCGCTGCAGCGAACATTGCCCGGAACACTTTTGCGGTGTTTTTGCAACCTAATGTTGACCACAAGTTGACTCCTGAGAAAACGTTCGATGATCTTACGGCGGAGGTGATGAAGAGGCATTACTAGACTATTTACGAATAAAGAGGAATAAAAAGGGGAAAAAAAATTCTTGAGCGGCACAAATGGGGGATTCGGACAACTCAGCGGCAGGTGCTCCAGCGGAGGAGGTCCCCGTTCTAAACCCTCCTGACACCAAAACCGAGGCGGTTCACTCGCATCAGGAGCGCGACATGCCCGTGCCCGACCCAGCAGACTCTCACGTTCCACAGCCCGCGGAGAGTAATGGAAGCTCACACCAAGTGAACGAGAGCAATCAGACCGCGGCGTCGGCAACAGTCGAGGCTGCTCGACCCGATGCAGACGTTGACATGGCAGCTCCCGACGAAGGTGCAACGACCGCGACGCCCGCTGCTCCAACCGCCACAAAAGCTCGATTACCGCGCCGAGCATCGCAGCAAGCACCCCGCCACGTAGAATCTAAGTCGGAAGAGGAGAATGAAGATGACGAGGAGGAAAGTGGAAAGGACGAACCTGAGCGGGATCGACAGTCCCCCACTGTCACCACGAAAAAGAAGAAAGACGGCAACACCTCCGGCAACGAAAGCATTGGCAGTGAGAGCCGCGAGAAAGGAAGCGTGGTGTGGGCAAAGGTCAAGGGCTTCGCATGGTGGCCTGGTAGGGTAAGTAATTAGTTGTGAAGGTCTTTTCTCTGATTTTGAGCAGCTGAGGACGATCCCTGCTGGGCAACTCGTTTCCTCAGTCTTGCGGGTGTTCACTTAGTCGCTTTCGAGCGTAGCACTTGATTCTGAACGTCCACGTTGGAGTTGGATTGACCGTTTCATCTACTTTTCCTAGATCGAAGACGAGTCCGACATTCCGGACCACGTGCTAAAAGTGAAACCAATATCTACGAAGACGCACCCAGTCTTCTTCTTCGGATCTCACGACTAGTAGGAGCCCTTTCGATTTACAGTTGGATCGATGGATAATCCTAATTTGAATTTTGAATCCCAACTCTGCAGCTCCTGGTGCGGACCAGACATGATCAAACCTTTCAAGGAAAACTACGATCTGCTTTCGAAAAAGAACAAAACGGTAGCTTTCTTGAAAGGCCTTCGCG
Source organism: Zopfochytrium polystomum (assembly GCA_025765615.1). NCBI lineage: Eukaryota > Fungi > Chytridiomycota > Chytridiomycetes > Chytridiales > Chytridiaceae > Zopfochytrium > Zopfochytrium polystomum. The sequence continues at coordinate 190,699 of JAIVFJ010000054.1, forward strand.
AAGCGCTTGATCCTACTCAGTCCCTGGACATTCCTGAGGAGCCACCAAAGAAGAAAAAAGCGGCCGGGCGAAGAAAAAGCGCGCCACCAACTGGAAAGACGGACGAAGAAGAGGCTTACGAGGGTGAAGGAGACGGCGGCGACGATGAAGACTTTGAAGAAAAACCTACCAAGCAAAAGGGCAGGCAGAAAAAAAGGCGCATGTCGGAGCCTGCTAGTGGAGAACCCAAATCGAAGAAGAAAAAGAGCGCCGAATTCATTGCTCCAGAAGATGAAGACGAGGAGGAGGACGCCCCAGAGGAGCATGTGAGTTTGATCATAAGTGTGTCAAAGCGATGACAAAAATCTTCAGGATGACGATTCAAAGGAGAAGAAAACCAGTAAGTGTGGCAGCTTTTTGTTTCGTTTGCTGAAGCAAGTATTTAGAAACGCCAGAAGAAAAGTTGAAAAAGTTAAGGTCAAAGCTTCAGCGCTTCCTCCAAACTGAGCACACGGAGGTACGGTACCAAGTAATTGTGACGCGCTTAACGCGTATTTGTGCAGGCCGACCACTTTATTAAAGCTGACAAGCACATGTCTGAAGTTGAAGCTTTTGAAGTTGATGTCGACTTGCTGATGGTTCGTTTGAATTCAAAACGGTCACTTGCTGATTCGAGTCGTTTTAGAAAACGAAGATAGGTCGCGTCATGAAGAAAATCTCACGGATGGAACTCCCGAAAGACGAATTCAACCTAGTCACACGGAGTCTTGAAATGATCGAAAAGTGGAAGAGTGTGATTTAACGGCTGATGTTTGATTTCCCTGCTCTCTGCTTGATGTTTTACTTTTATCCTACTTTTGGCGTTTTCGTACTGTAATGCTTCTTCAATTGTTACTCTTGCTTGCACTGCTGGAAAAAAAAGGGCTTGGGACATAACTGTCGCACCGATGCCCTCGAGTTTCGTTGGAGCTGGGAGTGGTCCTATTAACAAAAAAGGAAAAAAGGCAAAGGGAATTTAACGAAAAATGGGAGGATCAGGGGACGCGGCTGCGGCTCTCACCCGCGTCGTGGTCTTGGCAGCCATTGGCATCCTGTCCATCAGCTCGCGTTTGTTTTCAGTGATCCGCTTTGGTATGTGTTGGAGTCTATGCGAATGCATACAAGAACGACAGCGTCCCTCTGCACCCTGCCGTCGTGGCAGTCGCCTCTTGATTCAAATCTGACGATTCTTGGCGCTCTCCCATCCTTCACCTCAATAGAAAGTGTCATTCACGAGTTTGACCCATGGTGAGTCCGAAACATATTTCTTCGAAAGCGAGATCCTTGCTGAAGCTAGGGTAGGTTTAACTATCGGTCAACGAAGCATTTAGTCGAAAATGGCTTCTACGACTTTCTGAACTGGTGAGACAGCATCTGTTTACCCCAAGTAGTCCTCACTTTTCCGTTTCACTTGGAAGGTTTGACGAAATGTCGTGGTATCCATTGGGCCGCGTTGTTGGTGGTACAGTCTATCCGGGCATCATGGTCACTGCGGGAGGAATTCATTGGATCCTCCGCACGTTGAATTTCCCGGTCGATATTCGAAACATCTGCGTTTTCCTGGCTCCCGTATTCTCTGCCTTCACCGCTGTTGCCTGTTATCTTCTCACAACCGAAATGAAGGACTCGTCCGCTGGCCTTCTTGCTGCCGCGTTCATCGGCATTGCTCCTGGTTACATCTCGCGTTCGGTTGCTGGATCTTACGACAACGAAGGCATTGCTATCTTCTTGCTGATGATCACTTTTTACTACTGGGTGAAAGCGTTGAAGCAAGGATCATCTTTGTACGGCGCTCTCGCTGCACTCTTCTATTTCTACATGGTATCAGCGTGGGGCGGCTACGTATTCATCATCAACTTGATTCCTCTGCATGTGTTCGCCCTTCTTCTCATGGGTCGCTTCTCCACACGCTTGTACGTTTCATACTCAACGTTCTACGTTATTGGAACGCTCTCGTCCATGCAAATTCCATTTGTTGGTTTCCAACCGACGAGAACGAGTGAACATATGGCTGCCCTAGGTGAGCGATTTGGTGTCGGAATTAAGTCCATTCGCTAACAAGCTCGTAAGGGATGTTCGGTCTCGTGCAAATTTATGCTTTTGTCGAGTTGATTCGGAGCCACCTCTCGGCCAACCAGTTTAAGTTGCTGTTTCAGGGATTGATTCTGGGAATCTTCGTTGTCGGATTCGCAGCCCTCGTTGGACTTACCCTCAGCGGGCACATCGCTCCCTTCACTGGTCGCTTCTACTCTCTCTGGGACACCGGATACGCGAAGAAATACATTCCGATTATTGCCTCCGTTTCCGAGCACCAGCCCACTGCATGGCCGTCTTTCTTCTTTGATCTTCAGCTGCTTGTTCCCATTTTCCCTGCCGGAATCTACTTTTGCTTCAAGGTATCTCGATTGCATTGCACTTCCCGTACTGACTGCTTGTAGGAACTTCGGGATGAGCATGTCTTTGTGGTACGTACAGTGCTGTGAGTCAGTGTAGCCGTCGCTAATGCCAATTTTTCCTCAGATTCTCTATGCGGTCACTGCAAGTTACTTTGCGGGAGTCATGGTCCGTCTTATGCTTACTCTGACTCCTATTGTCTGCATTGCTGCGGCTATAGCGGTGTCAAAGCTTCTCGATGCGTACACACAGCCCGCGAGGATTGTTGAAGTTCCCTCCACCGCTAAATTGTCGGGCAAAGCTGCCGATAAGGACAAAAAGCCGTCTTTCATCGTCGAAGGCGTTGCAAGTAGTGACGCGAAGCTATCTGTTATCGTCCCAATCGGTCTCCTTCTCTGCCTATTCACCTGGCACTGCACATGGGTGACATCCAATGCGTACTCATCACCTTCTATCGTGCTTGCATCGCGTGGTCCGGATGGTTCCCAAATGATAATCGACGACTTCCGTGAAGCTTACTATTGGCTTCGCCAAAACTCGGACGAGAAGGACAAGATTCTCTCTTGGTGGGACTACGGTTACCAAATCACGGGAATGGCAAACCGAACAGTCTTAGTCGACAACAATACATGGAATAACACGCACATTGCTACTGTTGGCAAAGCCATGGCCTCCCCCGAAGATGTGTCCTACGAAGTGATGCGCAGGCACGACGTTAAGTTTGTCCTCGTTATCTTCGGTGCTGCTATTGGTTACTCTGGCGACGATATCAACAAATTTTTGTGGATGATAAGGATTGGCGAAGGTGTTTATCCGAACGATATAAGCGAACGCAGCTTCTTCACAGACCGCGGTGAATACCGTGTCGATGACCAAGCGACACCGACCATGAGAAACAGTTTGATGTTCAAATGCTCCTACTACCGATTCAACGACTTGTTTGGCCCGAATGGCCAGCCCTATGATCGCGTGCGTGGGTCAGCTTTATCGAAAAAGCAAGTCAAAGTTCATGTAGTGGACGAAGGTTTGTTGTTATTCATGTTTAACGATCTCTTACGCCTGCCATTATTCGTCGTTCCACAGCCTTCAGTTCTGAGGTAAGGATTTTCGTTTCTACCCATCGAAGTTTCGATGTTCTTACTGACTCCACGCAGAACTTGATTGTTCGAATCTACAAGGTTAAAGAGCCCGACAACATTGGTCGCTCCTTGAGCGCTGCCGCCAGGTATATTCGTGCTACTTCATGATCTCGGTCAGCGAACCTAATACCTTTTCGTTCTTCAGTTTTGGAACGTCTAAGAGGAAAAAGAGGGTTTCTGGCCCCATGCGCCGTGGTGGCCGCAGGAACGACGATGAATAATCGAAAATAAACTGCAGCTACTGATGTGGCTATCCAACTTTCTCGCGAAAAAAAAAAAAAAAAAAAGCCTTTGGCGGATTTTAAGTTAACAGAAACACCATCCACTCTTCATTCACTGTGTGTCCTTACACTCGGAATATATAGACCGACCATATTAGAACAAAGAAATGGCAAACACAAGGAGGATTTCACGTCTTTATTCGAATCAAATTGACTCTTTCAGGAGTCGGTCAAGTTTGGCCACTTTGGACGACACAGAGAAGTCGATGGTCTTGTCCCCAATTTCCACAATAAGTCCGCCCAGGATAGCGGAGTCGACCTAGTCAATTGTGAACGGAATTGATGAGCAAAACAAAAAACTTATGAAAAAAAATTCGAGATCATCTACCTTGTTTGAAACAATAAGTTTTTGGCCCTTCTGAATGAGAGCACTCTTCTGGAGACTGTCGCGAACTCGGCTCAAAGACTTCGCATCAAGTTCCTTGAATAGACCAAAACAAAAATGAAAATTAGATCGCGATGTTGCTGCAAGGCAAAAATAAAAAAATAAAATAAAAAGAGGAATAAACAGGCATCAGGGAAATCCCTTGTTCTCCTTCTTCCGTCTCACCTTCGCCGATGTCACAACAACGGTGACCTCACCGCGGTGGGCCGTCATCAGCGAGTCGAAGGAGGCAATGACCTTCGAGGTCTGGTCAAGCCTTCCGTTCTCCGCGAGCACATCGAAAAAGTTGGTGACGAGCTCCGAGTACTTGCCGGATCCGAGGATCTGTCTGACGCCCTCGCGCTTCGCGGCGCGGTCGGCGATGGGGGTCTCGAGGAACGCTTGCAGCGAAGGGTTCTTGTCGATGGCGCCCTTGATCCGCTTCAGCTCGGTCTCGACGGTTTCGAGGGAGCTTTTGCGGGCGGCAGCAGAGTAGAGCGCCGTGGCGTAGCGGCCATCGATGCCGTGCAGGGTGATGGGGATCTTGCGTGGCATGGGTTAGTGGAGAGGTTTTTCCTTTTGGAGGACGGGCTTCTCGGAATGGTGGCCCCGTGGAAATGGAAGGAGGGAAACAGGAAAAGTCGGGAAGAATGAAGACCAAGTACCTGCGGCGCGGCGCCAGCAGCGGTCGCAAGGGTGCGCGAGAAGGTCTGAACGTGATTACATTCGCACAGTAGTTGGTCGTTCAGCGACGATCGGCCCGGCAGCAAGTGAGATTTGCGGCAGAATGGGAAGAATGATTAGAACACAACAGCTTCGTAACGTTCTCAGCTAGAGGAACTCGGGTAGAGGGCGGGGCCAAGCAGGATCGCCGAAGAAGGGGTGGACGGCAGGTTCAAGAATCGCCTGGATTGATGGAGGGCATTCGTCTCCGTCAAAGGCGGGGACGCGACTGGTGTGGGAGGGACGCGGCTCACCCGTTGGAAGTTCATCCTCTTCTTTTTTTCTCCTCGTCAGTACGGTTTTTCCTTCCTTGGCAAACTGAAAGAGTCGTGTCACGTGACTTTATTGCAATTACTTATGCGGGGTAACGCGCACTTTAATGTGCGCCCCCGACACACGCTCCCTGGCCTCAACGCTGAGAACCTCGTCCTTCTCTATCAAAAACACGACATCGATCTTCATAGACCCAGCTTTTTGACCTTGAGGTAATTCTTGCAGAACTACCTCAGCCAGCAGCTGATTCTTTTTGGCAACCTTCTCTTCGCCCTCATACACAGCCAAGTAGACTTCTGTTTGGCCGTCAACGGCATTCGAAAACTCAAATGACCGCCTCGCTGGAATCGGTGTCAGCTTGGGGATGATAGGTACGAACGCTCCCGAGGCAGTGGCGATGCCAATTGATTGGTGCAGATGTGAGAGTTCAGTCAGTTCCTTGAGTGCCAAGGCCTCAGAATACTTGACACCCGTTGCTTCCAGTTCAGCGATAATGCCAGCCTGAATGGCCGCTCCATTTCCGATTGCTTCGTCCGGTTCAACATCCGTCCGTATCCTCACCGACTCCGGGAACAGAGATCGGATAACGGCTTGAAACCGTGGAATCCGAGACGCTCCACCAACAAACATAACCTCGTCAATCTCGTCAGAACGGATTGCACTCTCCTTCAGTACCCGCCGAACGAGGTCCGCACACCGGGTAAAGAGTCCTTCTGCGAGGTTTTCGAACCGACCCCTGATGAGCTGACCGTGGAAGTCGATGCCATCATACACTGAGTCCACCGAACACGGCGCCGTGTCTTTCTGGGAAAGCATCCGCTTCGTTTGCTCGCATGCAGAGCGTACTTTTGCCATCGACCGTCGGTTTGCTGAAATATCCACTTTGTGCTTCTTTTTGAACTCCTCTCGAACGTACTGGACAAGGACTTCGTCAAAGTGAACACCTCCGAGCTTGTAGTCGTCGAGAGAGGAGACAACTGAGTAAAGGCCATTGTTGGCTGAAAGAAGAGTGACGTTGAACTGATGGCCGCCAAGATCGACAACCAAAACAAGGCGGTCTGACTTTCCAGCAATTGCTGTCGGCGACCGGTCGAACGCCAACGCTGCAGCAACAGGCTCTACAATGGCGTAAGTCTTCGAGAATCCAGCCTGCTGGGCCGCATCAAGGAGAGCCTTTTTCGACTTTTCCGCGAAATGGGAGGGAATGGAGATGACGGTGCCCGTCACTGCTTTTCCGAGAAAGCTTTCCGCTGTTTCCTTAAGTTTCCGCAGGTACTTTTCTGTTACGCTCGAAACCGAGACCTTCTGCTGAATCGGTTCGGCATCTTCGGATTCGGATTCGTACACGTCAACTTCGTAATTCGGTAGGGAGGGGTCTGCGTCGCTTCTGACAATACTCATTGGTAGGTGTTTGACGTGGTTTTGGACCTCCTCGTCCTCGAACCTGATTGACGAAGGTAAGCACATGGGATTGGAGTGACGATCTGCCCATACTTGAGTCCGAGAAGGCTTCTGAATTGGACAATGGTTCCCTTTGGATTAGACATCGCCTGCACTTTTGCTTGGGATCCAATGATCTAACAGGCATTCCAACTTAGGATGGGCGCCAACAAAAGAACTCAAACTGCAAACAAACCTCTTCGTAGCCAGTGAAAGCGACGTAGGAGGGTATGTTGCGGTCTCCATCCTCGTTCGCAATTGTCTCACCGTTGCCATCCTATAGACGTGTTGTGTGAAGAGGTTCAAAATGCCGGGGCGTTTTCGATGATGGTGGGCGATAGCTGGTGAGCGATAGAAAATCGTGACGGTTTCGTTTCTTCGCCGCTCCTCCCTCCCTCCTTCCATCCCTCTCTGGGGATCTATCCATATCGCGTAGCTCGCCCGCCCGCTCACCTTTCCGACGATGGCTACGGTCGAGTTAAGGGTTCCGAAGCCAATGCCAACGTAGACTACGCCGGCCGAGGACGAGCCGTTGCTGGCCATTCTGCTTCTTTCTTTCTTTCTTTTTTTTTTTTTTTTTTTTTTGGATCCAGTCGCCTTTTCGCGAAACAAAAAGAAAGAAAGAGAGAAGAGAAGAAAGAAAGAAAAAGAGGGAGGGAGAGAAGGAAAACGAGAGAGAGCGAGAGAGAGAGAGAGAGAGAGACAGACCCAGAGGCAGAGAGAGTGTGATGGAGAAGGAGAGAGAGCTAGAGACGGACAGAAAGCGCGCGTGCTTTCTATTCTCTCTATTGAAAGGAAGTGTGGCGTTAGAGATAGCGCTTGATCGTACCTTACGACCGGCCAATTGTTCATGAAAGTTCAAAAAGGTCTGGCCAGTACGCTTTCTCTTGCTAAAGCGCTGTGGAGATTGTGCAAGATGCAATTACGCTGGTTGAACCAACCTTGACTTGAAAACTTTCCTGCCAACCCGGAATTCGATAACCTTTTGCCATTGCGAATAATTATTAATGACGCCCGGCTTGATGCCCAGAGCCTTAAGCGCAAATATCAGTCCTGCCCCAACGTTCCAGCGAGCAGCCATGTTTCTTGAAAGATGCTCAGGAACCATGACCACCCTTGAACTACCAGATGGAAGGAGTCCCAACACGACCTTTTGGCAAAGACACTTCCCAACATCTGTCACCAAAATGCTTGAGGAGACTTACCTTGATGACAATTCTGAAAATATTGAAGAGGTGCTGTTCGTCAACGAACCACCTCCTACTCCTCAACCACCTGTTGGATACTAGTAGAGACAATTTCGGACAATGCCACACTGCCTGGTTTTTGACAATTGCTTGGACTGCCGCCTGACTGACAGTTAGCGGAATGCAGAAAAGGTTTTCCTCGTAATGGAAAGTTGGATCCTGTTTACAGTGATTGCAGAGAACTTTCTCTGTTTAATCCATAATCCACCGCTTCCGCAGAAGCGCTCAAATTTGCTCAAAGAACTTTTCGAACTCCACCAAATGTGTTCAACAAGTCTCGTCCAAAAGTATGATTATTTTGGTGCAAGATTTAGTGGCGCCAGCACTTGTCCCAGCTTCACCTCCCTCCCGTCTGTGCATCGAGGCTATTTTCTTTGTCTCCAATCAAGCTGTAGAGGTCTGTTGGAATATGCCCCTGCGAAAAAGAAAAGAAAAAAAAAGAGAGTAGTTGATCACAGACTTGACTTGTCACACCATCCTGCTCGCGCGACCACGACTGCGACTGCGATCACCATCGCCTCACTGCCGGATTCCAACACCTTACCAGGGAGAGCTCTCCAGAGCAAGAAGAGACCAGCTTAGCAATCGAGTGATCGATCCAGCAATTGATTGAGCAAACCCAACCGGAGATCGTAACGAGAGCGAGTTGAACCGGCCACCCACAGATCGCCACCACCGCTTTAACAAAGCAATCGTCTTCACCAGTCAGCTATACAGCCGCTGTTTTCAACCCCTCCTTGGCCGCCATCGAACACGTGATCTATTCTTGTTATTTGAAGTGACGACCTACAAGTCAAGAATCCAATCACTCTGACGCTGCTGCTGCTACTGGAGCCGGCCCTGCTGCTGCCAGTGCAGGATTCGTCAACTGGACTGCTGCAGCACCCCCCGACGTGGAGCGATCAGATGTCATGCGTATCCTCCCAGTAGATGTACCCAATCATCCACAGTATGTCAGCTACTGGACCTTCAGTGAAGACGGAACTGTCTTTCCTGGAACCTATGCACAAAACAAGCTGGCTATGATGCACATTCGGAATCATGTTGGCGAAAACCTCAAGCAAAAGATTAGCGGCATCTACTTTGTCTTTGAGGCCCTTGTCGAACTCAAGTGCAAAGTCAGCCGTGTCGACCCTGCACAGGTTATGAACCTTATTGAAGAGTTCAAGAAGCTCCGCATTGGAGAGAAAGAAAGAATCGTGGACTTCCAGCAGAAATTTGAGACACACTATGCATCCCTACAGCGTGCATGGGAACTCACTCCAATCGACATGCGCGACCTGATTGACATAACCCTAAGTTTTCGTTCTGTCCATGTACTAAACCAAAGTTTCAAGAACAACAAATACTGGTTTCCCCAAGTCAACCACTATATGAGCAAGATTGATGACGGCACCATCACAGACATCACTGGTCTGTTCAATTACCTCAAGATTATGGAGACCTGCAACCGCAACCCTGAAGACTTCGTGGAGCCACCTGCCAACCCAGTGAACGAGGCAGCCCTACTCAGTGGTCCCCAAGGTCGACGGAACGATGGCCACTCCCGACAGGCAGACAGGTCAGAGCGGTGTCATGCTCGCTTTGACTCTCGTGAGAAGCAACGCAGCAACCGTCGGGACAGGCCTCGTAAGGAACAACCTGACCGAGGTGGTTGCCAGAACCGGGAGCAGTCTGAGCGTCGCCGCAGCCAGAGAGAGAGGAACAGCAACAACAACCCACCTGCAGCATCGGCAACTGTTGACCAACAGCAACGAGATGCTTCAGTAGTTGACAGTGTTGTCGTCTGTCACCAGTGTGGCCTCAAGAACCACTATGCCAGAGACTGCCTTGCAAAGAAAGCAGATGCCCCAGTCGCCCTTGTTGCAGCCCTGGACGCCTCACAGTCTCTCAGCGAGTATGAGACTGAGTCTGACTACAGTGATTCAGGGGAGTCAAATTTTCAGTAGGCCCAAGGCCTCCACCTCAGGCGCACCAAAAAAGAACCTCTAACTTCCGCTCTGCACCTCATGTTCCAAAATCTGTTGCCCTCCTCTCATCGCACTCAGCTGTCTTCAGAGAGTCCCCAATCGTTGTTGACACTGGCTGCCCAAGGACCATTCTCAAAGACCTCCACCTGTTCACCTCATACAAAGAGAAAGACTCTACCGTCGGCACCATACATGAGGGGTCCCCACCACTCAAGATGAAGGGATCTGGCTCAGCGAGGATTACTCTATCAAACGGTGTCAAAATTGTCATCAAGAAAGCATTCTATGCGCCAACTGCATTATGCAGTCTCATCGCCACCAATGACATTGAGAGAGACAGGAAGTTCTTTGTCTCTATGGATGTGGATAAACCTGGCGCCATATTCAACAGAAGCGATAGAACTCGTGTTGGTCGTTGCACCAAACGTCTTGGGCTCCACTTCCTTGTCACCAAGAATTCAAGACTACACTGCATCAGCCATGCCTCTGCTGCCATTATCGCCCTTGCCCACCGCGAACACTACCCAAGCCCAGATGGGCCACCACCTGTTGTGAGCAAGGCCGAAAGTCTCTGGATTGCAGAGGTTGAAAGACTTCATCACGCCCTGGGACACGTCGGCTTCCAGCGCCTTGGCTACATGCTCCACCACCGGACGACAGCAGACCTACCACCCATCGATGCTTCATACCCCACAAAGTGCCAAACTTGTGTCGCGGCCAAGATGCGCCAAAAGTCATTCCCAGAGCGTGATGAGGAACAACGCCCATTTGCCCACATCATCAACGTTGATGTCAACTCCATCCCCATTACTTCCTTTGATGGCTACAACTATGCAATCACTGTTGTTTGCGAGAGCAGTCGTTTCTCTTGGGACATTCCTATTGCTCGCAAGAGCGATGCATTACCGTTTCTAATTCGCCTGATTCTCTTCCTTGAGAAAACGGAGGGACACAAAGTACAGGTCATCCGATTGGATCGTGGCAAGGAGAGCTTCAATCGGACCTTCAAGTCCTTCTGCGACTCCCATGGAATTCAGCTCAAGGCGTCTCCTTCACGCACAGCCCAGATGAACTCTGTCGCAGAACGCCACATCCAAACTGTCACAGACATGACCCGGTCACTTCTACTTGGCGTACCTAACGTTCCACTTACATTTTGGAGTTACGCTTACCGTCAAGCCTCGCAAATCAAGAACTGTCTACCAAACATCCAGCGTGGCATCCTCTCTCCGTTCGAAAGCTGCCACCACATCCCACCAATGGTTGGCCACTTTCGCACCTTTGGCTCCAAGTGTTTCTACCGCGTTAGCCCCAAGCTTCGTAAGAAACTCGATCCCAAGGGCCGTCCTGCCGTTTACCTTGGCAGTCCCTCGCACTCCATTGCTGTCCTGTGGGAGCTCCAAGAGCAGTGGATCATCTACCAGCGTTATCGTGACATTGAGTTTTTTGAAGATGAATTCCCCCAGTTCTTGGGAGTTCACGCTGTGAGGGGGGGATTTGGGGACATCAGCGTTAATCTCCCTTCACTTTCAGACTTGGATGACCCTGCATATGAGAAAGCAGTTCAATCAATTGTAGATGCAGAACAGCACCTTCACCAGCTACTTCAGCAGAAAATCCAGCAGAAACAGCAGCGCCAGGGTAAGGGGGAGCACAGCAGCACACCAGCACCAGCACCAAAGAAGCGAGGTCGCCCACTCAAGCCATCATCACCAGTGAGGCTACCATCAGTGAGCATCTCAGCAGAGCCTCCACCACCAACAGCTGTGCCTGCACCAGATGTCGAGCAGGAGCCACCCCCCAAACAGAAGCGCAGCACAACAAAGAAACCAGCAGCAGTTGCTGGGCAGGAGCCACCCCCTAAGAGGAAGCCAGGCCGACTGAGGAAACACCCAATTCCACCTGACCCGGTGAGTCACTCCAAACTTCACTAAACTAATTCTTTCCTTTCTACACCATTCCCTTTTCAAATTTCCTCTTCACAACCAAAACAATTCAAAACCATTAACGTCACCTCACGCCACCCCACACTATCGCGCACAGGAAGCCTCAGCACCAGCCACTGCCGATGCCCCGGAGACCTTTCCGCCCGGTGACGCAAGGGCGGTGGGCCCAGCAATCTGGAGAATTTGCCCAGGTCCAGCGCAGAGGCTCATCAGCAGGCGGGTCGGGATGGTGAGGGCCCCACTTGGGGGGGCCCTGTGTCACTGGACGTCTCGAGTTCTCTATCCGCAAGGGGTATTGACAGGCCCAGTGGTGAAGTGGACCCTGCCGCATCAGGCGAAGTGCTACCTGCTGACAGTGCCCCTGTTGTGCAAGATGTGCTGTTTGGGTGTGAACCTGACGAGGACTTAGACGATGACGATATCCAGTCAGTCTACGAGTCTGATGCTGACGATGAAGACAGACTCCTTTATGCCTTCAACGTCAACTCCAACTCAGTCAAAGTATTCCCAGACGCATACAAGGATCCATTGGCATCGCCTCATGCAGAGCAGTGGAAGGAGGCCGAAGAGTACGAGCTGGATATGATTCGCAAGATGGGAGTCTTTGTGGAGTCAGCAGCTCCGCCTGACACCAACATCGTCAGCTGCAAGTGGGTCTACAAGCTCAAGTTCAAACCTGACGGCACCATTGAGCGGTTCCATGCTCGACTTGTTACTAGTGGATTCACCTAGCAGCCAGGCGTCGACTTCACCCTCACCTACTCGCCAGTTATTAGAGGCAACACACTTTGGATGATTGCCCTCAGCACCCTGTATGGCTGGGACATGGAGATGATGGACATCTCCTCAGCCTACCTGTACGGGATCCTAGACATACCGATCTACATGGCACCACCACCTGGCGTATCGATCTCCCCTGGACTAGTGTGGCTACTGCTGAAGGGTCTCTACAGGCTGAAGCAATCAGGACGGACTTGGTATCGACGTCTAGCCCTCCACCTTCGGTCAAAAGGCTTTGCTCAGAGCCAGGCAGACCCCTGCCTCTTCTGGCGCTGGACCAAGTGTGGGCTCTGCTTCATTCTGGCGTACGTCGACGACCTTCCACTCTTTGGCCACACTGCTGCCATCAAGGAGGCTGTTGCGGACCTCAAGACGGAGTTCAAGCTTCGAGAACTGGGAAAGCTCAGCTACATTCTCTCAATGGAAGTCATTCGTGGTTCAAACTTCACAATTCTCCATCAGACTAACTTCCTCCGGAACTTCCTCTCGTGCTTCGAGGCTAAGCACGGACCTGTAACGCCTCGCAACGCACCACTCAAGGTAACAACCAAGCTCACCCCTCGCGACTGGCACTCCACCGACCCAAGTGAGGAGAGCGTCAACAGCACTGAGTACCTCCATGTGATTGGCAGCCTCAACTACGCTGCAACGTCAACAAGACCAGACCTGGCACTCAGTGTCAGCTTGCTTGGTTCCTTTGCTCAAGACCTGTGCATCTGGCACTGGCATGAGCTACTTGATGTTGTGGGGTATGTCAAGGCCACCTCCACAGTTGGACTTCGCTACAGCTCAGACAGGAACAACCAAGTTGTTGGCCATGCTGATGCATCATACAACTCCCGCCACGACTCTCACTCACAGATAGCATACCTGGTGCTATTAGCAGGGGGAGCCATAGCATGAAAATCAACAAGATCAGCAACTGTCCCAACCTCATCCACAGCAGCAGAGTACATTGCACTCAGTGAGCTTGGTTGGGAACTTGAGGCCATCAACAACCTCCACCTATCCAGCATCCCCTCAAGCTACCGATCATTGCCTACGAGGACAACACACCATCGATCCACATGACAGTTAACGACCTTCACACCGATCGCTCCAAGCACATCCGCCTTCGGTACCACCACATTCGGTCACTTGTTGAGGAGGGACTTGTGCAAGTTGAGTATGTCTACTCGATGGACCAGCTTGCAGACCTCCTCACCAAGCCACATGGACGTGACATGGTCTACGAGGGCCGGACTCTACTTGGACTGGTTGACTCAACTGAGAAACCAATACGATACATGCAACATCAAAAGAAAATCCTAGAGACAAGATCAAAACGACGTGAGGAACATATTCGACAAAAGAGTATCAAGAAGAAGGAACAGAAGAACTTGACCATGCTGTGGCGTGGAAGGCGCAGCTGGCACACCAAGGGAAATCAGCATGATAGGCCCAACAGGGAGGGGGAGGGCACTGGACAAACTTTTCTTTACCTTTTGCCTTATTCGGCTCTTCATGTATTTTCTATTCCTACCCTTTTGAAGTTCACTCCTCAGCAGTATTTTCCCAGATATTTTCACTTCCTTTCCCTGCCACAGTTTTCCCAGATCGGCCAATTGATTTGGGTTTTTCATCTGAGCAGGGGCTTCAAGCACTCTTCCCCAGTTTCTTACCTCTGGAGGGTTTTGTTTGAAGTCTAGGAAGGGCGCGTGTGCAAGGGGGAGTGTTGGAATATGCCCCTGCGAAAAAGAAAAAAAAAAAAAAGAGAAGTTGATCACAGACTTGACTTGTCACACCATCCTGCTCGCGCGACCACGACCGCGACCGCGATCACCATCGCCTCACTGCCGGATTCCAACAAGGTCAATGCAATTTGCGCTCACTGGGCGACCTTTTTTTTTTTTTTTTCCAAAAAAATCGTCCAAGACACAGCCTGGAGGAGGGCTCGATATTGCTCAAAAGAAAGTCCCAAGTTACAATTTGTGTTGACGCGAACTTTTGCCTTCATTTAAGGAACACTGCCTTCATTAGTTTTTGCAAACTCACTTCGTTCTAAAAAAGTAACTCGCATGTTACTTCAATCGATATCATTGCGTTGTGAGCCCACCTGTATGAGCGTTGCCTTCTGGTCGCTTATCTTTTCGAGCACTTCCTCTATGCTTCCCTCGAGTTGCTTTAGCTTCTTCTCGAGCGGAGAAAGAGTTTCACGTGTCTCCCTGAAAGAAATAAAATCAGGGAAAGAGAGAGAAACGAAGTTGTAAGGAGAAATCTCACCTGATTTCCTCCTCGAGAGCAAGAGAGTACTTCTTGTTCTCTTTCAACCAGTAATCAAGCTCCTTGTTCATACTATCAACGTCTTCTTGCAGGTAGTCCATTGTTTTGGCTAGGGGATTTGTGCTTCGGCACAAGAGCTGAATGGACTCCCTCAATGCTTCAATCTGCCTCGATGTGTGAGAGGGCGAAACGTCGCCAAACAGTTCAAAATACCTCTCTTTTGGAGGACGACCGGTCTTTTGGGACCTTTTCATTTCCAGCTTGTTTCACTTCTTCGGCCCCTCTTCCCTCCAGTTTGCTTTTTGTATCAAGGATCTTCTGAACGAGCCCTCCTTTAGATGAAATTCAGGTTAATGTCAAATGATTCGTCACGAAGAAAACACTACCATGTGCTGCGTTCGTTCCATCTGTTTCCCCCTTTGCCACACCCTGAGCGGAATCGTCCCCAACAAACTCAAAAGCATCATCTTCATCGTCATCTGGTTTAACTCCATCTTGAATGATATTTGGAGTAACGCTTCGGAGATAATCATTCGGGGTGAGCTGCATATGATATTTTCCGACATGAAAAAAAAAATACCTCGGAATGTGTTCAACCACTGCCGTCTCCGTCGCTCGAATCTTCGGCGGCGCGAGCCTGGCGGTCGTCGGTCGCTCTCGTCGTTTCGGCACCATTGTTGCTGACCTTCCCGCGGCGTCATCGCCACCGTTTGGCTCGTTAGTCGAAATTCTTGGCTCGTCTGATTGTAAGCAAGTGGATTATAGGAGACCCACGAAACGGATTCCAATACAGCTTAAGTTTGTGCATGGAGTGATTTCCATCCCATCCCGCTGTCACCTCCGATCCCTTCAACGCCATAATCGAGCACCTCTCTCACCCGCGTCTCCTGTACGTCCTCGAAGTTCCGAAGGCCGACCGACAGCACTGCCACCGTCGACATCAGCTTGCTCCACTTCAGCTTTTGTGCTTCCTCCTCGCGCGTCACGCGCGTCCCTTCCCTCCCGGCCCTCCCGACCATCTCGGCCATCCTTTATCTCTCGACCGTCTTTTGGTTTCTCACGCCCGTCTGTTCGAGGACCTTGAGTGGGTTCCCGCTCGTTCGAATTACCGTTGCTGGATTGATGGGCTGGTTGCGATTGCTGCTGTGACGCTGGCATTGATTGTTTTCCGCTCTCTGCGCCCGGCGCTCCGGCCGTTCGATCTTTTTCTTTGGACGAAGCGGTCGGTTTTGGCGCTTGCTTGGCTTGAGGCTGTGGGTCATCACGAGGGTCCCTATTTTTTTGCGTTAAGAAGAAATCCTTCTTAAATTAGACAGCAAAGGAAAAAGCACCAGTAAAGCGTCGGGAAATGGCAAAACAATGGAGAGGGATTCGACGGACGGTTGCAGCTCCACCTTTCGTTTCCAGTATGCTTTTCTGCAGGCGGCTGCTTACTGGATCCTCCGGCTGCAGTTCCCGATGAAGGCTGTGCAGGCTGCTTGGGCTTCGAGCCTTGGCCTTGGCGCTTCTGGTGTTCTCCAGCCCGAACCCTCTTCACAACGTCGCGAAAGTCCATCTTTGCAGAACGGTGAGTCCCATTTCAGCCATTGAGTGCCTCGACGTCCACACTGAATGATGCGATTCACTCTGTTGACAGCTTTACGCACGCACCTTCTTAAGAACGATTTTTCCCAGTAGCTGCAGCATGAAATTGGTCTCTTCGGGGTCCATTCCAGCAACGATTTTCAGGGGATTGGCTTTGACTTCTATTCCTGACAATAAGCCTGCCCACGCCGATCTGTCAAAGCGAAGAAATGCGTGAAATGGGCACTCTACCAACAAGGTCGATCATTTTTAGAAGATAAGAAACTTTGGCGTCCTTCTCCTGTTTCCAACTAATTAATTCTCTTCGCTCATTTAAACTCGCCGCATTGCACAATCGACCTCCCATGCAAGCAAAGAGAGGAGTTTGTGATCAACTCTTCCGAACCTTGACATTGTCCGAAACCATTTCAGCATCGTCATAGAGGCCCTCTGCGAATCCCGTTGTTTTGATGATTTCGGTGAAAATGTCGTGTAGGTACCGAAAGGGCGGCTTGGACAGCAGCTTGTGCGTGAGCGGCGGTTTCTTTATTATGCGGGCCAGTATGTCTGCTGTTTTCTTCGTGACGTCTTCGAGGGTTGGCGCTGTCGCAGGTGCAGGAGCGCCCAGGGCGGCGGCGGCGGCGTGTGCTGGTGCGGCCATCTGAGTGGTGGCAAAAACCGCTTTGTGCTGGACAATTTCATCTTTTCCACATGCATCCGTGCCTTTCGCGATTTTGCCTTCGAATTCAATATTAATATTGGTCCTTTCGGCCGGTTGAGCCCCTTCGCTTTCACCGCCGTTTCTCTTTCATCTTTATTTACTTTAGACATGCTCCAACCGGTTTGGTGAGTCTCCTCTGCTTCCTGCTCTGCTCTGCGCTTCTCACAGAATTCACCAGATTCAAGTAAGTATGCCACTGTGAGCCAGAAGGAGAGAAGTACCAGTGCTGTTGAAAAGGTTGACCAATGATTGGCGCCTAGCATGAAAATAAACATTTCTTCCCAGCATCACTGCACCACATGCTTGCTTGGGTTTAAATGCGCAGAAGGGGCTCCACCTTTCACGCCTTTGATGGTGGCAACCGCACCCTCCATCCGCGACATTTTCTCTTTCAAAAATTCCATCTGCTCCACAAAGCCCCCGGCAAATCTGACCGGGGCGGCTTTGAGATCGGATCGAAAGAGTTGAACGTCAGCGCGGAGGGCTTTCACATCATGACCTAGTCGCACAATGCCAGGTCCCATATCGCGCATAGTGGTGACGATATCCCGTAGCAGGTCCACGTCACGGTCGACGCGATCGAGCACAAGTCTCGCAAGATCTGCGGCTTCTGCGCGCCTTCGTGCCGCTTGGCGATGCTGATGCGCTGCACGCTCGTCCCATACTAGCCACTCCCAAAAATTGGAAGGGCCGTCTCGCAACCCGTACTCACGCCCACGGCAGGACGATGCTGAAGCATCGCTGTTTGCGGAGGAGGGAGACTCGCCAGGCGCAGGTTGACTTGAACGGCATTCGCTGTTTGGAGGATCTGATGATAATGCCCGCCGCCTAATGTCATCACCGCGAACAACGGCTCGTCGTCGTTCGCGCTCAACAACAGCACTCGCTTCGTGCCACAAAGACTGAGCTGCAAGAGCACGTTGCCGCACTGCAAACACTCGTGCTTCGAGGCTTGAAAGCGCAACGTCCATGTCGGCCAGGGTATCCTCAAAAAACAGTTGCAACTGGCTTGGGGTTGATGTTTGGTGACTTGGGAAGATGCGTTCGGGCTTTCGGTGGTGGCTGTACGCGTCGTTCGATGCCTGCTCATGCGAACTCTCGGCGGAGGAGGACGACGAGGTTGAGGTGGCTGAAGGCGCAGAGTGATCCGCTCGGTTATCCGACTGGCTGTCCTCCCATCCAGTAAATCTGTTGCCGGCACCAGATATGACGGCCCACCAATTGGACCACACAATATATCCCAACACTCCAGTTTCTGCTTCAAGACGCTGCGCTTGAATCCTGGCAATTTGCTCCTGCCTGGCAACGCCGGCGGCAAATGCCTTTGACAACGTCCCAAAATGTCGAACAAGATTGCGCAAGCAAAGATGTCCGTCCATATTAAGTGAGATAACTGAGTCGGCTGCTTCATTCAGTGCTTGTGCCAACTCCGTTAACGTTTCCGCGACGCGGCGATGATCGTATGCAGGCTGACTAAAGTCCGCCTTCCTCATTCCATAACCGCCATGGATGCCGTGCTCATGCTTCTGGAAGGAATTGGGAATCCCTGAATCCTTCTTGGCTCGGTCGCGCTCAGCCCCACCTGAGTGACTAATATCTTCGTCGGTGTTTCCACTCGCCGCATCCTCCATCTGCATCACTGCTTGGACACTTGTTGCGAGGGATAGGGCCGCGTGCGCTGACAGAGACATGTCAAGCGAGGACGGCAGTTGCGAGATTCCGAGTACCAAGTCGCTTACATGATCTTCAGACTTCTCAACGAGCGAATAGATTAGGTCGTAAACAGGAGGACGCGAAAACGAAGTAGTAGAGGAGGGATTCAGCCCTTCGTCTGCCGCGGATGGCGTAGGGGGCACGAGCAAGAATGACGGAAAGTAAAACGACGTTATGTCCGACAACATCAAGTTCGATTTGCAGGGAGCGCTTGGGTTCGAGTAGGTACATCTTTGACTTGAACTCTTAGGACGGAATAGATACGGCAAGCACAGTAGCACGCTCGCCACAACTGAAAACATGAGCGCGGTTCGACTAAGACTTGAAGTTGGCCATAAATTCTTCCACCAAAGCGGAGACATCCAAAAGCGAAACAGACGGAACTTGGTGAGCCAAATATGTTGTTGTTGGATTGAAGGACCGTCGTTGCTCTTCTCTTCCGACGAATTGAGATTCGGATGATCGTTCAACGTGCTGCCGGTTTTCGAGACAGACGGTGTGCGGTCAAGCATTCGCGAGGAGAGAAGCGTTGGTGGAAGAGTGACATCAACGATTTGGGCGGACAGGAATTCGGACGACGTGGCGGAAATAGCCGGAGACTCAGTGCTCCTCCGGTCCCCTTTCGTCCTTTGATATACACCAAACTGGGAGTCCGTCTCTTCGCAACCATAGTGAAGAGGAGGTTCCTGACCTGCTGGTGGTGACCAGGAGCAATCTAACGAGAGGATGGAGCCTATGGACCGCCAAATGCGGGCGTTCTGCCGCTCCGCTTGAGGGTGAAGAAGATTCCATGTATTCGAAGATCCTGTGGCCGAGATTGAGGAGGACATTGACCGGGTTCCTCGGTTCCGAGCACTTCCAGCACCTGGATGGTCCCTGGGGAACTGGTCGGGGCTCCCAGGCCCAATTTCAACCTCCGACCGGGCCACCTCCGTCTGACAAGGCCCACCGACGTGCCACCCGCCGCTACCGTTGAAGAAAGCCGAGAACTTTGAGTCCAACGTCGGTGGTGGCCAAGGCGTCGGACAACTAGCTTCGGACGATGCTCCAGAAGTAAACACACTCTCATCGAGTGCTGGAGCTGTTTGCATCCTGAGGGAATCCCCGTTCCGGTCCATTGTCGTTGACGGGTGGAGTCCTTCTGGGAACGGCGCAGCGGTTGAAACAGCGGAGGCAAACTCGCCTTCCAAAAAAGCTGGTTCCTCAACAACCAGAACAGCTTTTTCATCGTAATTGGTGTGAAGAGAGTGTTGCACTGTAGAAAGAGAGTCAGCAGGCCTTGACAGATTAAAGTGGACATCCTCGCAACCGTCCGAAGAATTTGAATGCAAGGACGATCCAAAAAGGCGAGAATCAGGAGACGCATCCGTGGAATGAGTTGATAGCAGCGAGGACGGCGAACTGGATGCTGAGGACGACGAGAACGTGAAAGATCGCCCTGTTGAAGCGAGCGAAGATTGCTCTGAAACTGCGGCAAGGTCCAGCCAGGCGTCGTCGTCGTCGCCTGATGGTCTGTCGGACATTGCGGGACAATTTCTGAATGTGGTCAATTCTTGCGCGTTGCTTGGCCAAATTTTCGGCCCACACAAAAATCAGTGCTCGTGAAAATTTGGCCCAGGTGCTTGGTTTTTGCCACTATTTTGGTGGGAACATGTTGAAGAAGACAGACGGACGCCCACATGATGATTGAAGATGATTGATCTGCAAGGATCGGCGCCTCTTTCATTCGCCAATTTTTCATTTTCTTTCTTTCTTTCCTTGTTCTTGTCTCTTTTTTCCTATTCTCTGACAGACGTGCTCTTCTTTTTTTCCTCCGATGACCGCCAATTTCCTCATTCTTTCTTTTTGCCTTTTTCCTCTTTCCTGCCCACCTGAAAACCTATAAAAAAGCGAAAGAACAAAAAAAGAAAGAGAAAAACTATCCCTTTCACACACTTTCACACACTTCCCCTTCCTCACCTTCACAGCTTCCCCCACCACCACCCAACCTCTCAGAATGTCCGCCAAGGTATATCCCGCTCTGAAAGGCAACCCCAAAGCCACTCTGCAGCTACCCTCCCATCCTCTTTTACCGATGGCCGAGAAGTCTAACGCTTACCTCTTCTGCCCACTCGTCTATCAAGGTCTTCGTCGGCAACCTCTCCGTGAGTGGAAAACACCGTTAATGTCGGAAGGCTGCCAAACTAAACAGTTGTTTCAGTGGTCCACCAGCGACGACTCTCTCCGCTCGACCTTTTCTCAGTTCGGCAACGTTTCCGACGCCATCGTCCTCAAGGACCGTGAAACCGGTGAGTTAGTTAAAGGCTGCACAAACACTATCGTTGCAAGCGGCCCCCTGCCCCTCCCCCCTCTCCTTTTCTTCTCCACCCTTTCGTTCACTACAGCGAAGTGCAGCCAGTCTCACAATTTGGCCTTTTGGACAGGCCGCTCCCGCGGCTTCGGATTTGTCACATTCGACACCATGGACCAGGCCCAAGCGGCAATCGATGGCATGAACGAACAGGACCTTGACGGCCGCAACATTCGCGTCAACCTGGCCAACGAGCGCCCCTCAGGCGGCGGCTTCGGTGGCGGCCGCGGTGGCTTCAGCGGTGGCCGTGGCGGCTACGGTGGCGGCCGTGGTGGCTACGGTGGCAACGGCGGCGGCTACGGTGGCAACGGTGGTGGTTACGGCGGCAACGGCGGCTACGGCGGTGGCTACTAAAGATTTCCCAAACCTGGGAGGGGTTCCTTGTTGTTTTTTTTTTTTTCCCCCTTGATTTTGTCTCTTGAGTGAGGGTCGTGCTTGCTTGTTGTCCTCGGCGCTTGACCTATTTGTTCTATTATATGTTACCCGCATTTGTTCCTCCATCCACACACCCTCACTTCCCTTGGCCCTAGTTTTTTTCCTTTGCTCTCTTCCCTCTAAATTTACTCCTCGCGCTTCGTGTCTGTCCGTCCTCCATCGTGGCTCACTCCTAATTGCTTGATGTCTGTCTGTGCGTACACGTGCTCTATTCAATCCTCCCACATGTTTCCGTTCCCAAACGCCTTTTTCACACCATCCGGTCTTTTCCCGTCTCTCCCGCCCCTCCCGCCAACATTATTTTGTTCTTCCTGCCCCCAGTTCCAGTTTCGAAAAAGTGAGAAAGGTGCTGCTCGTTCTCAGGCTCTCCGAATGATGTGTCCGATGTCTTCGCTGCCCGGCAATAGAAAAATTGCTCCGCTCTGAACTCTCTGTATTCTTGTTTTCGTTCCACTCAAATGAGGAATAGTAAATTCTGAACATTGCTCAGCTGAGGAAAATGTGGAAGGCGGGTCGGCGCGGTTTCCCGCCAACCCCATTGTTCACCACGTCACAGCGGTTTCGGCAATATCGGCTGTCTTGACACAGCTAAATTTGTTGAAGGTTACCAACATCGGCAATGCCATGCACTTGAGAACGTTCGCAAACGTGGAGTACATTTTATTCGATTACAAATCGACAAGATACTCCGCTCTCCTAGCGGCGCCTGGAGAGCTTATCGAGGGACCGAACCCCCTGCTCTTCCCACTCGGATTTCGTCACCCAGAACAGTTTGTTGTCTTTATACACATTTGCCAACAAGGCTCCGCCGAGGAAGACCATGTGTTTTCGGCGTGGCGGGTCCTTGACCAGTAGCTCGAAATTCTGGGTTTGGGTTCAGTAGTTGTTGGAGACACAAAGATCTCACCTCAAGGCGAGAGCGATCACCCTTCAACACCTTTTCGAGGTACAGGTTCTTGATATCTTTTTCCAGGCGAGAAGGAAGACCAGGATACATGGACGAGCCACCAGACAGAACAATGTGTTTGAACAGCTCCGAGCGAATGTCCACGTCACAAGCTTGGACCGAGTTGAATATCATTTCTAAAGAAGGTGGCTGTGAGACCACCTAGTAAAAGAATGACATGAAAGTGTTCACCTGCAATGCCAGGCGCCTCTACATCAACCAAGTGTGGCTGGAACAGTGCTTCGGGTGCTTCGAATCGCTCTGATCCAATTTTTATGACTCGTCCATCCGGGAGCTGCCACAATGGTTATTACAAGGTAGTGTTACGAGATCGACGAACCGTGTATGACTCCACCAAGACAGTTGTTTCCGTAGCCAGCTTTTGCTCCAGTTGCAGGTCGTAACTATCGCGACGCCAACAACTTCAGTGATATCTGACGAATACATCGAACAGAACTCACCCAACATAGCACACCTTCTCCTTCAACTGCCTGACCGTCTCAAAATCAGCCGTTCGGTTGAAGGCGTAACCACGCAGCAGTAGAAGTTTGATAAGGTATTGGGTAATATCACGGCCAGCAACGTCAAGACGTCGATGGTGGGGAAGAGCAAAACCATCGAAGACCGGGATAACATGGGTCACGCCATCGCCAGAGTCGACGACCAAGCCTGTGGTGATTCCTTCGAATAGAGATTTACTGACCAGGAATGCAACTAGTTCTCTTCCCACCTTGAGCTTGAAGAGCAAGCACAGCCTGAATGGCAACGAACACTCCGTTGAACCCATAGTGCTCAAACATGACTTCACACATTTTCTCGCGGTTTTTCTTAGGATTCATCACAGGCTCCGTCAGCAGAATCTTGTGATCGGCAGGGTTCTGGACTCCAAGCTTGGCGAAGGTGTAGTTCCACAAATGGATCATGTCTTCCCACGAATCGTTCCGCACGATCCCCTTCTCCATGGGGTAGGACATCTCCAGCATGTTGCGAAGTGCGGCTGCTTCATCGCCAACCATGATGTCTTTGACCTGGACATCCCCGATGCGCTCCTCAGCGCGAAGGGTCGGCCGACCCACGACCGCTGGAATCACCAACTCGGGAAACTTCGAGCCAGCGTAGCCCGCCTTGACGAACTACAAATCGGCGAGAAGCAACAGGGTAAGCAGAACTAACATGGACAAACGCGAAGTGGATCACAAAGATATTCGGCCATGGAAAGGGTGGCAACAACACAACGTGGGCGCGCGTTCTGTGGCTGATAGAAAAAGAGATCTGACCCCCAGTATGCAGCCACTTACCCCAGTTCCGTTATCGACGACGAGGGCTTCCGACGACATGGGCACAGTGGGTATCGAGTGGATGAGTTCTTACTTGAGCGCGCCGCTTGGGAGGCTGCGGATGCAACAGGGATGCAACAAAGGGGTGGGACGGGGGCAGCGGGCAGCGGGAGGCCGCGTTCGTTGTGTTCGTTTCCAATTTTTCCTGGGACCAATTTTTGTGGGTGGTGCGGGTGTGGGGAGGCGGCGAGCCTGGAATGCATCAAATGGTCGGCAAGGGTGGTTCCGGTCGCCTTCGCCGTGCGGATCGGCTAGTCGGCTCCATCCCAAGCTGCACGGCTGGCTAGTGCTCCGCGTCCCTCCTCTGGCAATCTGCCGAGCTCTCGGCGTGCGGAGTGTACGCGTATTTTTTTTTTTTTTAAGCCGGCCTGCTGATCACCTAGCGGAAGAGATTGTCGAAAATATTTTGTGGTAATGGCGTCCAACCTTCCTCCAAGACCTGGGCCGTCCAAAGCTGATCCGGTTCGGGGGACCGGAGATGAGAAGGTTCTTTCTACTTGGATATATGGCTGTGAAGCCCTCGAAAATATTGCATGCATCATCTGAGATTCTGTTTTGCATCCCCTCAATGCTGCAGAGGAGTGTGCTTCCAACAGGAACGAGAGGCCGCTCGTGGGCCCGTGACAACTCGTTCGTTCCTCGCGCTTTTGAGGCAAATCAGTCTCCGCTGGCCTTTTTCAATCGGATCAACCCCACTCTTCTCGTACCGGAGGGTAAAGTTCATCGAAAAAATATCAGTCGTGCGTTTCCGTGCCAACCGATGTAGCAGATTTCAAAGACACAACGAGACCCACACCTCATGAACACTTTCAGAAGAGTCTTGGCATCATGTCAGCTGGAGCTTCACACGCAGCCACTGAACGCGCAAAAGTAGCCGCAAATGGGGCTAAACTGGAAAAGGGATCCAAAAAGGACAGGGAGTCATTTCGAACGACATTGGTTAATATTGTGATGTAAGTGACAGTTTCTTCCCTGCCAGATTTGTAACAATACCGCAGGCAGCATCAGTCCGAACCCGCACCAGATAATTCTTCCGAATCGGAGGAGGGCCGCGAAAAGTTTCAGGACAAGGAGAATATGGTACGACTAATTCAACGGGGTGCAGCAGCTCACCAATACTGTTCTTCAGCAACGGTATTACTACTACGTTTCTAATGGGATAGACACACAGCATGTGGCCGAAATGGAAGACGTCTGGCTCGCAAACGTGCTGGGACTGCTCTCAGACAGGCTGAAAGCCCACCATTCAGACACATTGGATCAGCTGTCGAATGAAATGAGGGACGATTATCACATGAGCGTCAAAAAGGCTATCGGTACGTCACAATTCCATGCGAATTAGCGCTAAGTTGAGCAGTCGACTTTGTGCTCAAGGATCCTCGAGACAAAAACGAGCTTGCGGCAAAGGAAACTGCAAGAGATGAAGATTTTGTCAGGCACGCGGGAATGTTTGGTCCAACAACACCCTAACATTTCAAAGAATTCGACAATCTACAGCAACCTGGTCTATTGCGTACTATGTTGCCCAAGAGAAAATGAAAGCATCGCTTTTCATAATCAATCCAACCGTTGCGGGAATATTTGAGAATTGGCACAAGTTCCGCGACCTTCGCCTTTTCGAAATAGAACCAATCCTCACCAAAGGCTCAGCATTTGAGTTGAGGATATTTAAGACCATGATGAGCCAAAAGCTGGAGAAAGCACCCGAAAAGCTGATGACGAGGTAGGTAACATTGACCTATGTCGTTCGTTCTAACCAGGATGGCTTCTTAGTTGGTACCCCGCAATGCTGAATGTCTTTTACATCGGCAGCAGACGGAACGAGTGGTCGTCACTCCCTACAGAGAGAATGGAGCCGTTCTTTAGGACGATTGCTTTGATTCTGGCTGATCAGCTTCGACATATAGTGAGGGAATCTGTGAATGACCTCCTATGCGTGTTTGATGGTGATATCGTCTCCGCTGTCGGAGAAGTCGACAACGGCCGCCCTCCCGCGTTCTCTATGCGGCTTGTCCTTGACAATGAGGAAATAAAATTCGAGCCTTCATTCCACGAAATCATCTCTACGGCGGAGGCTTTGTTCGACCAACTGATTACGGCTGCTGATAGGATTCCTAAAATAGAGACGCAGTTGTTCTCAAGTGGAAATATGCCCAATATGAGCAACCGCGCCGGAGCTTTTGCAATTAAACCTGATCAATGCATTCGTGTGGACTTCGAGGCTACATTGCCGGCCTTCACAAAAGCCGCTCGCTCGCTCATGGTTCAAAAATTGCAAAAACTGTTTGAAGCCCCAAGAGCGTACGCCTCGGAGTTTGATAAGCACAGATCCTTAGTTGATAGGTCTGCCGACCTCGAGGTAACAGAGTTTCTAAGAAATGAGCAGGCTCACGACCGAATGTCAGAAGTAAGAGTTACTTTGCACTTCTCCGACCGACCGACCGAACTGATCGTTTGTAATCAGGAAGTAAAAAGGTTCCGAACCATGGCAACAGTGATGATTGGAAGCGCATATCCTCATGTGGTCCATTTTCCTCTCGTCGAACTGCATTGTGACGAGTTGATTCACGATTTGTCTGACAGAGCGTTACAGCAAGCGAACCGCATATTAGAAAAGATGGCCTTTGAATCGCGGGCGCTGAACGCGGGGTGAGTTGCAATCTGCTGCGCTTTTAGGCTGAAGAAACTGCTTCCAAACAGAATATGCCAGCAGTTTGAAGAAATGGCGGCAAGTCTTCTGACAACCCCAAGTAATGTTGCAGAGATGGTTGATCTTCAAAAAGCCATCGATCATGGCCGAAACGTGTCCATGCGGAACTTGGAAGAAGCTGTGGAAGAGGCAAAGAAGAGGTGCTAGCTGATACCCCTTTTGCCATCAATTTTCGCTTATAGCTTGGAACCTTAGATTGAACTTTATGATCACGTATTCAGAGTTAAAAAGAGACGAGTTTGATTTGAACAGTGTCTTATTCACATGGCCGCAAAGAATCATTCCCATATTTGGAGAAGGAGAAGCTCTTCTTCAAAAGTCACGCCAAGTCAATCAGGAAGACCTTAAGAATCGGCGTGAAAAGCTGATTGCCGAAGTGGACAGCTACGCGAAGCAAATCGAAGAATACCATATCTTCGGAGAGTACGCAGAGCTTGCGAGATATTTGAAAACTGCCCAGAAGCTTCAGCTCCGAATGGATGCAGTGGGTGAAAGGATTCAAACATTCAACCATGAGGAGGAGATATTTGGATGGGAGCCGACGAAATTTCCAGCACTTGGCGATGCAGTGGCTGCACTTGCGCCATTTTTGACACTGTACCAGACCTCTGTTGATTTCCAACGCTGCTACCACAGCTGGATGACCGGACCATTCCTGAAGTTGGACCCAGAGGTGGTCGAAAACGAAGTGATGAACATGTGGCGTGTAATGTTCAAGCTTTCCAATACTTTCGAGAACGACAAGTATCCCATGGATATCTGTGAGATCACGAAAGATCAGATCGAGCGGTTTAAAGTCCATTTGCCGCTTGTTACGACCCTTTGTAATCCCGGTCTTCGTGATCGACACTGGCGCGATATTTCACAAATTGTAGGGTTTAGGTTCCAACCCGATGAGTCCACAAGCTTGAGCGCTGTTCTGGAGCGGAACCTTGGGGAATACATGGATCAGCTGGAAAGGATAAGCTCTGTTGCGACTAAAGAATACTCCTTCGAAAAGGCGCTGCAGAAGATGTACTCTGAATGGCAAAGCATTGAATTGGCTACTATCGATTATCGCGACACAGGAACTCAAATCTTATGCTCAGTTGAAGACATTCAGACACTGCTTGATGACCACATTGTGAAAACGCAAACAATGCGCGGTTCGCCTTTCATTAAATCATTTGAAGAAGAGGCCCGCTCTTGGGAAGAGCGACTGCTGACAATACAGGTTTGTTGATGAACATTCGGCCGCAATAATTGACCGACATCCAAGGAAATTCTGGATGAGTGGCTGAAAGTTCAGTCGACATGGCTCTACTTAGAACCAATTTTCAGCTCTGAGGACATCATGCGCCAAATGCCAGTTGAAGGAAAACGATTCCAGACTGTCAACAAAACATGGAAGGAGATTATGGCTCATACGGCTCTCGATCGTCGAGTGCTTCATGTTACAGCCTTGGCCAATTTGCTAGACAGGCTCAAAGAGAGCAATGCTGAACTGGAACTTATTCAGAAAGGACTCAATCATTACCTCGAAATCAAGCGACTGTTCTTCCCACGGTTCTTCTTCTTGTCAAATGACGAGATGCTTGAAATTCTGTCCGAGACGAGAGATCCTCTCCGGGTTCAACCTCACCTTAAGAAATGCTTCGAGGGTATTAATAGTTTGGAATTCGATGCCAGTTTGGACATTTTGGGGATGTACAGTGCCCAAAAGGAGTATGTCAAGTTCTTGGGACCTATTTCAACGGCCGAAGCTGCAGGTGCTGTGGAAAAATGGTTGTTAGATGTCGAAAAATGTATGTTAGCAAGTTTAAGAGATGTTTGCGCCCAATCACACGCCGCATATAAAAGCGTACCGCGTGAAAAGTGGGTGCTTGACTGGCCGGGCCAGGTAGTCATTGGAGTAAGCTCCATCTATTGGACGAAAGAAGTGGAATTTGTTA
The DNA here is from genome assembly GCA_025765615.1 of Zopfochytrium polystomum. Classification (NCBI taxonomy): domain Eukaryota; kingdom Fungi; phylum Chytridiomycota; class Chytridiomycetes; order Chytridiales; family Chytridiaceae; genus Zopfochytrium; species Zopfochytrium polystomum. Next base: position 219,242 of record JAIVFJ010000054.1, read on the forward strand.
TTATGGAGGGTCGCCAGAACGGCCTAAAAAAATACCTGGAACTAAGCACAGATCGCCTGGCGAAGATTGTGGAGCTTGTTCGCGGCAACTTGACTCGACTGCAGAGGACGACTTTGGAAGCTTTGGTTGTTGTAAGTTTTGTTTGAAAGGAGGAAAACGCTAACTCAGGATATCTAGATCGATGTGCACGCTCGAGATGTTATTGCTAAGTTGGATGAAGAAAAGGTTTCTTCAATTAACGAGTTTGGCTGGCTCAGCCAACTCCGATACTACTTTGAACCAGAAGTTGGAGTTCTTGTGAAAATGATCAACTCGGTTCAGAAATACGGTTACGAATACTTGGGCAACACAGGCCGATTGGTCATCACTCCACTGACCGACCGATGCTACCGTACACTATTTGGGGCTTTGCAGCTTAATCTGGGTGGTGCCCCGGAAGGTCCTGCCGGAACAGGCAAAACGGAGACGGTGAAGGATTTGGCCAAGGCTCTCGCAATGTTTGTGTTGTTTATAACTGCTCAGATGGATTGGACTACATTGCGATGGGAAAGTTTTTCAAGGGGCTTGCATCCGCAGGAGCATGGGCTTGCTTCGACGAGTTTAATCGGATTGATTTGGAAGTGCTCTCTGTGGTTGCTCAGCAAATTTTGACGATTCAGCGCGCGAAAGCGGCAAAACTGGAAACATTCGTATTCGAAGGCACAGAGCTGAACCTAAATCCTGTCGCAAACTGCTTCATTACTATGAACCCGGGTTATGCTGGTCGAAGTGAGCTGCCGGATAACTTGAAAGCGCTGTTTAGACCTGTTGCCATGATGGTAGGCGATCCATGACCTACTAATTCCCTCGCTTTAATTGAAATCGTTTCAGGTTCCCGACTATACTCTCATTGCCGAGATATCGCTGTACTCCTTTGGGTTCGTGCATGCTCGAAGCTTGGCAGTGAAAATCACTGCTACTTATCGGCTCTGCTCCGAACAACTTTCTTCACAGGACCACTATGACTATGGAATGCGCGCTGTCAAATCAGTTCTGTCAGCAGCAGGCGCTTTGAAGTTGAAATACTCATCTGAAGACGAAAATATTATTGTCCTTCGTTCGATCATGGATGTCAACCTCGCCAAATTTTTGTCGCAGGATATTCCACTATTCCGTGGAATCACTGCAGACTTATTCCCAGGGGTTACTTTGCCAACTCCTGACTATGAAAACCTGATGAAGACAATTCAGAGCAATTGCGACCGAATGAACCTTCAAAACGTCGGACCGTTCCTCGAAAAAACACTTCAAATCTACGAAATGATGCTGGTTCGCCACGGGTTCATGGTTGTCGGGGAATCCTTTTCCGGAAAGACTTGCGCATATCGTGTACTGCAAGGTGCGCTTACAGACCTCGCGAAGTTGTTCCCAGAGACTGAGAGCAAAGTATTGGTTACTGTCTTGAATCCGAAATCAATTACTATGGGGCAACTCTACGGTCAATTTGATGCCGTTACGCATGAGTGGTCTGACGGTGTCCTCGCGTTGACTTTTCGAAACTTCGCGTCGGCTCAAACTCCTGACCGTAAATGGCTCATATTCGATGGGCCAGTTGACGCTATTTGGATCGAAAACATGAATACCGTTCTTGACGACAATAGGAAGCTTTGTTTGAATTCGGGTGAAATTATTCAGCTATCGTCCACGATGAGCATGGTGTTTGAAGTGAGAGATCTCGCAGTGGCATCTCCAGGTAATGAAATACCTGAATTGGGAACTTTCTCACAAAGGCTTTAGCTACCGTCAGTCGTTGTGGAATGATTTACATGGAACCCAGCCGTTTGGACTGGCGAGAAACAATTGTTGTGTCGTGGATCAAGAAGAGCATGTTGAATGACGTGGAACAGAGGATTGTTCTGTCCATGGTGGACTGGATAGTAAGGCCCTGCCTCAAATTCGTTCGACAAGAATGCAAGGAGATCACGGAGACATTAGACACCAACCTTATTGTATCTTTATTTAATCTATTTGAAAGCCTTCTCGATGACGGTACGAAGTCGATTGACATCAACAGTCGATCACTAGAAGGGCTTCTCCTCTTCTCTGTCGTTTGGTCGATTGGTGCAACAGTCAACGAGAAAGGAAGGGAGAAATTTAGCGCCTTCTTGAAGGACATCATTGATGGAAAAGACTCAGCGAACCCAAGGCCACACGACTTAGAACTAGAAACGAAGTTTCCTGACGGGTCGGTGTATGATTGTATGTACGAAAAGGGCGATGGTGGAAAATGGAGGCCGTGGGTTGAATTAATTCCATCGGACTACTCCATTCCGCCAAAGGCGCGGTATAATGATATTATGGTTCCCACCATTGATACTGTCAGATATTCCTATCTGCTCAAGACTTTGGCAAATTGTGACAAAGCCATTCTTTTTGTGGGTCCTACCGGCACGGGAAAATCCATGTACATACGCGACACAATCGTCAACCGGATGGCGAAAGAGAAGTTCGTCCCGGTTTTCGTAACATTTTCCGCCCAAACTACCGCAAATCAGACCCAAAATATCATTGAGTCAAAGATGGACAAGAGGCGGAAAGGCATATTTGGGCCTCCAGTAGGGAAAAAGTGCATTATCTTTGTGGATGACTTGAATATGCCAGCGCGTGAGACGTACGGTGCTCAGCCCCCAATCGAGCTTCTGAGGCAGTGGATGGATCATGGCGGATGGTATAACCTTGGCGATAACAGCATGCAGGAGTTCGTGGACATTCAATTTGTTGCCGCGATGGGCCCTCCTGGCGGAGGGCGAAATCCTATCACATCAAGGGTCAGTAGCAACTTAATTTTTGAAATTACTGACAAAGTCACCCCTTCTTCAGTTTTCCAGGCACTTCAATACCATATCAATGACGGACTTCGATAATGCAACGCTCGATCGAATATTCAAAACAATCCTAGATTGGCATCTTAAATCGACGGGGTTTCAGCCAGGAATCGTGGAATTATCGCAAAGCATAATAAACGCGACTCGAACGGTTTACAGAGACTCAATGGATTCTCTACTTCCTACTCCAAAGAAATCGCATTATACATTCAACCTTCGAGATTTCGCGAGAGTGATCCAGGGAGCGCTGCTTACGCGATCGGACCTCATGACCGACCCAGCCAAAATGATACGCCTCTGGATGCATGAGGTGTATCGAGTGTTTTATGATCGCTTAGTCGATGATTCGGACAGAGCCTGGTTTTTCGCAAAATGCAAGGACGTCGTACAAACTAACTTCAACAAGGACTTCAATGCCACATTCAAATTTTACGACAGCGACAACGATGGGGCAGTTACAGACGAAGATCTACGAAGCTTGATGTTTGCAACCTTTTACACAGCAAAAGAGTCTATAAAGGCATACGAGGAAATAACGAATCTTGAAGAACTCACTGCATTCATGGATAAGCAATTGGGAGACTACAACGCAATGAGCAAAAAGCCAATGGATCTTGTTATGTTCCGCTTTGCCATTGAGCACATATCCAGAATCAGTAGAGTCTTGCTGCAGCCGAGGGGCAATATTCTGCTGGTTGGAGTTGGAGGAAGCGGTCGCCAGAGTTTGACAAGAATGTCGGCTTTCGTTGCTGAATACGAAGTCTTCCAAGTAGAAATCTCCAAAAACTACAATATGGACAATTGGCATGATGACATGAAGAAGATTTTGAGGACAGCAGGGGCGATCGGGAAGCCAACCATATTCCTATTTTCGGACACACAAATCCAACAAGAAGCGTTTCTGGAAGAAATAAATAACTTGCTCAATGCTGGTGAGATTCCCAATCTTTACGCTCAGGACGAAAAGCAAGAATTGTTTGAGGCTATGAGGTCGAATATGCAAGGTGCCAAAGGGCTGGACGGTTCTCCCGCAACCTTATTCCAAATGTTTGTTGATCGCTGCCGGGAGAATCTTCACATCGTACTATGCATGAGTCCAGTTGGAGAAGCATTCCGCAATCGATTACGAAAGTTTCCGTCCCTTGTTAACTGTTGTACTATCGACTGGCTTCGTGAGTGGCCAGAGGACGCTTTAGAAATTGTTGCCACGAAGTTCTTGAGTGACGTAACGATGGATGAATCTTATCGGAAGGATGTGATTTACATGTGTAAATTCTTCCACGAAAGCGTCATCAAGCAGTCAACAGCGTTTCTGACTCAATTAAGACGACACAACTACGTCACACCAACCTCTTACCTGGAGCTCATAAAGACGTTCAAAAGTCTTCTTGGGTTGAAACGTTCTGCGGTTTTAAAGCTGAAATACCGCTATGTGAACGGGTTGGAAAAGCTTGATTTTGCTCAAGGCGCCGTCTCAAAGATGCAGGTGGATCTCGCAGAGTTGCAGCCTCAGCTCATCAAGACGCAAGAAGAAACAGATTTGATTATGGTGCAGATTGAGAAAGAGTCGAAAGAAGTGATGGAGACGAAGAAAGTCGTGCAGGCAGACGAAGAAGTTGCGACGAAGACAGCTGAGGCCGCTCAGGCCATTAAGGCTGAATGCGAAGCTGGATTGGCGGAAGCAATTCCTGCTCTGGAGGCAGCCTTGTCCGCTCTGGATACTCTCAAAGCTGCCGATATTACCGTAATTAAGTCAATGAAGAACCCGCCGCCTGGTGTGAAACTGGTGATGGAGGGGATTTGTATAATGAAAGACGTAAAGCCTGTCAAAATTCCTGACCCTGCTGGCTCTGGGAAAAAAATTGAAGATTACTGGTTCGTGTCCTTTTGCTTCGGCATTTTCTTCTCACCCGTTTCAATTTAGGGGTCCTTCGAAGACTCTCATGTCCGATCTCAAATTTTTGGATTCCCTCAAGGCGTACGATAAGGATAATATCCATCCAAACATCATGAAGGTCATAAGGTCAAAATACATGGACAATCCTGAATTCGACCCTGAAAAAGTGAAGAATGCATCGTCCGCCGCTGAAGGACTTTGTCGCTGGATTCGGGCGATGGAGTGCTACGATAGGGTTGCAAAAACCGTTGCGCCCAAGCGCCAAGCCCTTGCCGTCGCAGAAGCCGAGCTTGCCGCGACAATGATAAAATTGAACGAAAAGCGGGCAGTCTTGAAAGCTGTGGAGGACCGTATGCAAGCCCTCGAATCGAAATTTCACGAAATGACTGCCAAGAAGGAGCAGCTGCAAAGGCAAGTTGAATCAGTCTCCAACCAGCTGATTCGCGCGGAGAAGCTCATAGGCAGTCTTGGAGATGAAAGAGAGCGCTGGACCCAGTGTGCCGCCGATATGGAGGCAAGACTGATTTCTATAACGGGAGATGTTTTGGTCTCATCAGGGATAGTGGCGTATCTTGGCGCATTTACGAAATTGTATCGTGACGAGTGCGTCAACCAATGGACAAGCGTATGCCGAGAGCGAAAGATACCTTGCTCTGACACGATCAAGTTGGCCGCAGTTCTTGGTGATCCCGTAAAAATTCGAGCATGGATTCTGGCTGGTCTTCCGAACGATTCGTTTTCCATTGATAACGGAATTGCTATTTCCAACGCGCGCCGTTGGCCATTGCTAATTGACCCACAAGGTCAAGCGAACCGCTGGATTAAAAACATGGAAAAGTCCAAGTCCCTTCAAGTTGTGAAACTAACCGATGGCGACTATATTCGAACTTTAGAAAACGCCGTCCAGTTTGGCACCCCGGTCCTCCTTGAAAATGTTGGGGAAGAGCTGGACCCGGTTCTCGAGCCATTGCTTTTAAAGCAGACGTTCAAGCAGGGAGGCATTACGTGCATTAAACTTGGCGATGCAACTGTGGAGTATTCACCAGATTTCCGTTTCTACATCACCACAAAATTGAGAAACCCTCATTATTTGCCGGAGCTTTCAACGAGAGTTACCTTGCTCAACTTTATGATTACCCCAGAGGGTCTTGAAGACCAACTCCTTGGCATTGTGATCGCCAAAGAGCGACCAGAGCTGGAGGAAATGAAAAATCAGTTGTTACTTCAGTCGGCTGAGAACAAAAAAATGCTTCAGGAGATAGAGGATAAAATTTTGGAAGTGCTTTCTTCATCTGAAGGAAATATCTTGGAGGATGAAACTGCAATTCAGATCCTTTCGTCATCAAAAGTGCTTGCGAACACTATTACGGAGAAGCAAGCAACTGCGGAGAAAACGGAGATTAAAATTGACGAAATCCGAGTGGGCTACAAGCCCATCGCGGTTTATTCCTCGCTACTTTTCTTCTGTGTCGCAGATCTAGCGAGCATCGAGCCAATGTATCAATACTCCCTCACATGGTTTATTAATCTCTTCATCAATTCAATCGAGTCAAGCGAGAAGTCAACAGAGCTGGATACTCGCCTCGGCCACCTAAGAAATCACTTCACGGAGTCACTGTACTGCAATGTTTGCCGTTCCTTGTTCGAGAAGGACAAGCTCGTTTTCTCGTTCCTACTCTGCGTTGCGATTTTAAGAGGGAGGAATGAAATTGATCCCGACGAGTGGAGATTCCTCCTGACCGGCGGTATCGGAATAGGCGATGGTTTTAGCCCAAACCCAGACCCATCGTGGCTGACTGAAAAGGCATGGGCGGACGTGTGTATGCTGTCCAGCTTAACAGCATTCCCAAACTTTGCTAATACTTTTCGGGAGGACATCGAAGAGTGGCAAAGCATCTTCGAGAACCAGGAACCGCACAAAGTTGAACTGCCAAGTAAGTTGCACTCCACGTTATCGGGACCGATGACTTACTTAATTTAGGCCGTTGGAGAAATACACTGAATTCCTTCCAGCGACTGTTAGTCATTCGCTGCATTCGCCCGGACAAACTTACCGCAGCCGTACAGATCTACATAGTAGAGAAGCTCGGCAAGCGATACGTCGAGCCACCACCATTTAATTTGGCCAGCAGCTATGCAGATTCGAACCAATGCGCTCCCCTCATTTTCATTCTGTCACCCGGAGCAGACCCAATGACTGGTCTTCTGAAATTTGCCGACATAAAGAGGATGGGTGGAAGCAGGTTGCAATCTATTTCACTGGGTCAGGGCCAGGGTCCGATAGCTGCAAAATTAGTGAGCACGGGAGTTTCGGAAGGGTCGTGGATTGTCTTGCAGAACTGCCACTTGGCAGTGAGCTGGATGCCGACCCTCGAAAAGATTTGCGAAGAACTCACCATGGAAACGACGCACAGAGACTTCCGCCTTTGGCTCACCGCATATCCATCGGACAAGTTCCCTGTTGCACTTTTGCAGAACGGGGTAAAGATGACAAACGAGCCGCCTAAAGGGTTGAAAGCGAATTTGGCGAAGTCTTACCTCAGCGATCCACTTAACGAGAAAACCTTTTATGAAGGATGCAAGCAGCAGCAATCCTTTGAAAAGTTGCTGTTTTCGCTTTGTTTCTTCCATGCGGTTATTCAAGAGAGGAGACAGTTCGGTCCAATCGGCTGGAACAACCCCTACGAGTTTAATGACACTGATTTGCGGATATCTGCTCGGCAGCTTCGTAACTTTTTGAGCGAGTATGATGAAATTCCATACCAAGCTCTCATCTACCTCACAGGTACGGCCCATTACCATTTTGAACGTAGTTTTAACTCCCTTTCGTAACAGGCCAATGCAATTATGGAGGGAGAGTGACAGACGATAAAGATCGCAGAGCATTGATGACGCTATTACAGCTTTATTACCAAGAGTCTGTGGTGACTGAGGAGAAGCATTTGCTTTGTGGGTCTGAGCTCTACTTTGTACCGGAGGTGACTGGCCACGCCGCGATGCTGAAGTACTTTGAGTCTCTACCACTGGAGACGAAGCCAGAAGTGTTTTGTCTGCACGAAAATGCTGACATTACGAAGAATCAACTAGAAACGGATCTATTTTTCAAAGCGATCATTTCGACACAAGCGCGTGTGGATGGTGGGGGATCCCGCTCCAACGAACAAATAATATCTGAAGTGGCATCCGATATGCACTCAAAACTACCTGAACCATTCGACATGCAGAAAATTGCGCTGAAGTATCCTGTCAGCTATCAGGAGAGCATGAACACTGTCTTGCTTCAAGAAGTCATCAGATATCGAAACCTTACCGAGAGTATTCGTGAGAGCTTGGTCAACATTCAAAAAGCCATCAAAGGTCTCGTTGTAATGTCCGCAGAAGTGGAGGACGTGAGCACAAGCATCCTCGTTGGCAAGATTCCCAGTGTTTGGGCCAAAAGGTCCTACCCATCTATGAAGACGCTCGGAGGCTATTTTAGTGATCTTTTAATGCGGCTCGCCTTTTTTAAGAAATGGATAGAAGAAGGGCAGCCCATTGTTTTTTGGCTCAGCGGGTTCTTCTTCACTCAAAGCTTTTTAACGGGCTGCCTGCAAAACTTTGCAAGGAAGTACACAATCCCCATCGACCAGTTGACATTCGAGTACGTTGTCCAACAAACGAAGACTGCGGGTGTGAGACCAGAAGAGGGCCAGTATATCAACGGCATATTCCTCGAAGGGGCACGTTGGGACATTGGACAAAACAGTATTGCCGAGTCTTTACCGCGGGCGCTGTACGACACGCTTCCCGTAATTTGGCTGAAGCCAACGGAGGTGTCCAAAGTGCGGATCGAAAACACGTACGACTGCCCAGTTTATAAGACTAGCGCGCGGAGAGGAACGCTTTCCACGACTGGGTAGGTTGTCGCGATACGAGCTGTACTTCCTTTCTTTCACGTCTTCTTAAAAAGCACTCTCCTAGGCACTCCACCAATTTTGTCATCAGCATGCGAATTCCCACGAACGTGCCGGAGGAGCATTGGATTCGGAGGGGGGTGGCTGCACTGCTTGCGCTCGATTTTTGACGCCTTTTTCGGTGGTGGTCGTTGTGCGTGTGGGTTGAAATTCTTTTTGGGGCCAACAAACAAATTCACAGAAAAGAAAGGAAAAGTTGGAGCAACAAGGTTTCGCCAACCCGCACAAGGTGAGAGGACGTTTCGGGGATACCGATAGGAACTGCACCTGCCGGCTACGTTTCGCTTCGAGCCGAGATGGAGATAACCTTTCGCGTCGAAGCGTGAGGACCCATTGGATGCCTCTATCGACGGTTCGGATGGGATGGGATGGGATGGGATGCGATGCGATGCACGGAAGAGGACGAGATCTGATGGTTTTGGGGGTATTTGAAGATCCAGACCTCCAATCTTACCCCCGATCTCTTGTGCGGTCCTCCAACGATCCAACGCTGTACCCGCTGATCGCCTCTGCAGACTACACAAGTATGCCTCCCAAAGCCCAACAACAACCCGCTGCCGCTGCCGAGCCAGCCGTTGCCAGCGGCAAGAAGGCGAAGAAGTCCGCTGGAGGTACGCTGCTTGTCTACTCTAGTCCTCGATGGCGATTGCTTAGCCGCAATTTCAGAGTCGATCAACTCACGCCTTGGTCTCGTCATGAAGTCTGGAAAGTACCACCTTGGACACAAATCGACCCTGAAGTCGATCCGCCAGGGCAAAGGTGGCCACAATCGTCGTTTCTGCTATATTCGCTCTAACTGATGTCTCTGTGCAGCTAAGCTCATCATCATCTCCGGCAACTGCCCACCCCTGAGGAAGTCGGAGCTCGAGTACTACGCGATGCTTTCAAAGACTGGCGTTCACCACTACTCTGGCAGTAAGTTCTCGTGCCGATTCGCTCTTCAGCTGCCCATATCTAATTTCTCGGCTTAGACAACATTGACCTTGGCACCGCTTGCGGCAAGTACTTCCGGGTTGGATCCCTGTCCATCATTGACGCGGGAGACTCCGACATCATCAGCAAGCCGCTTTCATGAGGAGTAGTTGTGGTAGTGAGGTTGGCGATTGTGGGATTTACTTGGGAGATGAACGGGCATGTTCGAAGTGAATAAATGCAGCTCTGTTGTGCATTACTCTACCCTTTTCTACATTTTTACACGTGTCAATCATGGGCACTGCGCCAGCGCTTTTGATGGAACGGGGTACCAACCTCATATGAAAGTTGGATTGGCGGAAAGCAGGGCCGTGAACTCGCTTGTCGGATCAGAACAGAATGCGCCACACCCCGTCCATGTCAATGTTGAAAGAAGAATTTGCCCTTCACCAATTTCCTGTTTTTCTTTCCACAACAGACAGCCATGCCGAAGGTCAACGTCAGCAAAACGTGAGTGCACCTTGACTTTTGATCGCCTTAATCGTATTGCCGCCGCACTACTCGCAGTCAGCGAGATCGTCCACCTACCGATTCTCAAAATCCAGGCCCTGATTCCTAATCTGGCCCAATCCTTACATCCTTCCTCAGCTACAAAGTCCCCAAGCGTCCCTTCGAGTCTGCCCGTCTCGACCAGGAGCTCAAGCTTGCCGGCGAGTACGGCCTGCGAAACAAGCGCGAGATTTACCGCGTCGGCCTGACTCTCTCCAAGATTCGCCGTGCCGCGCGTGACCTCCTGACTCGCCCCGAGAAGGACGCCAAGCGCCTTTTCGAAGGAAATGCCCTCATCCGGCGTCTCATCCGTGTTGGTGTGCTGGACGAGACCAAGGCGAAGCTCGATTACGTCTTGGGTCTGAGGATCGACGACTTTTTGGAGCGTCGGTTGCAGACACAGGTCTTCAAGCTCGGGTTGGCCAAGTCCATCCACCACGCCCGTGTCCTGATCAGGCAGAGGCACATTCGGTGAGGTTTTCCTGTTCCCTCTACCTTCCGCCGTCTTTTCCCATCTGTGCAGATCCCGTCCCTTTTTGGTTTTGTCTACGCACTAATGATGAATTTCGTCCCTCACCACCAGCGTTGGGAAGCAGATTGTGAACATTCCCAGCTTCATGGTCAGGCTTGACTCCCAGAAGCACATCGACTTTGCTCTCACCTCTCCCTACGGAGGTGGTCGGGCTGGCCGTGTCAAGAGGAAGTCTCTCAAGGCTGCTGCCAGCAAGGAGGAAGGTGGTGCGGAGGAGGACGAAGAGTAAGCAAGTACTCAGAGAGAGGATTTTTGCGATGAAACTTTGCTCGGAGGCGAGAACCGCCAATACATTGGTCAATTGGTCAGTTTTTTTGTCATGTCGTTGTTTGCACAAGAACAGTCTTTGAAACTCTCGGGAAAATATACGTGATTGAACGACTAATAACGAGTGCGACCTTGTTTCTCCACAAATGTTGGTATGCCCTCAGGAAGAGAATAAAAAAGGAGAGGGGAGAAGCATTCGTGAAAAAATTATAAGAAACTGAAGGGAGAGAGATGACGAACACAACAGGCATGCAGAGGGAAAGCAAACGAGAATTGAAGGTAACCAGAGACCAAAAGCGAATGTCCTGTGGGAATCCAATCATCTACACGAGCGCGGGACCGACCTTTCCCATCGACTCCCCACTACAAAAAAAAAATCACCAATCCATAATGGAACTAGCAGTCGTCAAGCAGGCGCCATCCGTTGCGCGTCCGACAGGTGAATGACGGGCTCAATGAACAAAGCTCCAGCATAGGCGTCATCGTCACCAGCGGAGGAGAAATTCGCAAACAGCGGCGCAGCCTGCGAGGTCGACGAGGATGGCTGCTGGGGCCTCTGGAAAGAGGGGAGGTCGATCTGAAGACGAACTGGGGTGGGGACTGAGCTGAGAAGATTGCCATTGGCTTGCGCGCGGGGGGGTGGTGCGACCTGGTTCGCGCGGGTGCGGCGGCGCGGAAGAGCAATGTCGGATTCAGGGAAAGGGTCGGGAGGGATAGAAGGGGTGACAACCCAGAGAGGCGTCGTTTCCCGTTTCCTTGAATAAATATGTATTTTTTTTTTTTTTTTTTTTGAGAGAGAGAGAGATTGGTATTCGAAGCAGAGGGGGGCGTTGCACACAAATTCGAAGGGCTGCTTACCAATCCAAACCGGCTGGGCTGACAGTGGCGAGGCCGTACCTCAGCTGGAAGAAGCGGCGCCAACTTGCGTTCTCGGCTCTTCTCCAACTGGTGTTTTCGTGCCTAGTGCGGGGAAGGCGGGAGCAGCGGCACTTTGTCAGTATCATCAAAGGCGAAACGAACGGGCCCGGGCTCAGGATTCCCATGCGTTCCAAAAAGCGTTGGCAGCTCTGGAGCCCGCGGGTGTGCCTGCTTGCTAACCGTTGCAGGATGGGGTGGAGAAGGGCAGAGACAGCAAGGGGGGCAGGGAGGACGGTCGCCCACCTCGTTCCATCGGACACAGAGTCCTTGAGCTTTGTCGCATTTCGCCAAAAGAGGTGCAGGTCCACGTCGCTTAGGTTTGTCGCAAAGACGTCGGTCATTTCAGCTGCTGGCTCGCAGGCAGGCTCGCAGGCAGGCAGGCAGGCAGGGGAGCGGCGGGCAGGGGAAGGGAGAGAGGGCAGCAAAGGAGAACCTTCAGCTTTCAGCTGCAAGGGTTGAAGGGGAGGGGTTTTTTTAACTTTTGACCAATTTTTATTCTCGTCTTCTTTCTTTGTTTTGTCAAAAGACCGGGAAATGACGGGAGAGCGAGAACAGGAGACAGACAGACAGACTGACTGACTGACAGAGAGACAGACAGACAGACAGACAGAAACGCAGGACCTCAGAAACACAGACAGGCAGACAGACAGTCCCTTCTGCGAATCACGAACAACGAGGTTATGGGGCTGGTGTGCGTGTGTGTGACGGCAGTGCGGGGGCGCAGCAACTGTTCGCACAATCGATCGATATCCATCGATGCAGGGAGACTCATATTGCGTTTCTGCATTTTGATCCGCACATTGTGGTTGGAGTCCCAGGAAATAGAAATAGAAGTTGCCACGCTTTCTCTCCCACCTCGCCAACGACCATTTGGCTCAGTGTTGGCCGCGGTGAAGCGGTTGCGCTGACTGGACGCCGGTTGCACAGACGGAGAGGCCGCTTAAAAGTGGGCCAGCATCTGATCTGCGGGTAGAGAAGTTAGAAGGAGGAGGTGTTCAAGGAGGTAAGATGATTGAGGGGTTCCTTGGGGAGGGGTTTGGGCGGTCTGCTGTTCGACTCGCCCAGACAGGCCACATGACATACCACTTGGGACCACCAACCCCGAGCCGTGCATAAGCACCACATGTGTGAATGGGCGTGTGACTTCGCGGCTTGGGAGCAGGAGAACGAGCAGTCGATCCAGAAACCGTTTCTTCGCATCGCTGAGTGTGAACCAGAGGGGTCCAAACCAATATTAATATCATCCCTGGAGACTCGAAATTCATCGTACACGAGAGAAGTCCAGGTTGTAAATCGAAGTAATAAATGACCAAAGTAAGCGATTATTCTACGCCTTCTTCTGGAGAAGCAACTTCTGGAGTCAAGGAGCTTACAGCGTATTCCAGCTGAATAACCGTCGGGGAGGTTGCAAAAAGAGTTCAAATTTGTGAGTCTTGGTAGTTTCCTTCGCGATTCTTATTGCAAGTGAGCAAACAGACCTCTTGAAAACTCAAAAGTGCCTCCCGGTTTAACAGCTGTTCAGAAGCGATCAAAGCTTAGGCCGAATGGCAGACAGATCCTTTCTAAGGTGCTGTGCACCTCCCGCCCAGCAGACCACGATGTGCAAACTTCACCTCAGTTGCAACCTTTGATCATTCATTACAAGTTTCGCACAATCCGAGAACAACACTCAATAGGGCGGTGATGACAAAGATTAGCACAACGAGTGTACAAGCTTCGATTAAATTTGAATCAGTGTTCATGCTGTACCGCGCCACTGCTTTGAAAGGTTGCTTGAGCTGCAGTTTGGTGGAACACGCGTCCCAGTTGCAGAAAGCTCGTATCTTCAGTCACGAGTGTCCGGAACGTTCGGATTCGACACCATAGACTGACGTTGCAAGCACTTGTTCATTCTTTCTTTTTTTTTTCCCCGGCACTTGTCTGTCTGTCTGCCTCTCTCGCTCTCTCTCCCTCCCCCCCCTGTCCCTCTCCCTCCACCATTTCCTCCTTCGCTGCGCTCCTCGTTTCGATCTGTTCTCACTGCTTTTTCGCCCGAAATTCGCTCCCTCTCGGCGAGTCGCACCCAATTGAAGGCCCACTCGCTGCTGCGCGAACTCGCCGGACCACTCTCCGTCCTACTCTCCGTGTCCCATTTTCCTCCCGTGCATTCGGCCCGAACTCGCCTGTCGTCATCGCCATGAGCTTCGCTTCAGCGCTGGTCCGCTCGCCCCCCGCGTCTCGTCTGGGTGGTGCTGTGACCACCTTGCTATCGCGGACAATCGCAGCACCAGGTCCGTTGGCAGCTCCGAATAAATAATCCCTTTCTCGCCCGTTATAACCTTGTTCTCCTGCTGAATCGCAGCCAAGTTATCGTCGTCCGTTCACCTCGGCCATGCTCAGTCGCGTGTTCAGCCAAGGCGATTCGTCCACGTTGTGAGGCTGCAGTTGAGAATGACTTGGTCTTCTAATTGTTAAAATCAAATCGGCAGCGCACCCCCTGCTTCAGATGCCCCTCTGCTTCAATCGCGCGCACACCTGCCACACTTGGTAAGCTTCACGATGTCGACCTGAGCGCCATCGACCAAGATGTGCTCACCGCCTCTTAGTTCGGGCGTACTCCTCGTACGACCGCTCGAAGCCCCACGTCAACATTGGAACGATCGGTCACGTCGATCACGGAAAAACAACCCTGACAGCTGCAATCACCAAAGGTATGATTCATTACAGCTGAAATGTCTAGGCTTTCAATTAAAAGGGGGGTATTTTTTCAGTCCTTGCGGAAGCTGGTGGTGCTGAATTCCGCGACTACGCGTCAATCGACAAGGCTCCGGAGGAACGTGCCCGCGGAATTACGATCAACTCAACCCACGTCGAGTACCAAACTAAAAATCGTCACTATGCGCACGTCGACTGCCCAGGCCACGCAGATTACATCAAAAACATGATCACGGGAGCAGCACAAATGGATGGTGCCATCATTGTGGTTTCCGCTACTGACGGTCAAATGCCTCAAACCAAGGAGCATTTGCTATTGGCCCGTCAAGTCGGTATCACGCATATTGTTGTGTTCGTTAACAAGGTTGATGCCGTTGACGACAAGGAAATGTTGGAACTCGTGAGTGTCGTGGTTATGGTGGACGGCTGAAGATTGAATGTTCAAGCGTAGGTCGAGATGGAAATGCGCGAACTGCTCACAGAGTACGGATTCCCGGGTGACACTGTTCCTATCATCATGGGATCTGCCCTGTGCGCATTGGACGACAAAGAGCCGGAAATTGGCAGAAATGCCATTATCAAGCTGATGGAGGCTGTGGATGAGTTCATTCCTGTTCCCACCCGCGACCTGGACAAGCCGTTCCTCTTGCCCATCGAAGACGTTTTCTCGATCGCTGGTCGAGGCACTGTATGCACGGGCCGAGTCGAGCGCGGCGTCGTCAAGAAGGGTGACGAAGTTGAAATCATCGGCTATGGACAAACTTTGAAGACGACTATTACGGGTGTCGAAATGTTCCACAAGGAACTGGACCGAGCTGAAGCTGGTGACAATGCTGGTCTTCTCCTTCGGGGCCTCAAGCGGGAGCAAGTTCGCCGTGGTCAAATTATTGCGGTCCCTGGCACGATCTCGCCTCACAAGTCGTTCATCGCTCAATTGTATGTCCTTACGAAGGATGAGGGCGGCAGGCACACCTCCTTCTTGGAGAACTACATGCCACAGCTGTACTCCCGAACACTAGACATCACTTGTGCTCTCTTCTGGCCTGACACGGAGCAGGGAATTGCCAACCGGAACGAAGGAAAATACATCGCTCCAGGTGACACAGTCGAGATGAAATTCGTGCTCTCCCAGACTATGGCGATAGATGAGGGGATGCGATTCACCATTCGTGAGGGTGGAAAGACAGTAGGCACTGGTAAGTCTGCCTGGACAGCGCATAGATTGTCGTCTGCTAAAATTAATGCTTCTAGGTGTTGTCACCAAGATTCTTGAGTAGACAAAGGGTGGCCTTTAGCCCGCTCTGTCGTGATCAAAGGAGGTGGAATTTAGGAGTCTGGATGAGGGTGTCAGCGCCGTTTTTGATGTGCTTGGCATAGTCTCTCCATAATACATTACTGTATTTGTTCGCGCGGAATGACCAGACTCTCATTTGCGGTGTGGTATTGGAACGTGAAGCTCCCGGATTCCAAAAATTAGTATAGTGATTACGCTAAAATCGCAAAGGGAATCAAACCCCCATTATCGTCCATCCTGTGCGGGGGAGACGGGTCCAACACGAATAGAATTGAAACGGGCAGAAAAGAAGTCGAACTCGACCCATTCGGGTCTGATGCTCCAATTTTCGGATGGTCGTCCATAGAATTGGACAGCGTCGACAGCTGCCGCTCCGCTCAGACCACCACCTGTTCTAGAGCGACTTTGTGCCGCCTCTGCATCGCCGACAAAGGTGAAACCAGCAGAAAAGAAATGATAGCCGCTTTGATGAAACGAAGGTACGCTCCAACGGCAGCCCTCAAACCGTCAGCAATTCTAATGGGGACAAACATGACATGAGGCAACGGGACGTACAGGTCGCGACCCAGAAAGCTAAAGGACTTGCGTTGCAGCCAGCAATGGGAGGGAGGAGAAGGGAGTTGACTCGGTAGGGGTTGGAAGGTTGCCAGCGGGAACTTAACCTGAAAACACTTGGTCACGCTTGCTCCAGGCCCTGCTGCAACCACCAGCGAGCTGAATCACATCATACTTGTGCTCATACAACCTGTTAGGTGGAACTGACTGGTTAGCAGCAAGAGGCACAAGACAGACGCGAACCTATTGTGACAGTCAGTTACTGTTCTACAGAGCAAGCCACCACCAATGCAGACCTGGGCACTGGCTAGTGATATTGACAAATACTCAGAGTTTACAGTGATCAGAAACCCAGTGTAAACAGTTTTCCTCCTCCTCTACTCAAGCAGATAATATTGGAGAGGTTTTTACCCTGTGCCAGTCACACTCACCTAGTGACTATTATAATTTGCATATCATCATTATATCAATTATTCGTAAGAGAGTCTGTCTCTTTCTCACCAAGTTGGGGAGAAGGGCCACCCACAAACACACATCTCCACTTCTTTCACTCCTTCCACTAACTCACTCAGAGCTGACTGTTTACACAAGCCTCTCTCACTGCAGCAGGACTGAGGTGCATACATGCACCTCGAACCCTTAGCCGTACACTAGTTGAAGGGACTCTGTATTGGTGAAGAGAGGAATAAGGGAAAGGAGCCCAAAAAGCAGAGGGAGAGAAAATTCTTGCTTGGAGCATCCGCCACAAATGCTCTAAGACTCCCAACCCCTGTGCATGTATGTACTGTACAAACGCCAAAAATAAACAATAAAACAGGGGTGTGGGTACAGCCTGTCAGGCATCCCATCCCTTGGCAGTCAAGCAATCTCTGCTAGTCACCAAATAAGAAAAGAACTGATGACACAACAGAAACTGTAGAGACAGAAGAAGTAAAAGTGCTCCCAACGATAAGACAGGTTAGCTGAAAATTTTGCCAGTGGCCCTTCTGATAGTAAGGGTTGCACTTTCACGTCTTTATTCTCACGATCACATTCCAAATCATCCGAAAGTCTCAAATTATAATTCAGTTCAGTTCACGAATCGCGAGACTCCAGCAGATCCGAGGACTCCAGGAGCGTAGACAGTCGAGACTCGTGAGTTCCTTGTGGTAATATTTTTGGGCTTGTACCAGGGAGGTAACAGTATTGGAAACGCACATCGTATCGTTCAGTGATATGATAGTATTTCAACAAACACTGTTACTCATTTATTGCTTTCTAATCTGAGGAAAAGTTCATTGGCCAAGGCGCCACTCAGGGATGTTCTGAATTTCTGTTTGCGTTTGGGAATCATTGTAACAACAAAACATTCAAAGATACACAAAATATATGTGTTGAACTTACTCGGTAGCATGCTTCATATAGAGTTTTGCTCAGAGTGGACAGTACAATATTAATTTGGGGTGGGCATAAATGTAAGTGCAGGTTAAAGTCTTTCTGTAGAGGGTGGGGGACTGGATCTAAATGATCCCATGTTTCTCCCTTATACTTCAACAGCCACTAGACGGTGGTAAATGGCAACTATTTAAGCGCCACATTCAAACATTTTATTATTGAAAGCATGATAATGTTGAGGTCGTTATTGATTCAATGTCCCCGTCGGCTGCCACACGCTTCACACGGCCGTCTTTCTCGAAGTGTCTGATCACCGGAAGAGACGCTTCGTGGAAAGTTGTCAGTCTTTTCTGTATGCTCTCCAGATTGTCGTCCGCGCGGCCGGAAGTCTCCCCACGTTTGAGAAGCCGTGCCGTCAGCACATCATCTGGTGCATCAAAGAAGAGCACGAAGGTGCATTTTCCGATTTTGCGCTCGAACTCGACTGCTTGGTCCATGGTTCGAGGGAAACCGTCAATAAGAAATCCACTGGTCTTGCCCTTAAGCTCCTCCATTGCGGCTGTCAGGAGTTGTAGAGTGACGTCCTGCGAGATAAGAGATTCAGCTTGAAACTGACTTTCCTGACAGCAAAACAAAGGAATACCAGTGGGACCATCTTTCCCTCGCGCATGATCTCCTCAAGCTCCTGCCCCAACTGTGTTCCCTTTTTGACTTCGTCTCGGAGAAGGTCACCGGTCGACAGGTGTGAGAATTGGAGGTCACTAACGATTCTGTCGCATTGAGTTCCTTCGAAGAGTTTCAGTCCTTTGTCACTCTGTTGATTGTGACTTACCTTTTCCCGAGCCCGGCCCTCCCAAAACGAAGACAATCTTATCTCCTTCAAAAGGCCTCGAAATGCTGGGGATTCCTCCGACTTCTGCAAGCCTCTTCTCAACCTGCAAATAAACTTCGTTCACTGACTGTGTAGAATCAATTTTGACCAGATTTCCCAGAGACTCGAAGTAGTCAACGACAGGAAGACTTTCAGTTTCGAATGTGTGGAAGCGCTTCTTAATGGTTTCGATGTTATCGTCTGCGCGCCCAGAGGTTTTGCCACGTTCGAGAAGTCGAGATTCGAGCGTGTCCAAAGGACAGAAGAAGAAAAGTACAGCCAAAGGATGCGCGATGCATTTTTCGAAGTCTCGAGCTTGTGAGAGGGCGCGAGGGAACCCGTCTGAAGTTGGTAGTGGAATATTGATGCGCGTGAATGGGAATCTCAAAAAAACAATACAAAAAAAAAAAAGCAATTCTGACCTATCAGAAAACCTGGCGAGTCTGGTGTACTATAGATAGCAGACCTAAGTAGCCCAAGCATGATTTCTTTTGGAACGATTTTTCCTTCTTTCATTAGGTCGCCGCACATGAGTCCAATAGGGGTTCCTTTGGTGAGCTCTGCGCGCAGTAGATCGCCAGTTGACAGGTGAGTGAGTCCGTGTTCTCTCGCGAGACGAACGCACTGTGTACCCTTTCCGGATCCAGGGCCACCTTTAAGCTAGATCTCAGTATTTGACGACATTCCATTTGTGCAATCAACAGCTCCTACCCAGTACGAAGATAATATTTGATGTAATCGGCTTACCAACTTCAGGTTGGAAATAAAACTTGGTGCATTCATAAACCATATCGGGGGAGGGCTCGGATGAAATCTTGGTGAAAGATGTCAGCCCACAGTCAACCGACTTCGGACCTCACCTCAACGCATCTGTCTTGTGCCTTGAAATAGTCGATAACTGGCATACTCGTGTTGACAAATGTGTTGAATCGTTTCTTGATCGTCTCGATGTTATCGTCAGCCCTTCCGCTAGTCTCGCCGCGCTTGAGCAGCCGAGCTTCGAGAAGCGTTTCGGGGCAGTTGAAAAATAGAACAAACTTGCATTTATGCAATGTATCCTCAAATGCTTTTGCCTGATCTAGCTGCCTCGGAAAGCCGTCGATAAGGAAACCTTTCGCTTCGGGAGCCTTTTCCATGGCCTCCTTAAGCAGGCTCAGTGTGACCTCCTGTGCAAGCTTATTAAACGAGCTGACAACTATTGGGCTGTTTACCGTTGGTACAATCTTTCCCTCCTTCATAATTGTATCTAACTCCTTTGCCCTTTCGGATCCGCTCGCTACTTCTGCCCGGAGAAGATCTCCAGCAGAAAGATGGACATAATCAAATTCCTTTGCGATTCTGACGCACTGTGTTCCTTTCCCGCAGCCGGGCCCACCTTGGTTATTGGCCGGTTAATTAAGTGGATTTTTACGGCAAAAGCGCTCACCAAGAACAAAGATGATATTTTCCCACGCCTTTCCACGAGGGCCGCTGCTTCCACTTGGAAGTTGAGATTGCGCAACTGGAAGAGTATCCCCGATTTCCATCGTCTGCCCGATGGGCGGTAGCGGCGTCTTGGCTTTTTGCGTTCCAGGACGGCTATTGATGACACTTGCCCTGGCGTTGGCATTTCCAGCGATGGCTCCTTCGGCGTCGAGCAAATGGAGAAAAGGCAAACGACTTGTCGCATAGACCTCGTCAATGCCAGAGGTCGCTGAAATACGAATCACGCGATTTGTGCCCTCGAAATGCGATACAACGGGAAGAGACTGGTTTTGAAAAGTGTCGAATCGCTTCTTTATCGTTTCGAGGTTGTCGTCAGCTCTACCAGAAGTTTTGCCCCTCTCCAGAAGTCGGGACTCAAGAATTTTGAGCGGACATTCAAAAAACAACACGCTTCGGCATTTTGCGACGGTGGCCTCGAACTCGAGGGCTTGATCCATAGCGCGCGGGAAGCCATCTTCATCGTTCATAACAGATTTTGGTTTGAATCAGGTTCACGAAACGAGAACGTGGCACCCACCTAAAAGAAAGCCCGGAGCATCGATATTTTGCATAATCGCGTTTTTCAAGAGGCCGATCATAATATCCTGTTGCCAAAAAGAATAGTCAGTCTAGAATGGCCTTTTTCATATAGTGTTTTTCAGTACTGACCATTGGAACGATCTTTCCATCTTTCATGAGCTCTCCACACTTCTGGCCTATAGCAGTTCCATTCTCCAGCTCTTTCCGAAGGAGGTCTCCCGTGGACAAGTGACACAGGTGGAACTCCTTGGCAAGCCTCTCGCATTGTGTTCCCTTTCCAGATCCTGGGCCACCTGTGTGCAATTGCCTCCTGAGTGACCCGACGAAGTAAATGCAGACCACTCACCGAGAACGAAGAAGATGTTGGGGTGGTCAATCATCACAGCCTGCCCAGCTGGGGAATCTCCCAGAAGCTGTTGGTGGGTGTCTCCAAAATCCTTCGGCTGCGCCACTTCCTCGTGTCCGATTTTATGTACGCCAATCGGGTGTTTTGACACAATCGGCTTGCTTGTTATGTCGGGCATAATGAAGGCACCCTTCATGGGCGGAAGGTTGGGAACTTGAGCCAAAGGTTGGAGGCGCTTCAATCCTCGGTAATCATTGTGTCCAAATGGTGCCTTTCTGTGAGCCTCTTTTCTGCGTTCGTTTGCCTCTTTCATTGGCCCAGGAATGAATTGATCCCATAGTATCTTCGACTTTCCTGCCAGAAGATCTCCTTTTCGGATTCTCTGTACGCAGTCTTCGATAAAAGCGAGAGGGTCGTCCGGCTTCGTGTATATCAGTCCTGTTACGATACTCTTCAAGCAGGGGGGAAGTGGGTAAGATCGTTGGATGCCCGCCGGCAACTCCTTACAGTTCGTCGAATAAGAAGAGAGTGAGTACCTCGAGGATTTGGCTGATGTGCTTTTTCTCGAAGTACGTCTTTGCCTCCTGGTGCATCTCCTGGTGGACGTAGCTGACGCTCATCTCGCCTCGAGAGCAGATTCAGATGACGACCGAGGCAGACCGACGCCACAACTTTGCTTTGAAATGATGACCTATGTTCCAGATCGCGGCTCGGGTGGACTTCTTCCGCTAGCGATTGTTTCTGGCATGTAAGATCGCGTAACGGACGGTATGTTGTTGATCTTTGGCGTTGACAGGTGGATGGTTGCTGCGAGCTTCGTTCTCGATGAATTGTCACTCGAAAGAGGCCCCATTTTCCGACAAACACGACAAATAATATCCCATGAAGCTCGTGCTACGACGTGCTGAGCCGGCTGATGTCGACCTGATCCGGCTTTTGGTCTCCGACATCAGTGCAGCGAATGGGCCAGCACTATTGCCGGTTTACCGCAAGCGCTTCGGAAATACTAACATCGCTTTATTAATGTCAGTGCACAACCGAGCTTGCTGTTGACCGAAATCTTACCCTTCAAACTTAAGTGATGCAGCTCAACTAAGCATCGTTGCAACGGACGTCACCGAGAAAATCATTCTTGGCTTCTGCGCTTTCACAAACGGTCCGCCAATTCTTGTGGATGAAGCACCCGCGGGGAATCCGGACAAGGCGGGACAAGGGATCATTGCAAGCGGCAGTTGGGATCAATGGGTCCGAGTGAGATTTGAGACAAAAGACGTTCGCGTGAGTCGCCACTACGTCGTTCTTAATCCAGCGCATGGTCTCACAGCAATCAAATCCCGAACGAAGATTCCGAACACGAAATTCCTCTCGTTTTTTGCATCCGCTCCAGAGCATCAAGTGGCGTTTCTTGATGCGGCTCTGTCGACAATGTTCAGTTTGCTTCCGGCTGTTAAGAACATCTGCTATTTCCTTCCATCCGAAATTCCTCTTTTTCCGCCGTTCAACTCCCCCAAATTCCAACCTCAAAATGACGCGGACCGGGAAGGAGAGAGGAAACAGCCTCACTCTCGTGGAGGGTTTCGACAATTTAGGCAAGCACTGAGGCCTAATGCCCTGAGGCGTCGCGGAAAGCACAATCACCACGGTCTCAGCGACCGCGGCTACTTTAAAGAAGTACCCGCAAAGGAAACCGATGCAAAATATCTCCTCCATGTCTGCCACCGTCGAGATGTCTTTCCAACACTGAAAGTGCGTCGCGCTCGAGTTGAAGATTGCGACGATCTTGTTCCGATGTTTAAGAAACAGCATGTATGGTTCTTTAATTCGGAATCTTCGGGTCGCTGGGTCGCTGATGGTCTCATCAAAATCATTCCAGCTATCTCACGGGAAGAAGGCGGATCATTATCTTGCGGAACTACTCGAGTCGAAAGATGAATCTATAAAAAACTTCGTGGCCGAAGTAGACGGAGATGTTGTTGGCTTCATGAGCCTGACAAACAATATCGACCAAAGTGTGCTCATCGAAAACTACGACCTTAGCACTTTTGACAACTTCCGCAAAGGTTTGTGGGTTTACCATGGGCTTCAATTTCTGAACGTCGAGGCCTTGAAGACGTGCCCACACCAGAAGAACAGCAGACGGCCGAGGATTCCTCAAATGATGACGGCTCGTTACTCGAAAAGAGCAACGAACTTTCAGACCAGCCTGTAGATGAAACAGTTGATGTTGGTGATACTGACTTGCAGTCACTGGAAGCCACTCGTGCTTTGCGGGAGCAACCCAATATCTTTTGCATTACACTGTTATGCATCGAGGATGCCTATGCAAACCAAGCAGTTGAATTCGTTCGAGCTGCATTTGCTGTGTACACAGACCGAGACTACTGTGTTGCCACTGTCCCAACTCACCTTCCAGAAATTCCTGTTTTTCGACACTTCTCACGGATTCCCTCCATGCCTGGGAAACTCACATCGTATGAGCCTTTGGTTTCTGCTCGGCAAAATGAATCATGCATGTAACAATTTTGCCCAGACATTGCTTATTTGTTGCCAACAGGTTTGGGCTCGGTGACCATATTTCAGTTCGCCGAGGAAAGCATGGAGATATTGTGACGGTGGAAGAGTTCGTCAGAGGATTAGCGGTTGAGTCGGAACTTATGCCAAGGTTGAAGCTCGCTGTCAACAAGCCGCCAGATGTTACACCAGGTAGGGAAGTCTTACACAGGAAACTTGAACAATGGGCATTCCAGGGACTGCTTCTTTTATTGCTGAATGCGCTGGGCAACTTGTTGGTGTCGCAACCTTGGAGCAGTGCTTGGAACCTGATATGCTGACGGATCAGTTTGATGTTGAAGAGCATCTGAGCCTCAGTGTGGTAAAGCTTAAAGACGAGTATGTCATCATTCGGCATTTTCTCTTGAACCCACTCTTTTCGCACCAAGCATCATGGTTTCTTGAGGTACATCCCGCCCAATCGGCTGTTTCGTGCGTTCTTGTTTCAAGCTAACCAAGTCTTCAGGAGATAATGCGAATAAGCGCGGTATCTTGCTTAATTTACCCAGTTGACGAAAACAGCAAAGTGGATACATCCACTCGCCTTTTAATGTCGACCGAGCTCGTTCCAGTTCGGCGTCGTCAGCAGTTAGTTTCTTTTATTGGCATGCCTTCGAACGCTTAAATTCATTGAAGAATCGTTTACAAAGAAAATCTGCGAGACGGGATTCCTGTCATTCCACCATTGGAGTTTAACATCCAATTGATCACTTCATCCATGCTGTATGAGCCAAAAGTATCAATTTCGGTTAAGTTTGAATCGCCATTTGTAATTCGTGCGATAGATTGCCGTCAATACTCGCATTGTCGTAGTTGGAGGATCAGATGTTGGGATTGCATTTCTGGAAAAACTCATCTACGTAAGCCCGTGTTGCTTCGTTACGCAGTTGGCTCACCGAAAGTCAAGAGTCCACACTTGAGCTTCCCCAATTTGACGTTGGTTTCCATTGGCGGCTTGCCCCAGCGATCAGAAGATTCGCAGTTTGTCGACCACCTTTGCTTTAGTCCGACAGAGTTAGTGCCGTTTACACCAAGGGCAACCTTAATTGTGATCGCAATCGTTATTATACTAGGCTGAAGCAAATAGGTCTTGATCACTATATTCCCATCATTCGCTCATCAACAATCGAATTTGATCGTGTTCTTAAGAGGATTAAACTCAACAATGGCTCCTTCGTCATGTATAGTTTACCGCCTCGCTGGTTCCAAGTTAACAAACATTTTACAATAGGTACGACTATCTGTTTCTTACTCCAGGAGTTCAATTTTCCGCGTCAGCGGTTTCCGAAGCATTCGAGTCGCTCATAAACGTTGTAAATCTAAGCCAGCGAAATGCATTGTCCATTGATGCGGGGCTTATGAAAGCCTCTACAGTCGAGGCTAAGCCTGTTGTGATGTGAATAGTCTTCGGCTTAAAAAATAGAAGTTTGCCCACTAAAATATACCTTCTCAATCCAAATTCAGATATGGTTGTGATCTGCAAGTGTACGCAACTCTCAGAGGTTCGTTTCTGCCCAATCGAGTGGTTTACCAACTTAAAAATAGTCGCTGCCCAAAAGGTCCAATCATCGAACATTGTTTTGATTTTGCCACCCCTTCGGACTCCATCTACATGCTTTGACAATGGAGTTGTTGAGGAAAAAGTTCACCAGGAGTTGCGTACATTAGGAGTACGCGTAATGAACGGGTACAAGCTCGTTAACTGGACGGCTAACACCAGCAATCACCTGTCAAGCATAACCCTCTGGGTAAACTAGAAGTTTTACTACTGATAGAATCTTTTACACTTTTCACATCGGGCGAATTCAGTCCAAAGCAGAGGCCAGGGAGACTAAAATTGACGACGTGGAGCTGTTTTTGTATGGTGATACGAAGAGTGTGGACCCTGACAGTTTTCGGTCAATTAATGACAGCTGTCTCGTGTTTGACGGAAGACTTGTCATCGATAAGTACTTTAGGACTCAGGATCCATACATGTAAGACTGGCAGTTGGTCCCCAGCAATGCGTTGAGGTTTAATTGCTGTGGCTAGATACGCTGCAGGGAGTATTACGAAGTACTCCAGCAAGTACCAAACAAAATGGACGCACGCGTATTATGATTCAAAAGAAGTTGGCTGCAAGGTGATTTTGAAAGTCAAATTCATTTATGCTTTTCTGAAACTATTCCAACGAAGCTTGCGGAAATTGTAATGCCGCTATTCGATCCAACGTCCATCCCCACTGCACTCGTGGACGATTACGAAGTAGTTCAGTTTCGAGGCGCGAAAAAAGTTCACGCTTTGCTGCCAAACGACTTGAATTACTTCCACTTTGATGAGCCACGACTTCCAAGCCATACTTTGGACTTCCGCAAAAGACAAAAGGACTATGTATGATAATTCTTTCTTCCAGTCCGGCATGCGTGCATGTTACTTACCTAAAATGGTGTTCAGGGCCGTGATCTTGTCACAGATGACCCAGAGAATGGGTACTTTCGAATTCATGTAGACCTGTACGGCTTCATAAAATCCGTCACATACTTGGGAAAGCGGTCTATTCCTATTTCAAACTATCTCTGTCTGTACAACCTCCATGAGCAGTACCTTAATCGATTAATCGCGAGGTTCGACGAGGGCATCGTCAATGACTTCGTCAGGTACTGATTTCAATTAAAAGTCATCTCCATAATGCTGAATCTTTGCCATACCCATTTCCTCGACTGAAAGTTTCTTTGAGGAAGCGTGGGCGTTTCCAATCTTCCACGACCGATTTAAGAGCTTTATGCAGCAGATGAGGTTGGAGACACTTGAAAGTACCAGCAGTACAGTAGTAAATGTAACAACTCGGTTGAAAGACTTGATTTTGGATGGATCAAAGGTAGGAATTTTACTGAGACTCCTTTGCGCGTACCCCCTTTGACACCATTTCGATGGCGACAGATTGAAGATGAGGAGCGCGAGGACTTGTACCAGAGAATTACGGGAGGAGACGTGAAGAAATCGTGGGACGCCCAGGCCTTCGAGTTTTTCTTGGCGACGAAAGTGTGCGATTCCTTCCCGTAAAGGAGGCTTTCATTCAATTTGCGTTGTTCCACTCACCCAAACGGCCGCCCAGCTATTGTGTGCAATGATGCAGTGCAAAAAAAAGGAGCAGAGGTTCAATAAAGAACAAGTGAGACGAACAAAGAATGTTTGTGCACTATTGGAGGCGGCGGAGAAAACTGGGAAAGCCAAACGGGCATTGAAGCTCGTATTTTGGGCGCTAAGTTCAGAACGGCTAGAAGCCTTTGGGTTGCTGTGGGCGTCGCCGCTCAACCTCTCCACCGTCCACCTTTGCGCGTTAAAAGTCAATGCGTTAGGCAGATTTCTTACTGATTCTTTTTGTGGCGAACGACGCTGGAGTCTCTGTTGGCATGGAACAGGTTGTTTTGGCATCGCCATGGCCAGCAAATAAAGTCATTTTCCCGGAGTTTTTGCGTGTTCTCAAACATTGAACAGTGAACGAACTGGAAAATGCAGCAAAAATTGTGTGCGTCCATGCATCGTTTTAATGTAAAAGCGCTTAACCAAACTGTGGCTGTGAAAACGTTCCAACGATACTCATTCTTTATCGTGTGCCCAAAACGCTGGTCAACTATTCATTCCACGGCGGCGGGCGGTGACCTGAACTGACGGCAGTTTTCCAGTGCAGAGGAACTTCGGATATGAGGGAATGCGAGCGTTCGTTCGGAATCTCGTAAACTTTGGACGCGTGGAAATCATAACTTAAACTCGTAACGATGAGAAAAATGCAACTGTTTTACAAATTCTTGAGCCTCTTCAAAGAAAGATAGTGAGAGTGTGAGACAGGGTGTGGGAGTCGAGAACTGGAGCGTTTTTATCCCTTAAGGCTACTGTAACATCATTATAATAAGAAGAAACACTATTCACGGGGTGGCATTCATCATTTAAAACTGCCGGGTTCCCCCAAGTTGTCCAAATTTAAAAATTCGGCATCCCACTGCCTGGGTATGACAGCGAATTCATGTACAGGTTGCCGGCGTTGTTGCTAGAGTTACCAAAGACAGGCCATCCAGATATCGAACCATTCCCTTGCGTGGAAGTTGACGACTGGGAGAGCATAATCGCAGCGAGCTGCTGGTGAGGGTGCGGCAAGCTACTTGCAGAGGGAGCTTGAAAAGGAGCACCTTGGCCAACACCGGTACCGTTCACACCAGCAGCTGACGCGCTACTCGACGAGAAGAGGCTTACGGAGCCCATCCCTACGGTCTGAGGAGCAGATGACCCAATAGAGCCACTACTAGAAGCTAGGGAGAGGAGAGAGCTTGCAGATGGTGCAGAAGATAGATTGCCACCAGACACCGCCAGATTGAGCGAAGAGCAAGACGTGTTGAGAGAAGAAGAACCCGATTGCTGTGCTTGATAGTGGTGGTGGAGCGATTGGTGCGACTGCTGCTGCTGTGGGAGAAGTGCCTGCTGGCTGTGGCTATTATGAGCGTAATTGAATGCAGCTAGGCAAGGCGGGGTGGTCGGCTTGGCTGTCTGGAGGGCGTTATTACTGCAGGCATTCGAGGACATAGTTACAAGAGATGTTGGGCCGACGGAAACGGGCAAGTAATTGTTGTTGGGGGCCGAAGTGTAACTAGACCCAATGGACGAAGAGGTCGATAGCTGCGACTGATTGGAGACAGTTACCGTGTGGCCGACGTTGTTTGTAGACGATCCTAAAATGGTACCGAATCTTTGCTGTGAAGTTCGCATATGCTTTTCCACAATAGCTGCCACTCGCTGTCCGTATTTAGACCCTCGGAGAATGGGAAGGTGTGGCGCTATCAGTCTCGCGCACGCATCGCGTTGATGAGGATCCGACAAAGTCAATATATGCTGAACGACGTAATTTGCGTACTGATTGTTCATCATATCCAAAATACTTGGACGCCTAAACATGTGGAGTAAGCGAAACAAAAGCCAGCTTTTCAAGCCCTCAAAGAGTTTCCCACCCATTGTCGCGGGACGGCGAGATAACCATATCCACAATTTCGTAGAGGTCTCTTTTCGGGCACGTTTTTAAACCCTTCTCAACAACTTTGGACGCAAACTGATCGACGCTCATCGCGTGGACGTTGCGTGCAACAATTTTGAGTATGTGACTTTTATCGGCAGGAGAACCGTGCTCAAGAAGGTGCTGAATAACCCAGTTTCCCCACTGGCCTACATCGCAGCAACAATGTCAGCGTGCTCCACGAGTTCAGATCGAAGTGTCAAAAAACTCAAACCTTTCGCTATATCGACGGTGTGGGCCAAAACTTCGCGACCGATAGCTGATTTCTCGGTTTCCGTGCAGTTCTCGAAGATGCATTGAACGACAAGACTCCCATTCTCGTCGTTTGCGACAAGATGCCATTGTGATCTTAGGGCAGCCTCGACTCTGTGAGCGATACGTGGACGATAATTGACACCGCATTGTGTCCATTTGGTCTCGAAAACCCGCTGCCAGACATGGCACGCGAACCGGTGCGTGATAGTCTCCGGAATCGCGCGGAACAGTTCGTTGATAATCTCCACCTTAACATCATCTTCGCATACATCCAGTGCCTGGAGCAGATAAGAAATCATCCGAAAGAACAAATTGAAGGAAGCAGCACACCTTCTGAACGACATGGCATCCAAAGCGATCGCAGCTGAGACCATAAATATGTCCAATCATGATGTTGGCGAGGTGACGAACTTGGTCTCTGGAACCGAACTCAAGGCACTTTTGCATCAAAAAGTTTCCAAATCGATTGCGGATTAATGACAGAGCATGAGGAAAGGTCGCGTCGATGACCGCTGTTTTCGCCTCCACCGGGCCAGTCTTTAACACGTCTTGTAAGTTGAGGGAAGCCTGCTGGTCGTTTGCAAGAACGATTTTCTCGACAAGGTACTTTTGCAAAAATATTGCGAGATAATGAGTGCCGTTTGTTCCATCTGTTGGAGGGCAATTTACCTGGTATCCAGTGAAGGAACTTGCCTCGAGCGAGTTCGAGGAAAAGTTCTGTAAGAAACTGAGCAGTGCGTTAAAAGGCACAAATCGAATCATATGCTATACGGCTCACATTTGGGACTAATTTGTAAGGGCATGGTCAGCAGGGGCGTGTGGTTCGGCTCCAACTTACCTCGTAATTGTAGTCTGCAGCTGGATCCTCGTAATTCCACATATTCTTGAAATGAGCATTTCCAATATCAACTGGAGGTGTAGTGATAGAAGGTCTCTCGCAAGCACTTGACTCCGTCGGACTCTGAAAGGTCAATCAAATGGTGGTGTAGAGGCCTTCAAAACATACCGCAGAATCAGATCCCAATAATCCAGAAAAAGGACCAAGGGTCGTTGCATCGTCAATGCTCCAAATTGACTTTCCAGTTACTATTGGTGGGGGAATAATCCCTCTTGTATTGCTGATGGCCGGGGCAGAAGGGGCCGAGGACGCGCGCCGAAACTCTCCCTCAAATGACGAGGCGGCAGAAAAAGCTCGGAAGAGGGGACCAGGCTCAGCGGAGGCGCTTCCAGAAATGAGTGAATCTGGATAATCAAATACCGAGGTGGCTGAAGATGCCGCTGACGTAGGAGGCTCTGCCGAACGCTGTGAATTCTCGGCAGCGGCGGCGGCCGTTGCGGCAGCAGCTTGCGAGGATAATCTTGCGATAACACCGTTTGCACGGACTGCTTTATGATGGGGGAGCGCGGACGGCGCCAAAACTGTGAGATCACCTCCGGTTACCGTCCCTTTGCTTGTGTCAACCAAAAGAGTGGCGGCTTCGGTTGTGCTTATATTTCCCCACGTGTCGGAATCGGATTGCGGGACGAACTCGTTCGCAACGCCTCCCGTTGGTGGACAGTAGACATGTTGGTGAAGCGGAACGGAATTCGAGCGTGATTGAAGCGACGTAACGATTGTTTTCTGAAGTAGGGACTTCAGGTCGCTTAGCTCGCGTTGAAGCTCGTCGATTTGAAGGTCCTTGATTTGTTTATCGGAGCGCAATTCCGCAAGCTCGTCCTGGACATCTTGCGTCTGAGACCTGGGCGACATGGGCTTTTCGGTCTTGTCCGCGTCATCGGCCGGCACTTCCTCTTCGACCTACTCAAGCGTTAGCTCCAAACTCTTTCGAACTTTCGGAACACCTCACCTTATTTTCGCTTCCACAATTATTGCGAGTCAAACGCTCGCCAGCGGATTTTCCCTTATTAGGCGATCCAGTGGGAACGGTACCAGATGCAGCTTCGTTTTCCTAGGTTGCATGGTCAAAGCGGAATGGCAGAGTAACCATGAAATATTCCCAGTACATTGTCTACCCGATCGGTGCAGTCCGCTAAAAGCACCGAAGCCATCAAACTATCCAAAGTCCCACCGGAAGGGCCGAAAATCATTGAGTCTTCAGTAGATCCACCCTGTACTCCTACGAGTCCACCAGAACCGGCTGTGACCGATGCCTCCGACTCTTCGCACTGATATCCGAGTTCATGGTCATTCGCGATCATGGCACTATTCCACAAAGAGGCTCTGCAAAGTCTAAAAAGCTTGAGTGGTAAGGAAGCTCGCCGCAATCAGTGCTTACCTGAGGCCTGGATTTTGTGGTGGAGCTGGAGGCTGCTGGTGAGCCGCAGAGAGTTTATGAGGGAGTTTATTCAAACTGCTCGAGAACGCAGCGGCTTTCTGTGGACGGAGATAGGTGTGTTGCCGTTGTTGTTTGGGACAGTCTTTGGAAAGGAAAAGCAATGTATCGACAACAACAGAGCCGGTTCCTGGGGACGAAGCGGAGGAGGGAAGGTGCACGTCCGCTTCCCAGCGTCGCCAATAACGCTGCGATTGCTGGATCGCCTTTTGAGTGAGCGAGCGTTCGCGATTTCGTGCGAGTTCTTTTTGCTGGCCTCAAAGCCAAGTGTTGTTTGTTTGTTTTTAGGAGGAGGGAGGCGCAAAAGGAAAAAGGCGGTCGGAGTTTTAAATCTCCAAAATTGTCTGAAGTGTGGCTGTTGACAAGGCACCCCAAAGGCACACGAGCCTGCAACTTGAGCTTTCCAAAATGGGGGGTGATGGCGTGGACACGTGCGATGTTGCGCCGCGCGACGCCGGCGAAGTTGGCTTCGCGGGTAACCAGCAGGCCCAGCCACAGCAGTCCATCGCCGTCACCGAAGCAGAAGCGGCTGCCGGCGCGCCTGCAGCGTCTGCACGACGCCGCAGCAGCACAAGCAGCGGCACCGGCCGCGAAAGAAACCGGCAAGTGCACGCCATCCACTTGGAGCTCTTCCCCTCCGCTCGCAAATCCTTCTCCGCCTCTGCCAACATTATTTAAATCACCGCACCCACGTGCAGCAGAAAGTCCGCTTCTTCGCAGCCATGGGATGGTGACAACCACAAGATCGCATCCGATTTGATGCAGCGGGACGGAGTGGCACCTTGTTCAACCGCCGCGGGAGAGATCGAAGATGGGGGATGGACTCTTTCTTCCCACGCGGAGCTTTTGGATACGGCCAAAACTCAAAGCGTGGAGAGGCCAAGTCGACCGTCTGCAGAGGAAGCAAGAGGAAACGAAAGTCCTGTCGTCCCGAATACCGCGTCACAGTCGGGGAGCTCCGCTAGAAGATCAAGCAGGCGCAGCGTTAAACCCGTTGCTTACTGGAGGAACGAGAGAGTTAAATACGTTTTTGAGCAGTGCGACGCAGGAGGTATAAAGATGCGCGTCAAACTACTGAGGACTGAGCTAATTCAGCCCTTGTAGTTCCGGTTCTTTCTATCAAGGACGTTGTGCACAACCCGCCGGCAACGTCGCACTGCCGAAACTCGAAGAGACGTAAAGTGGACCGCGCAGAGGCTTCACCTCCCTCCGCGACCGCTTCACGGGAAAGTCCCATTCGCGCCTCCCTCCTCCGTAGAGATGAAGAGACTGAGCCTTTTGTTAGTACTAAGGAAGTACACGCCGATGCAAACACCGTCAACCCAGATCATATTCCGACTCTCCCACATGGACCTGCGCCCACCGCTATCACGGTTTCCGATTACTCGTCCGGGAAGAAAGTTACACTTGATTTAGTGCGGCTACTAGAGAATGTGAACCCGACAGAGGTTGTGCCCGGTGGATTCCTGGTCGAGCAAGTGTTCAAATTTGGAAATTTCTGCGGAGCAGGAGTGTTGATATTCGAGACAGGTGCGGAAAAGCCACCGAAAAACACGAGAGGACATGTGATGGTAATTGTTTACGCTTTCTCGATCATCATCATGAGTCTCAAGAGAAGCATCCAGATTTTTTACGTTACGGCGGGCTGCCTTCGAGTGAGGTTGCACGAAACGGAGTTTGAGGCAGCAAAGGGAACATTTTTTGCTGTACCACAAGGTAAACTACTGGCAAGGATGAAGAGCGCCGCGCAAGTCCTAATCCATTCCGTCAAGGCAACGTCTACAGCATGTTGAATGCTGAAAAGGAGACTGCCAGTGTCCTCTTTCTCCAAGCTCGGCAAATCGCTGAACGATGAGAGCGGATGGGATATGTTGACCCTGCCCCCAGTCACAGTACCAGAAATATCACCGAAAATTCATTTGCAAAGGCTGGGAGGCATGTTTGTCCTATAGGAGGGTCTGTTGGATCTACACTGCGGATAAGAAATAAAAAACATACCAACGATAAGCTTCGCATTTGTTTTGAGGCAACGGAGACCCAGTGCTTTTGACAAGGAACGAAAACCGCGGAAATGGCAAGCTCGATCCCTCCCAAGGCCACAGGAAGGGTCATCTCTTACATTTATTTCGAGACAGGACAAGCTCCTCCACTCTGGTTATTTCCACCCGACGCTGCGTGCGTGGCAGTCCGCTGAGGGAAAGACTCTGACAAAGTCATCCCTCATCTATCCTGTCTTCGTGCTCGACGACGACAATGCCACCGAGGAGATCACTACGATGCCAGGCCAGTTTAGGTACGTGATCACGCGGTTCGTGGTCCGGTCGGGCTGCCAGTAACAACTGGCCATATGCACCAGGTATGGCGTGAACAAGCTGAAAGAGGCGATGAAGCCGCTGGTTGCGAAGGGCCTTAAGTGCGTGCTTGTGTTTGGTGTCGTCTATGGGAACAGTCTGAAGGTGAGGGCATCTACCCTGCATAACTTTAATGAGCTAATGGCCTTGGTTTTCTCTGTTTTCTTCCCAAGGACGCCAACGGCTCGCATGCCGACGATGCAGAAGCGGGAACCATTAAATGCGTCAAAATGCTTCGAAAGGAGTTTCCTGACCTCTTGGTGGCGTGCGATCTCTGCTTGTGCGCATACACCAGCCACGGTCACTGCGGTTTGTTGACCATAGTTTTCAAACACTCAATTATCACGCAATCTCCTTGCGACCCAGAGCTCCCCAAGCTGACCGCTTTTCCTCCCCAGGCATACTCCGCGATGATGGAACCCTCGATAACGAAGCCAGCATCGCGCGCCTCGCCCAGGTCGCCGTGGCGTTCGCTCGCGCTGGCTGCCAGCTTGTGAGTCCCTCGGACATGATGGACGGACGCGTCGGCGCAATCAAAAAAGCACTCCACGAAAACGGGTTTGGAAATAAGGCCGCCGTCATGGCGTATTCCGCAAAGTTTGCGAGCGTCTTTTACGGACCGTTCAGGTGCGGGCACGACCAGGGTGTGCCGTTTTCTTTGGAGCTTTTACATTGGAAATTCTCCTACTATACCCACCCAGGGATGCCGCGTGTTCAGCTCCCAAGGCGGGCGACAGGAAAGCTTACCAATTGCCACCCGGAGCACGAGGTCTAGCGCGCCGCGCTGTGGTATGTACCCACCTGCCGGCAGGCGCCCAAATTATTGAAATTCGATCATGGGGCTGGTTTCTAGATTCGCGACGCCGCGGAGGGCGCCGATATTGTCATGGTTAAGCCTGGGTACCCGTACCTCGACATCGTCCGGGATACGAAAGAGTTGGTCCCAGACTTGCCGATCGCAATCTACCAAGTGAGCTGCCATCGCGGAATACTCCCCGAACATTACTAACAGTCTCTTTTGCACTTGAGGTTTCTGGCGAGTACGCTATGATCTACTACGCGGCACAAAACAAAGTGTTCGATTTACGTGCAGGAGTAATGGAGGCAACTGAGTCTGCCCTCCGCGCGGGTGAGGACATTTCTCAAAGTGAAACACTGCTAACGTAGTCCCGGTCAAGGTGCGAATTTGATTATCACTTACTACACTCCCCAACTGCTGGAATGGTTGGAAGCATGAACATCAAAATTCCCCATCCGAATTGCAGTTAACGAACGCGAAAGCGAAAGGGCCATTTATAAGAATAAACAAAACCTTTCACTTGAGTTCCCACAGTATATCCCCTATCATTTTCGCCAGTTTTGGCCTCTCAGCCATCAGTATCATTAAATCAATTTCGTATGCAACAAAAAGCTCGCGATTTTTGGGAACCCTCGCCAGATTGCGAAGCACCAATAGGACTGTGAGAGGTGTGCCTCTCAAGTCGGTCGACACGTCTGGGGCTGACCGAGAGGATGGAGGCACGGCTTTGGACAGACCGGAATCGGTGCCAGCACTGGCATTGGATGTACTAACGTCGGTCCGAGGCAAATGGGTTACGAAATGCCTCATGCCATGCTCAAGCGTCAGGGATTTCCCGGCAAGGGCAGTACAGCCCGCCCAAGAGCACTGGAATGAGTTACTCCCGTCGGAATGGGCAGTTTGAACGTGATGGAGCAATTCTTGTTGAGATGCAGCTCGGAAGTCGCACGAAACTTCCAGAAACTGATTGCCATCATCCCCGGTCATTACTGTTCCCCAAAGACAGGGAGTTTGTGGACTTCGATCGATAGTGGATGATGGATTCGTGCCGTCGACGTCCATAGCGTCGCTTGAAAGCCGCACATTATTTCTCGCCGCTTGATCTTGGCTCATTCGCCGTTCGAGGTCCATCCGATGTTGCGCCTGCTGCATCATTGCGTTCCACTGTTGTTGCTGATGCTGCTGCATTATAAGTGCCTGCTGCTGCTGCTGAAACAAAGGATCGCTTTGCTGCTGAGGGTTCTGAAGCGGAGTTGAGCTTCCCTCGGCTTTGCGAGGTCGCCCCCTCTTCCGCGGCGGTGCCGGAACGGCTGAATTCGTGGAAACTTGAACAGAACCATATAAAGGCGTTTGTTGCGGCACGTTTTTCAACACTCCCGCGACAGACTGGGTGTTTGGTTGGTTTACACCAAAAGTAGCTGGCTGTGAACTGTGAAACGCTGTCGGCGATGAGTTCCCATCTCCGGGAGTGCGGGCAGGCTGACCAGCAGCTTCTGCTGTCTCCATTGGAATAATGGAGCTATGCTCCACATCGCCCTCCTCCAAAACTTCGTCCTCTTCTTCGGGATCGACTTCCACTGCCGCTGTGGTGCTGCCTGGAGCGGAGGCATTGGCTGCAACCGCCGGAAACTCGGCTGCCGCGGATGGTCGCGGGTGGTCGGATGCCTGTTTGTCAGATTGTTCCATCGCTTCCTTTGGAGGGCTAGAGACTGGTAAAGGTGTCCCAGCGGACTTCTCAACGGGAGTTCCGAATTCTGGTAATGGCTGCTTAACCATATCCTCTGGTTTTCTAGTTTCAGCGCTGATTTGCTTGGGTTCGTCCTGGTTAACGGCTCCAGACGCGTGAACATCGTCGGATCGCTCTGTGTTTGCACTGAAGTTACTGCTTGAGGGGTCGCTGGAAGTTTGCAAAAGCGGGTCCCGCAGCAGGTCGTCCAGAATTGACAAGGTGGCCGCGTCGGATAACACCTGGAGCTCATCGTCCCCTTTCGACCGTTCATCGTTGGTGCTTTGCATTTTCAGCCCCTTAACGCTTCCTTCTA
Source organism: Zopfochytrium polystomum (assembly GCA_025765615.1). Taxonomy (NCBI): domain Eukaryota; kingdom Fungi; phylum Chytridiomycota; class Chytridiomycetes; order Chytridiales; family Chytridiaceae; genus Zopfochytrium; species Zopfochytrium polystomum. The sequence goes on from JAIVFJ010000054.1 coordinate 255,643, forward strand.
GAGGAACGTCGATACCAGGAAACTGCTCGAGAAGGACTTGCCGCAACTTGTCCGTGGTCACTGTTCCTTTGATATTTCTTCCCACGATCGCAAGGTTTGCCTCTCTCAATATCGTGTTTAAGTCAATTTCGGCGTGCTCGTCAAGAATCATGTGGCGGATAACCCTGCAATCACCTTAGAGAAAAACACCAGGCTGCAAGGAAGCATTACCATGATTTGGCGCAATCTTCCGGTGTAACGGCTGCCGATTCAGTCAACTGATCGGATGAAGATTGAGGAATGGGAACATTTTCTGGTGGGCTCGGTTCTCTTGGAGGTGGAGGAGGGGGTTTGAATACGACTGGCAGTTTTCGCTTGAGAGGCTTTTTTGGTTCCTGCAGTACTTCCGGTTCGTATCTCTGCTTTCCGTGACCATACTTTACTTGAAGAAACGCAAGGAGCAGTTTCACGACATTAGAGGGCACGCATGCGGCAATTTTGGAGGATGCGTCTGATCCAAAGCATGAAATCATATAAATGACATCAAGAACAGCGTAGACGACCTCTTCATCATTGGGTACAAGCATCAGCTGAAACAATCGATTAAGCATGATGGGATCCGCATCCGCCATGACTGGGTTATTTGATTCAGCGTTGCACAATCGAGAAATCGACCTCAAAGCACCGATGACAAGAGACCTGTCTTTGTCAAATAGCATCTTCTTCACGCATGCTAGATAAAAATCGTTCTTGCCGCGCACTGTAATACTCGCAGCAAGATTTTCAAAAATATCCAAGCTGTGGCGCTTCACTTCGATATACGAGCTATACAAAGGAAGCGCCAATGCCTTTGCCAAGAGCGTGAGAATCGATTGCTCGGAAAGGAATGCCTTGGCATGATGCGGCAAATGTGAGAAGTTTCGTAGTATGTGCATCACTTGGAGAACCCTCTCGAGAAGTTGATCCGCTTCTTCCATATTAAACACACTGAGCTCCTCGAACACTGGCATTTTACTTAAGCTTCCGTCCTTTTGTAGAGTCCAGCCTTGAACCTCTAAAGTAGTTTCGAAGTTTTCAAGCGATGTATTCAGTTTAAGTTGGCTGAAGAATGGTTCCGCAAACGACGCGATCGTGCCCAATAGTCCTGGTATCGATGACACGTCAAAATTGTCCGGACAAATTTTGCTGAGCTTGACCAGCTTATTGAAAGCCCAGTCAATTTCGTTTGGTAATCCCGATTGTAAAGCCAGAAGTAATCGATTTCGAGGGCCTCCAGTAAGAAACTTCTCTGCAAGACGAATAAGCGAAGGCTTCTAATGACCGCTCTTTTTTTTTTTGGTGCAGTACTTACCATCTTGAGCATCGTCTCGAAATGGCGTCGCAAATACCGTCCGAGGAGGAGCGGCCGGCGGAACCAACGGGGGTGGCAGTGATGGTGCTTGCGTTTGGGGTGCTTGGTAAGCGTATGGCGGCATGGCTGGGCGGTAGAAGGGTCCGGCGCCCCTGCTGCTTCGGTTAAGAGCCGTTGGCTGATCCTGCCGCGCGCGCTTTGACGTTGGTTCTACTGATCTATCTCCAGGTGAACGGCCTAAATGTGGGAGAAATCGGTTGCAAACTCAGGGCACACGCCAAAATTACGAAAAGCCAAAAAAAAAAATAAAATAAAATAAAATAAAAATCAGAACCTGGTGACTTCGCGGCTGGGTTTTCGGATTCATCCTCCAACATCCGCCTCTTGACTTCATCAATGGACAGGTTCTGCGATTTGTGCAGCTCCCAATAATAAAGGCTCGTTCTGTAGACAAGTTTCGCCACGTACGCGGCGCTGGTGCACGTCGACGGAAGATTCATCGGACTCGTAATTCGTTTCCAGCCGCGATCGTCAGTCACCTGCAGGCCCGAGGTGATTTAAGGTACAGACGGCAATAGGCATTGCAAACCTTGTGAAAGCCGCCTGCCTCCTGCACCCACTGAAACATTCTGTAAAGGTCAAGCTTCTTCCCGCCAAGGACAGGTTCGCGCTGGAGGGTGGTCCTAAAGGGCCGCAAGATCAGCCTAAACGGGCTTGTTCTGGGTTTGTGGATAATCAGCGCAAGTAGTGCCTCACCCCAGAGCCTTGTGAAATGCTTCAAGTTCGTCCATGAATTGGGAGTACGCCAGGCTTCTGACGATCCCATCGTCCTCCATGTCCTCCATTTTTTGTTGAAATTTCCTATACTTTTCGTATGACTGTCTGACAAGGCAATGGATGACGAGGAAGTCTGTGTGTTGGTCAACAGGCTTGTGCCGTCGCCGATCGCTCGTAAACTACTGCCATGCCGATTGGCCCCGTCCGTGGCGTCGCACGCGAGGGCTGCCACCACCGGCGATACAGCATCCTTGAATGGAAACAAGCTTTTGCCTTCTTCAACCTCAGGCCCATCGACTGTGATAGAAGCAATCGAAATTGTTGTGGTCAAGGTTGGTTAATGTCATGCTTTTCTTGGTTCATCCGCAACTGAAGTACTCCGTCGCACCGTTTGTCGACTCAAAGGACTTGGATTTAGAACTGGTGTCCTATGATCCAGTCAGTAACGCGTGGAAAACTCGGTTGTCGCAGCACATGTTTGGCCGCATCTTCGATGCTGCAGTGTTTCGCCCGTCGCTCTTCGCGCCTCCGGACTTCAGTGGACCTTCCTTTGAAGGAACAGGTATCACAGCGCCCAAATTTCGATGCTAGTTATTGAAAATTTCGCAGAGCGCAAGGATTACACCGGCGGTCTGGGGGATCTTTTGATAGTGATTTCAGACTCCGGTTGTGTCACCGTTCTCACATTGTGCGAGGGAGCACCAGTGCAGTCGTCGTCGCTGCTCGTACCACAGCGTGCTTTCGATGATGGAGAAAGCAACCAGAGCGAGTTCGAATGTGTTGATGAGGATGAGCTTTGGCCGGTCCGATTCCATTCCGTGCACCAGGTTTATATTATTTGGTGGCCAGCCTCTGTAGGACAGGATTCACACTATGCATCTCCGCAGATACTTCTCGACACTTCTCATTCACCCATCAAATCACCCATGCGAACCATTTGTGTGGACCCGCTGTGAGAGTTTGTCTTTTTGGAACTTTAAAGTAGTCCAATTTGCGAGCCGCTGACAGGTGAATTAGGAGCCGGGCGATAATGGCAGGCTCGCTGCTGGATGGTCTGCTCCTTTTTCATGTGGAGGCAGTGGCACAGAAGTCTGCGCCTTTATCTCTGTCCACGGTAAGGCGCTACAGCTTCTTGAGGCAAAACAATACTGATATGCCCATGCAGGGAGTTTTTATCGAGCCGGTGGGCTCCTTTCTTGGGTCTTGCTTCCTCTACCCAACGACAAATGAAATGGGCAGAGTCTCGCTTCTCGTGTTCTCGACAAAGTCGGTTTATGATTCTCGGTTAATTCAGAATTCTAACCTTCTCTCAGAGAGGGTCGAGTGGAGATTTCAGCATATGAAATGGCCCGATCATTTCCTGATCGCGTTATTAGGGTGGCATCACTTGTCCTTAAAAGTAAAGCCTCTCGTCGCGAAATCTATCTGATTATGTTTAGGTGGCACAGTTTTTGTCGGGAAAGTTGTTGCACTTGCAAACCTCCCAAACTCGGCTGTATTTGCAACGGTGAGGCTGCATGAGTATGGACCAATGCTTAAATATCCGCTTCCGATAGGACAAGCATTTCTGTTGCATTCGCCTGAAGTCGACGTCGACCTCGTTTGACCTATCCATAGTGTCAGAGGAACCAATATCATGGAAAGGCGTTCCGGGAATAAAAGATTTACAGAGCGCTGGAGAAAGTGCACCATCAGATATTGGTAGTGACGGATTCGTCGATGCTTGCTCACTTCCCTGTTATAGTCACATCGCTTGCACAATCGGTACTGGAGCCGGCCGCATCGGCGAACATTAATTTGATATACGCCACTTCGGCAGCTGGATACATTACACGGTTAATCGTGAACAAGACGACTTGGGCAATAAGCTTGACTGACTTGGGCATTCGGCAGCCGATCGCCCTGGCAGAAGTCATACACTCCTCCCGGTCTCGTCACTACCTTGCTGTCGTTGGCGATATGTGCGACGGAGAGGTTCTCCTTGTAAAGTACAAACAACGCTACCAACCGTAATCACTGACTTCGGCATTATAGATGGACTTTCAAGAGCTAAGCCTTCGCCGTCAATGCTTGATAGAAAACTGGGCCCCACTCACTGACTTCGCGCTGGCTGATCCCGAAGACTCTGGATTTGATACAATGTTTTTGTCGAGTGGATGGTTGCAAAGTGGACGCGTCCATCGATTGCAGAAAGGAATCCTTTCAACGTCCGACGATTTTGCCGCTGGATTTGACGGGTAAGGAGAGATCAAATCATAAGAAACTAATTTCAAAAAAAAAAAAGTGCAAATGGGCTTTGGACGTTTTCCTGCAGTCGAGGAAGCGAGACAAACTCGTATTTGGCAGTTTCGTTCGTGAATGCTTCACGCCTTCTCTTCGAGTTTGAAGATAGAATCGAAGACGTTACAGACTCCTCTGGGATCGAACAAGACGTCGCTTCCGTCTACATTGGCCTCATACCTTCCGAGAATCTAATTGTGCAAGCTTATGCTAAAGGAATCGTTGTCACATCTGCCGATATAGCTCATGGTGCAGGTAAGAAGTTTTTCTTCCGAGGTGTAGTGTTAATCGAAGTAGGAAAGCGATCTTTGTGGAACGCAAGTAGTAATTCTAGGATAGTCATGGCATCTTCAGTGGGGAATCGCATATGCGCCCTTGTAAATGATCCCCGTCACTTGATCATTTTTGTCGTTGCAGTGGAAGGGGATATGTCCGTGCACATGCAATTTCGTAACCCAATGGCTAAACTTCCTTTGACACCTAGTGTGGTTATAGAAGAGCTCGCGAGAGAACCGATCGACTGTGCCGTTTCTATGTTGCAGTGTCTCTTCTCCCAAAGGTAACTGGAAGTCAGTCCAAGAGGCAACCTAATTGTAAAAGCGATTCTCTGTGCTTCGTCGGAACGTATGAGCTCAAGGTTAAAGCGTATTCGCTTGCAGTAGAAGAGCCGCTCTCTTCCTGTAAAGAACTTGACATCGGTACAGCTGCACAGTCTTTGAAGCCTTTACTGATGTCAATGCTTCAAGCCGATGATGTAGGCCGGTCCATTCGATTTCCTCACAGTTGCCAGATAATACGAAATAAGGATGGCTTCTTTTTGCTCATAGGTGTGGTCTCTGCAAGTGCATCACGGTCTAACCGGCCACAGGTCTTCGCGATGGGCACATACTCGTCTACGCGATTGAGGGTTTGTTGTGTAACACCAATGTGCTCATTCTTAGTCTATCCTAGGAGCACAATACAAGTTCGTAGACCAAGTCCGTGTTGGGCACCAGCCCGTTACACTTGACACACACAGTTCGGAATCCATCTTTGCCGTCGCATCAGCTGAGAAACTGTGGAGAGCTGAAATGCGACGTGGACGGCTCTTCATTGCGCCCATTTTAGTTGCTGGCTCCAGTTTTGTATGTCCATGAACCCGCAATCTGCTCGCTAACAATGAAGGTTCAGAAAGCGTCGAAAATTGCCAGTTTTCCCTCGTACTTAACGCGTTCTGGCTTCGGATACGCCGTGATCGCAGACGATCATCTGCGGTTGATTTCTGTTTCATCCAAAATTGAACCTATATTGTCGGGATTCCCTCTATTAGCTGCAAAGGTTTGCTTCCTTCCACGCCGCTTCTCCAGGACCAAAATCGCTTTGACAGACTCCAAAGAGGATCATATACGACGCCGTTACGAAAAACCTGATTGTGGCGTGCAGCGGGATAGGGGCCACATCGGGGCAGTTGAAGCTCATCAATGCCAGAAGGTTGGGTCGTTCCGTTTTTCGCAGCGAGCTTATCCTTCGTTTGGTTCTTTTCTACCTCAAAGCGGGGCGCAAATCCTCAAAGAAATGCTTCAAGAGGGTGAATCATGCCTCTGTCTTTCTTGTAAGTTTAATGAATCAAAGGAGAAAGCAACTGAAGACTCGATATTGCTGCAGCATGGCAAGTGAAAGAAGGAAAGCGCTATATATGCGCTGGCACGTGGGGCTACAAAGACCCAACGGACCAGACGGCAGCGGAGGAGGGACGGGTTCTTGTGTTCAGCTTGAAACCGGAGCCACGTGCACGGGTTAGATGTTAAACCTGTCGCTGTCCCTTTAACCCCGTTACTACAGGTTGGCTACAGAATGAGGAAACTTGGAGAGTACAAGTTTCCAAGCCGAGTGGTCGCAGTGCGCTCGTTCCTGAACAGGTAGGCTCTTTTGCGAGTTGCACCAATAGCTCACACAACGCGGGGAAGCTACCTGGTCGCAGCCGCTGGGAACGTCCTTGTGCAATTGAAAATTGATGCAAATAGTAGAACGTGAGTTGTATGATTCGAAATACCAAGTGCTTATTGTGTTGCTGGCGCAGTCTGGTTGCTGGGGCACGAGTCGAGCTTCGCTGGCCTATTCTAAGCTTGAGCGCCTCTGGCCAGAATGTTTTTATTGGAGGGAAGCGCGATTCAATTTCTTTGTATGTGTACGATACCCAGTCGAAGGAGTTTGTTTTCCAGATGAGGCAAGTATTGCGAACTTGGACTAGGTGAATGCTAACCCGTCAAGTCCAGCGACAGCGTTCAGAGAGTGACTGGTGACTGCCTTGCCATCAACGATTCTTTGACGCTCGCGAGCGATCGCTCAGGCAATGTGTTTGGTCTTCGAAACCTTCTCTACCCGGCCCCGCTGCGGCGGGCGGATCCGTTGGAGCACCAATTCGGGACCCAGTTTTGCGTCAATCTGGGCGAAAACATTCTGCGGCTGAAAAGCGGCTGCGTTGAGCACCAGAGAAGCGTGGAGCCGCTGTTTGCGACGTGGGAAGCAGACGCCTCTACGGAATCGAGAGAAATCTTGGATGCGGGTTGGGGCACGCTTCCCGCAGAAAGCAGCAAGCAGGCCGACGGGGCCAAATCGACCGAGGATGGGCCGCGTCGGCACGTGGTCGTGTATGGCTGCGGAGTGTCCGGCAGCATCTTTGCTTTCCATCGCATCACAAAGGCGTCTTTTGCGCGTCTACGATTGGTGCAGGACTTTCTGGCGTCCCATCCAAGCACGAGGCCGCTTCTGGGTAGCAACCCTTTCCCCCTTTTTTTGTCTCTCCCCTTTGGTAAAGCCGTTCTTGACCTTCTGGCTGCGGTCTACTTTATTCTTTTTTTTATCAGGGAATGATTTCTTCGCGTTTCGGTCATGGTCGCCGTCGACACCCATGCGGAATGTTATTGACGGGGAACTGTTGCTCGCGTTTCGCCGACTGGCCCCGGAGGAACAGTTGCGGTGTATGGACGAATTTCGACGACTGTCGAAGTAAATAGGCGGGGGTGGGAGGGGAAGCGAGCCAAAAGGCCCTTCCGGCTCGGAGACGGACTGGAGGGCCTCCCACGTGACGCATGATGGTGTCACACTCGCTGGTCGAAGTCATTGTCTCACTCAAGTGAAAGTCACACTGATATGGGACGACGCACACCTTGATTATATAAAACAAATAAACAAACAGTGCAAAAAGAAGAGGAAAAAAAAAAAAAAAAAAAAGAAAAAGGAAAGACCCCAAATCCACACACACAGTCCAAAACCAACGAGCCATGATGCTGCACCGGATTGCCGCGGCCGCCACGGCCACCGCCATCACCACCACCACCACCACCGCGACAGCCTCTCGTTCCCTCCCGCGCCTCATGCTTCCAGCCGCACACGCGTCTACCCAGCACCACCAGCACCACCAACACCATCACTACCCGCAACGCTCGCTCTCCTCATCAGCATCGTCGGCCGCCGATGGCCTCGGCGTCAAAAACTCTGTATGTCGCGTCCTCTAGACTGACAACAACCGCCCGCACCTCAACAACCGCCAAATCCCATCGCTCGTGTAAAAAAACGGGGGGAAAAAACGTGATCGAAAGCAGGTTTGGGAGCTCGGCATTCTGAATCACGTTGCAATCGCCGTCCACGACCTCGAAAAGTCCTCGAATTTCTACCGGGACGTCCTCAAAGCGCAGGTCAGCGAAAAGCAGGTAGGTTTCCCCCCCCCCCCTCTCCCACCAAAAGAGATGTGACTAACGGCGCAGTCAAAAAGGCGTTACCTGATCACGGCGTGTGGACCGTTTTCGTCAACCTCGGAAACACAAAGATTGAACTCCGTAAGTTCTGGGGTTGCTTCGCCACGCGCCAAACAATAGTTTAACCAACGACAACCGACCGCGTTTTACACGGTACTAGTCCACCCGTACGGTGACAAGAGCCCCATAGCTGGATTTTTGGCGAAGAACAAGGACGGAGGAATGCACCACGTTTGCCTCGAGGTATATATATAAAAAAAACAAAAAAAAAAAAAAACCAACGCGGTTGGAGAAGGACGAACTGATTTGGCTCCATGTGCCCACTTTGTTTGCAGGTGGACGACGTGTGGAAGGCCATGGCCTCTGTGAAGGAGAAGGGCATCCGCGTCCTCGACAAGGAGCCCAAGATTGGCGCTCACGGGAAACCCGTCGTGTTTCTGCATCCGAAGGATTGCGGCGGCGTCCTTGTGAGTGTGAAGCTGTCTGACCTTGTGCGAATCGCCCAGCGCCTAATTTGCTCCCTGCAGGTCGAACTGGAGCAGCGATGAGCGGAGGACACCACCAAAGTACACTATCCTGCGAGAGAAAAAAAAAAAAAACAACAAAAAAAAACGACAAGTGAAAAAACGAACTCTTTTTTTGTTTCAGTTTTCGATTGTGTGCGGTTGTTGCGGGCCGTGAGCTCTCACGCGCAAATAGAGTTAGTTAAAACTGCGGACGGGGAAATACGAAGCAGCTTTCGCGGGATGTGATCGGTTTCCAATAAATGTGCCCTCTTTCGTTCTCAAGGTGTCTCCCTCCCGCATTAAGAAGTCTCCCATATGGAATCTTTTAGCGAAGAGGTTGGCGCGGTGGCGGCGGCTGTACCGCCTGCCCCCCCTTAGAGCGCTCGTCGCGCGCGAGCACAAGCAACAAAACCCACTAACCCAACCCACATCCCGTTTCTCTCCCTGGGTGGGAAGCCAATGGGTATGCATGTGTGCCAAAAACCAGCCGCTGCCTTCTCCTTCTTATTCTTCTTCATCTTCTTCTTCTTCCTTTCTTTCTTTCCTCCTACTACTTCTGCTGCTGTCTTCTTCTTCTACTTCTTCTTCGCACTCTATGACTCTGGTCCTCTAGGTGGGATGGGGGGGCCCAGTAAATGAAATTGATGACGAGCGTTGGGGAAAAAATGGGTTTCTTCACTTTCTTTTTTTTTTTTTTCTTTTTTTTTTTTTCCTTGTAATTTGGCTGGTGTTGTTGCTGATTGCAGCTATTGGACGCACCAACCAAGGACAGCAAACGAAATGGTCAGCCTTCTAGAGCCTCTCGAAGACGCTGAACCCGCCCGCAGCGATGCGCGATCGTTGATCGCTTTCTTTTCTTTTCTTTTCTTTTCTTTTCTTTCCTTTTTTTTTTTTTTTTTTTTTTTTTTCAGCTCGCGTTTCTGCTTCATCTTTTGTTCTTTGGTTCTCTTCAAATATTAAAAAAAAAAAAAGGAACAGCATTTGGGTGAGAAGAGTGTTTGTTTGTTTGTGTAGGGAGGGAAAAGAGGCCTCTCGAGGAGCACGTCGCGGCACCCGAGGGTTGGGGCAAGAGGGGGCAAGAGGGGGCAAGAGGGCGAACAATACTGGTGGGACAGTAAATAAAAACACATTAAAGGGTGGGGTGTCGAGGAGGCAGCTGAAACAAAGAGGAACGAAGCCACAAGATTCCTACAAAACCAAATTCAGAACGTACATAAATATAAAAGAAACCTTCATGAACCAAAAAATCTTTTTCTTTTTTTTTTTTTTTTTTTTCGATTCGGGAGGAGGAACTAGGGTGGGATTGAAGGCACATTAGCTGGAAAGGGCGAGAGGTGGAAAAGCGGGTTGGTTCTCGCTCAGAATATAAGCAGAAATAAGCATGCGACAGTGTTTTTGCGACATATTAAAAAAAATAAAAAAAAAATTGGGGAGGGCAAGGCTGCAGAAAAATGCTTGAAGGGAGGGGAAAAGAAGGAGAAGGCTTGCAAAAAAGTTGCGTGTCAAGAAAAAATATTCGGGCAATCACTGCAAAAACACTGCAGCGCATTATGATTAAACGAAATCACGAACAACAACGGTTACCAAATAAAAAAGGCGGGGAGAAGGGGGCGGCGGCGCAATTGTTGGGGGGCCGGCGGCCAGGGCAACGGCTCAAAGCGGCCCAACTCCGTCCAGCACGCTCTCGACCGCGCCAAACAAGAGCTGGTCCGCCTCCAGCAGGCTCAAAAAGTCGTCCGTCTCGGTCGTCGAGGGCGTGCCAATGTCCCAGTCGGTCTTGCCGCCGCCGCCGCCGCCTCCGCCAACGCCGCCGCCGGCCGCTGCGGCAGCAAACAGCAGCGACACCTCCGAGTCGTCCAGGGTCGCCGCGTCAAAGGACCCGGCCGTGGTCGCGGTCGCGGTCGTCGTCGCGTGGCTTTCGCTCTCCTCGCCGTCGCCGTCGCCGTCCGCGTCAAAGTACCCGTCCCCGTCCAGACACGTGGCGGTTTGGCCACGGACAAAGTCGTAATCGTCGTCGTCGTCGCCGTCGTCGCCAAAGAGCAGGTCTTTGAGATCAATGTCGAGGAGTTCGCCGCCGCCGCCGCCGCCGGCCGCCCCGGCGGTTGGCATGGCGATGTCAGGAACGTCGGCGAGGACCGAAGAAGGCTGCAGCAGCGCGGGGAACAGCGGAGGCGGCGGTGGCGGCGGCGGTGAGGCGTCGCATCCGCTGCCGCCGGTGCCGGGCTCTCGACGGTCGAGCGCGGTCTGGGAGCCACCGCCACGGCGGCCGTCACAGTCCGACGACGGCATCTCGGCGGCGGCGGCCAGTGACGAAGCCCATGGGGCGTCTGCGAGCCCGGGCCACTCGAACGCGTCCAACCCCGTGTGGTGGTGCGGCGCCGAGGCGGGCTCTGCGGCGGTATCAGCCTCGGCCGCCTGTTGCTGCTGCTCTCCAGTCTCCATTGGCGTCGCCACGGCGGCCGCCCCGACTCCCACCGCAACTGCCGCCGCATGAGCAGGCGGCGATGCCGCACCGTCGCATACCGCCGAGGGCAAGCGTACCCCGCCAAAGAACGACCCGGACGGCCCGAGCGCCCGCCGCGCCGCCTCGATCGTCGCCGACAGCGCCTCCGCCGATATCGGCGCCGCGCCGCCGTCGTCGTCCGCATCGTTGTCACCGCCGTCGTCTCCGTCGCCTCTGCCGCCAGCGTAGTCGTCCTCGTCGGTTCCGCCGTCGCCGCCGCCGTCGTCCACGCGCATTGGCTCTGTCGCCGCCGCTGCTGCGGCTGCGGCTGCGCCGGCCGCTGCCGCGAGCGCGTCGTCGGCCCACACGCCCGCGCCGGCGACGGGCGTCGTCGGGCTCGCGACGTCATCGGGCCCCCACGCGACGCTGCGTCGGCGCCGCTGCGCGCCGCCGACGAGGACGGTGTTGAGAGCGGCCGCGAATCGCGCGAGCGACGCGTCGGACGGGGTCTTGTCGGAGGCCGAGGTGCGGGCGACGACGGCGTCGGCGGGCAGCGGGCGCGGGGCGGCGGCGCCGGGGACGATTGTCAGGCGCGGCGGCGGCGGGCGCGGGTGCGGGCGCGGTGGGCGGGCCGCCGCTGGTTTGGGCTCGTGCGGCGCTGGGAGAGGGAGCGTCGGCGGCAGGCGCACCGAGGCGGAGAGCGGCCCGGCGGGCAGCGTTGAGGCGTCGAGGTGCGGCTTGGGGATGTACAGCTGCGGGAGAGATGCGCGGCGCTTGGGCGCTCGTGGGTTGGGTGTGGTCGGCGCGGCGTGGTTGCACGGGGATGCGCTCGAGTTGTGCTTGTTGGAGAAAGGGGGGAGGAAAAGGCGAAAGGGCAAAAAAAAGGAAGTTGAGTCGGGGTTTCAAAAAAAAAAGAATGAAAAAAAGGGCTGTCACGTGGTCTGGGACCCTTGTCTTCGTGGGGTGAAAAGACCGGGAAACGGTGAGGGGGGCTCTTTACCATCGAACACCGACGCCCGTTCGGCGCACAACCGGAAGCGACAGCCGCAATCGAGTACGGCTGCACACGAGCGGTCCCACGCGAAAGCACAGCTCCACCCGACCCAAGAGGGGGTAACCCGACGTCCGAGCTCGCATCGACGACGGCGGCGGCAGCGGCTGTGCCGGCCTCCCACCACCCGCCGCCGCCACCGACCGGCGCGCTGGCGTATGAGTGGGTGACGGGAGACGCCAACTGGAACGGGCAACCCCCGGGTGACGCTATCTGGGGTGACGGGAGTCGCGGGGCCTGACCGACGGTCGGCGACGGCGTTGTAGTGCGGATGTGCAGCGGGCCGTGCGGATGCTGGCGGCGGCGATGGAGGGCATGCATTTGCTGCTGCTGCTGCTGCTGCAAGTGCGGGTGGTGCTGCATCTGCGGGTGCTGGTGCTGGTGCTGTGGGTGGTGGGGGTGGTGGTGGGTGAGGAGGCTTTGCTGCTGCAGTTGGTTATGGTGGCGGTGGTGCTGGAACGGATGGTGGTGCGGGTGGTGCTGTTGCTGGAGGATGCCGTGGTGCTGGACGGGGCTGTGGTGCGAGGTGCAGGTCTGCGGCGGCGCCGAGGTGAAATAGCCATCGGGAGCAGCGGGATGCGAGCCAAAATGGCTCATTGCGTTTTGCGTAGAGGCCATCACACGATGTTCTGGCGAAGGACCCCCGGCTTGCTGCGCTTGGAACAGCGCAGTGAACGGTTCGGGTTGTTGTTGTACCGGCAGGAAGAAGTGGCTTTGCGGGGCCGCTGAACAGAGACTGGAGTGCAGCTGTGAAAAGTACTGTGCTTGCGGTGCAGCGAAAAAGTACTGCAGCGGCGGCGAGGCTGCGTGGTTTGCGACGGACGAAGCGGGTACGGCAGACGGAGCGTCGGTGGAAATTACTGTGCCGCGCGAAGAGGGCGTTGACGAGGGCGACGTCAGGGGCGGCGTCACAGCGAGGTGGGCTTGCGAGTGCGGGTGCAAGTGGGGAGAGCTCGAACTGCGGGCAATGTTGGTGGTGGACGCGGGGGCGTTGGCTGTGGAGAAAGAGGAGCTGCTGCTGCTGGTGCTGCTGCTGGCGCCAAAGGAGTGCAGGGACACCATGAACCGGGCGTGAGGGCCACTCGACCCGCGTCGCACTTTGAAAGTGAAAGAAGGCCGCCACCGACAGAGAGGGTGATTTTAAGGAAGAGCGCGCGGATGGAGGGAGAGGGACAGAGAGCAAGCAATGTGGAGAGAGAGGGTGAGTGTGTCTGAGAGTGTGTGGGTGTGTGTGTGAAAACAAGAAACAAAGAGAGATTGAGAGCGAGGGACGGAAAGTTCTCCCTTTTTGTTTCGCGTTTCTGTTCAACCTTCTCTCTGCCTGTCTCGCTCGGTCTGTTTCGTATCGATGACTACCTCTGGACCTCCAGCAAGAAAATTTTTTTTTGCACCGAACGCGAAAACCGAAAGACCAGGGGGAGTGTGCGCTCTGCTTGACCTCTTCCCCCACACCGAGGCTACAGTTCTTTATCGATAAGGGCAGGGGCTGAGCCAATTAATAAGCGCGGGAGGTTGAAGTTAGTTGAGTCGGATGCGGCCGGGCGTTCGCCGCTATCCCTCATCTAGGGCCGCCGCACACGCGACACCTGGTCGCAGTGAATCCAGCCGAGACCCCCTTCCGAACAAATATTGTGCGAGGAGTGTCGCCTTTCCGTAGGGGAGGTTTCAGGAGAGAGAGAAGTTCGAATGTTTGGAAAATTGCAGAGGATAGAGAATACTTTTTTAGTAAGGCAAGCCCTCCTTGAGCGACCTCTATCAAGCAACGCGACCTGTTTTGTCGGCACAGACCTCGCGCACGAACAAGTGTTATCTTTCACACTCAAATTCTGAGCGTTTGTCCTTGACTCTCGACGGACTATAGCAAACAAAAAAAAACAATTCCACGGTAAATGCGTCACAAACTTGGCTGCATATGTTTTCGCTGGAGCACCCAGACACCGACAAAAGAGCAGAGAGAAGCAAAAGGTCAAAAATGAGAAAGAGAAATTGAGAAAGAGGAGAGAGAGAAGCACACGTGGACTTTCTTAAGAGGGGGCGACCGACGGATCTAGAAAGTGAACATGGGAAAAGTACAACCCGGACGAGGGGTACACGCTAAACCGATAACACCGGCAAAACGGAAGAGAGAGGGAGAAGGAGAGAGAGGCATGAACGGAACACCAGAGTCTCTAACGAAGTCAAAACAAAGCGCCAGCAAGGCGTTCCGGCATTTTTTTACGAACTCGAAAAAGGACAAACGAAAACAGCAGAAAGTGCAAAACTCTACAGCAGCCGAACGAATGTGTTTCGGACCAAAAGAGTGCAAAAAGTATAGAAGGCCTGGAGAGCAAGACAGACGAAGCATCCGAACCGCTCCTCACAGCGAGGACGGTCCTTCGCCATTGCTGATACTGGCACCACTGTGAGGCGTTGCGAAAACAACGTCGAATTCGCCCAACATGAGTCCAAACAGAGGTGCTGGAATTCCTAGCGTCGGCGAAAAAACGATGCCGACGTTTCGGACTGTCATCTTGTTCACTTCTGACCGTTGCACGACTTCCACCAGGTGCGAGCAAAGAACTCGCAGTAAAGTGTAGTTCGGCGACGGCAGCTTGCCCATCAAGGTTGCAAGCTCTCTGATGCGGTCGTTACGGTCCTCGAGGTCTGTGAAATTGACAAAGCAGAAATGATCTCGTTAATCTTCAAGAAAAAAAAGAAATGCGCCATAAACTGTCGGAACGCACCAATGATTGCGTTAAAGTCCCTCAACAAGTGCTGAGTCAAGATAGGCACGGGTATCTCTCGCAAGTATAACTTCAACACTCCCGCGACAGCGTGCACGTCATAGGGTTCGCCGGCAACCAAGTCAACGTCGCCTTCGGTGTTGAATTTCTCGCGAAGCATCTGAATTGTGTTGGACGACCCAGACAGTCTGTAGATTCCCTCTTCCTCCACGCCCTTCATCACGAGCAAGTAGTCGATGCATCGATACACGATTGCCGGTAGTTCAAGGGTTTCGCTTATTCGGGTGAGAGCGACGGCTTGGTCGAGCGGTAGACCGAACGCCGCGCGGGACTGGGTTATCGCGGTTGGTCGAACGGGGTCGTTCCGCTTGCGGCCCCAGTTGAGTGCGTTACTCACCATCTTGTTCACACCAGACTGAGCGCCGCGCAACCCACCGACCGACAGATTTCGACCCATTCCAGGCGCTTGGCCGTCTTCGCTCAGGCTTCCGCCGGCGCCCGGCCCTCCGTGGCCGCCTTGCCCAGCTTGTCCCGGCTGTCCTCCGTGGGGGCCGCCAGCACCGCCTGCGAGCATTTGCTGCGCCACTAACGCTGCCTGCTGAGCTTGCTGCATGTGCACCCAAGAAAGGTCAACAAGCGGCAGAGGCACAGGATGCTGAAGCAATGCACGCTCATGATCATCAGCATTGTTTCGAGTCGGTTGCCGCGCCCCAGCGGAGGAGGATGCGGCGGCCACCAGCGCAGCCAGGGGATCCCCGCTGTTTCCACCGACTCCAGAGCCTGCCATAGCAGGGGGTTGTGGCGCGGACATTGAGCTGTACGACGATGAGAAGCTGTTGGCACTCATAAGTGGTGAGGCGCCTATGTAGCCCTGATTGAACGGGGATGGAGATGTGGATAGGGAGGCGATGCTGGAATACGCGCCTGGCGGTGAGTTATGCGGCGTCAACTGTGGCTGATGCGGAGGGTTCCAAGTCGTGCCAAACGACTGACGCGGCTGAAGACTGTTCGGACGTTGGTATGCAACAGATTCGTGCGGAGATCCAACAAGGGGGCTGGTGGCATCGCTTAGCATGCTCGGTGTTCTGGAGTTCGGCGCGGAGCTTTGCAGAGGTCGAGATTCAAATATTTGCTGGGACAAAATCCTGCACCAGTCCTCCCTCTCCACATCCGACGCAGGAGCCAATATGTGTCGCGCGAAGACCTTGGACTCGGGCGGGACAGAGTCTGCTTCGGTGAAACTTCCAGATTTGTACTCAACGAGTGCGAAAGCGTTTGGATAGTTTGGGTCAGCTCCAGGTGGAATTCGGGTCAAGATGCAATGACGGAGCTTGATTGATGCGACCAAGTCCTTGCCGGTTTGCTACACTCCAAGATTAGCGAAACGAACTTCTACTTGGCAAACAACACGCTTACATCGTCGTACAGTTCAAGCACTCCAACGCGACACTTAAAGTAGCGGGATTTCCAGGAATTCAGTCCCTTGTTTTTCTTGTGCAGGTAGCCCTCCTTCAACACTTGAGACTCCCCAACCTGAGAATGCCTTGTCCGACTTTCCCGCCTTGCCGGCGAAGGTGACAAGCCATTTGTAAAGAACTCGACGAGATCTTTGGCGTCTTTCTCGTAATCGTGCAGGCGCCGCAGGTACTGCTCAATGAGGTTTTTGCGCTGGTCAAATTTGAAAGTGCTGTAGGCTGTAAAAATAGATCTATCCAATGCGGGCATATTCTTTGTGTGAGGGTTGCGTGAAACCGATCGGATCTGAAAGAAGGGTTTGTCTTGCATAAGCAATTCCCGCACAGCGTGGATGTATCCAAACCTTCATGTCGAGAGAAGCAAAGTCGGAAGAGCCTCGTTCAATAGTCCAAGATTCATGGCCTTGCACATGAATAACGAACGCCAACGTACGATCACCAAGTGGCCTTGACGATACAACCGTGAAGGTGCATCCTTCCAATGATGGCAATTCTCTTGGTGGAAGAGGTGGAGCCAAATGACCCGTTCCGCCAGGGTAACTTCCGGGAGATCCGTTGGAGGTGCTGATAACCAGGGACGGTTCTGAGGTTGACCGTGTGGAGATGAACGGCAAACCGTTTGCTCTCTGCGACGCCCCGCTGTCGTATTCTGACCGAACAGATCCGTAAGGGGCACCGATGCTGACAGAAGACTGGCGTTCGGCGGAGCGCACACTCGGTTGGGCAAACGACTCCGAATTGGAGCGCGACTCCATACGCTGCGGTGGTTGTGGGGCCGTCCTTGGCGAATCAGGAACTGGACGACCTGAGGAGACGCTGGTTGACACTTGAACAGGAGCAAGGAATTTGAACGAATTTTGGGGTTCTGCGGAGGTTAAAGTGTCCGCGTCCTCCACTTCTTCCTCGCTCTCGTCTTCAGATGGCTCTTCATCAGCAGGGTCTGCTGGTTCGTCCGAGTCCGCTGGCTTCGCCGGCGGAGGGGTGAAAAGCGATGATGCGAGATCCAGCGTGGACGAGTCTGAGTCGAGAATAGCGCTGAAGTACATATTATAGAGTTTAGCATCTTCTTCAGATATGCGCATCGACAGCCGGGCTTTTGAGAGGCGGTTAACGTTCACTTTCTTCGACGTTGAAGCTTCCGAGTCTTCGATCACACTTGATTTCGCTTTCGCGTCAGTTTCATCAAACTTCACAGGTTCCAAACCCAAAATTGATGATATTGGAGCAGCTGGAGGTGGGGAAGACGATCTGGCTGCAGAAGAGGACGGTTCTGCTTTCGAGTTGGGAACAACCTCCTCCGTGAACATGCGAAACGACACTCCCTGCTTCTTGGGAGGCTTTGGTGTGGGTGTTGGCGCTGGTGAGGGTGTTGGTGTATCAGCGGGCTCTGCAGAGCGTGAGCCAGCCTCGAGTAAGCTCTTCAATCTTGCCACTTCCTCCTTGTCCTTTGCGCGCTCTTCGTTCACTTGCTGGATGATTGTCCGCTGCTTTTCGATGATCTTCCACATCTGCTCATTTTGTGCGCGCAAGGTGTTGCGCTCTGTTACCGCAGCGGCGATCATGGCGTCCAGGGTGTCGCCCACATTCAGGTGCGCCGCAATACCGGCCTCTATGTCGCCATAATCGAGCGGATCATCATCGAGCTGCGTGATTTCGTAACCATCCGACCCGGACTCTGTTGGCAGTTCCGGATGGTGTGCGGACATGGTGCGGGAGGAAGCCCAACGACAGTGACGACAGCGTCACAGCAACAGACAAGGTGCGATCAGGAGCCTGGGCTGAAGATGAGCTTCAGAGGAAGAGGTGGTGCTGACCGGCGGCTGGCGCGTGCAAAGAGTGAGTGAGAGGTTCAGTTAGTTAGTTTAGTCGAAGTGTGGTGGTGTCGTTGGGTGGGTGGGTTTGGCCGACGGGGAAGAAAGAGCCGGCAAGCCAAGGAGCGGGTGGGAAGAAAGAAAAGGAGGGAGGAAAAGGGATGGAGGGAGAGAAAGAGAATGGATTGGATGGGTGGGTGGATGGTGACGACTGCAAGACAAAGTTCTCTCTAGTGGTCGTCCGACAGCGAGGCAGACAGAGGCAGGGCGGCCACAGCCAAGAGACAGAGAGACAGAGAAAACGCATCCGGCCGTGACCAACCAAAATTGTCCAATCCTCGGCAGACTGGCAGACAAAGAGCGATTGGGGGGAAGACAAACAAACACAAGCTGTGGAGGTTGGTGGGGCGCGTCGCGCGGCCCGGTCAGCATAAACCGGAACTAATGTCCCGATTTGGATTACTTTAACTGTCTGTCTACATCTTTGTCTGATTCTCTGTCTGCCTGTCGATTTGCCTGACGTGGAGAGTCAGAGAAAGAGAGAAACACTGAGGTAACACTATGTCGCAATTGCTCGACCTCCAACGGACCCCACTTTAGTGGAGGAATGCCGCGTTCTTCCCAGGCTTCGTTTTCGCCACGAAGAAAGAGTTATTCACTATATCTGATGTCCAACCCTAACTAAAATTGACGGACGACTGAATCCAGGAACCGGAAGGTACGTAAATGCAGTTTTGCGTCATAGTCGCGCTCTATAGACTTTGGGTGAATGACTTCAATCCTGTTCTCCGTCAACATGATTCACAGATTATATGGATGAAACATAAGGTAACAAACACGCACAAAGAATTCCAGGATTGGAGGAGAGAGTTCGATCACATCCAAGTCTGCGGCACCAACTGGGCGAATAAAGTTTTCCGACTCTTTTGATTTCCTGAACAGTGTTCGAGTATTTTCCATGCGCGAGTTCTCAATCATTCGACACGGCTTTTCGTTTGATATCTAGGTTCAGAAGTCAGAAAAAATGTTGCTCACAAAATATCCCCACCAATGGAATCATGTCGAGAAAACTTACTATCGGAGTGAGAGTTCTTTTTCGCCAAGACGACGATTCGTTCGTGATGCTTTGGCATTCCATCTTCCAATCACCTTTGCGGGCGAACAGTCCTCCGCTGGAGTTGAAAATGGCACCCAGGAGAAATTCAGGATTTTACTACGTATCAATCTGGAGGTGTGCCAAGACATATTTCAATGCAATCGGAGGAATTATTACTCACATGTTGCACGCCTGCTGAAAATAGTAACGAGATCGGAAGGAGGTTTCTAGTTGGAGAAGGCAGGCAAGGACATCAGAGCGGTGGAAACGAATCCAATCCAGCAACCATACCTCTTTCAGAACCCTTTTAAACATTTTCTGGTCATTGAATTCATGTCGTCTTTTATTTCCTTAGTAAAGAGCTTCGCGACCTGGGTCGGGTGAATTTCATGGGATCGCAGGACGGAGCTTTCTAAAGGCACATCTATCAAAGGTCAATGTGTGATCCTTTGGTGGCGGTCTGTCGTTCCTTTCCATCATTGATAAATTGATGCATTTTCATTGACATCATGGACTTCAGATCCCAGATGAGGCAGCGCAAGGACGTCGGAGTCGAAGTATCCGCTGCGGCAAATACTAGCGGTCTTCACTCTTCGAAACGAAAGTTTTTCGACGACAGAAAAGTGCTGTCCATTCTCCTAAGAAATCAACACATGGCGATTGTATCACGGGTGAGGGACTCAGACCCATCGGCATCTGCGGTGTACTCCAACCTCGGTCTTATTGGCTGCGTTGTTAAAGACCGCGGATATCAGGACCTTGGGCGGAATGTCCTTCCTGATATTGCATGTTGACTTTGAAGAGTAGATTTTTGAAGTGAAACGGCGGTTCCAAGGAGTGTATGCTACAGAGACAATTTCAAGTTTCAGTGCGCCAAGCCACTCGTCGCCAAACTTTGGACATGGTCCCGTATGATGGAAGTGTTCTCGCGTCCGCCTCGTGCGTGCTCACTCACTGACCCGAAACGGACAGCAATTGGCGGTCTGGAAATTTCACTATCCGCATTACTACGCAGTCTTGGCGGGGATTTGGCCATGGTGCCGATGAGCACGATTATGAAGGGTGGTGTGCATCATCTGCTGGGGTATTATCTTTAAAGTGTTTGAGTAAGGCGCATCGTTCATTATTCACCTCATCGTAAGTTCTCGGGCGTAATTTTCCGCCGAGTGCAACTGGCGACGGGTTTGGCGCGTCGCGCGGCCCCATGTCGGGCGGTCCGCATAAACCAGAGTGTTTGTCCCAATATGGTTTAGTTACATACATCTGTCTGTCTACGTCTGCCTGACCGTCTGCCTATCCCCCTGACACTCTTAAAGGCAACCCTGCGCGTCGCGCGACGCGGGGTGTGATTCTTTCTGCTCGCGGTCAACGAGAAAGGGAGGTGTGGAGAGAAAGAGAGAGCAAGAGAGAGGGAGAGACAGAGCCTGCTGACACACTCCAGGAAAACGCTATGTGGAAAGGGATCGTCGCGTGGCTGCAGGACGCCGCCCCCACTCCTCCACCTCCACCGGCGCAGCCGCCGCCGCCACCGCCGCCGCCGCCGCCGACGCACCACAGTGACGCCTCGGCTACTGCGGCTCCGGCTGCCGCTGCTACCGCCGCCGCCGCCGCGAGAGCTGCTGCTGCCCCTACTCCTCCTGTGTCAACTCAAGGTGGCCCAAGCAGTAGTGCTCGTGGCGCCACTTCCTCCGTCACCGCTGGCAGCTCGACCCCGTCGTCGCGGCCTGCGTCCCCTTCGGTCACGCCAACGGCCGTCTCCAGCAAACGCAACAGCAAGCGCAACAGCGCTGTGTTTACCGCGTTCCGCTCTCCGTCGCGATCAAACTCCCTTTCCGCCGTTATCCCGGCTTCTTCTGCCGTCGGCGGCGCCAATGGCGGAGCGAGCCCTTCTCTCCCTCCATCCCCCTTGCCCATCTCACGCCCTCTTTCTCCGGTTTCCGCGTCCCCCCCCCCCTCCAGCCGCGGCACTGCAGCCAACCAACGACGACAATGCGCCCAGTGTCGGCGTCGCAAAGCATCCTCCTCCGCCCCCCGTAAATCATTATGTTGACGGCAGCTCATCCTCGTCGAAACCTCATCCAGCTGCAGTTGTCAACACCTCCCTTCTTCAGTCTGAGCTTCTTCGGGCTCAGTCGGCTGCAGCATCGGTGACCCTAACGGATCTCCTCCTGGACGATCCACCAGAGGATGATTTTGCTGACGCCTCCGTGCGTACTACGCCTAGTGCAGCAACCTCTAGCTTGACGGAAGATTCAACATCACCGAGCTCTTCGAGCGATGCAGGCGCAAGGGTCTTGATGGAGAATGTAAGGACTCCGTCTGAAATCAAGACGGCAGTGCTGTCAGAGACGCCGAAAACCTTGGCCGAGCTTTTTGGCAAGTCGTCGGGAGAGACTTCTCCTGCTGCTGCAGAGGCGGTTCCTGCCGCTGCTCCCTTACCCGGAGACCCTTGGTCGTCTTCAGATGTATGGGGGGCTCCGTTGCCTGCCGAGGCGAAACCAAATTACCCTGCCCCTTTTTTGGCTCCATTTCCATCGCATCCCGTTGCACCTTCAACTCTTTCCTCACCTGCTGAACCTCTAAAACCGGTCGAAGCTGTAGAAATACCTCCTGCTTCAGAGCCGAATCTCATTATCAGCCCTCCATCACCACGGCGTGGGAAACCAGCTCCGCTTTCCATTCCGAGTTTGGTTGTGAAAGACGATAAATCCGCAGCCCCAGCAACTCCAACCAAAACACTTCAGGCACACAAATTGGTCAACTCCCCCACGGTCAAGGACTCATTTATACCTTTGCCCGGTTCAACTCGCAAGTCCATATCACCTGCCCGTAAACAGTCGCCTGCCCGCTCAACACGGACGGCGTCGCCTCAAAGGTCGGCGCTAGCTGGATTACCGCACGTTCCCCCTGGCGTCAATCCCTACGACCTCGTCATTGACGCCACAACAAACCTGCGTACTCGCAGATACGATCATCTGAATTTGCAGTCTGCCAGTCGAGGATTTTACCATGTGGACGATCGCGACGACGCCATGCTATCGGACTGGTCTGATCGGATCATGAAAATACGCGACTCTGGCCGTGGGCCGACGATACAGTCGCTCTACGCACTCAGCCACATGCGCTTTAAAGACGCTGTTCTTTCAAGGGAGCTGCGAGTCATTTCAGATGCCCTATTTCGAATGGGCTGGAGTGACGCGGAGTACTACCACAGAGACGCCTTACTGGCTGTTTTGGAAGAGGTGAAGTCTCTGCGCATAACCGTTCAATTTCAAATTGACCTGGTGGAATGACTAAGACCTTGAGCGCCCCGCATTTTTTTCTATTCCCCATTACTGCTAGACGATAAACTACCTCGATTACCAGCAATCCGAAGCTGCTGCATCAGCTACATCAGATCTTCCGTATGATAGTGAGCAGCTTTTTCGCACTCTCAGGAGAGTCTGCGATTCAGTCCGAGAGGAGTCCTCTGTGGAGCTCGACACCCTACTTGTTGTCGAGATGATGGCCGAAATTCCTGATGTGCGGCGAAACTTGTGGGGCATCGACCAGATCATTGAATGCGTCGAAGTTGCTCTAAAAGACATATTCGAGCGATACCTCATGTTCGTCTCGAGCCGGTGAGTTCGTCCACTTGACGTAGAAGCTCACTGTGTCGTATTACTTACTTTTTCGTCTTTCGTTTTGAACAAAATTTTACTTCCCTCCCAACTTTCCAACAGGCTTGGCAGAATCTACGACGACGTTCCCTCGCGCGCCCGTGAGTCGTTCTCGGCGGCGTCTTCCCAGTACCTCCATCGTGCCTCATCATCCCTGTCGCTGTCTCGAAACCCGTCCCTGTCCATGCCGGCGCCAGACTCGCCAATCGAACCGTACGGGTCTTTCTTCTCGTCGAAGTCCTCGTCGGGACCGCCGAGCGCATCTGGGTCGAGCGTGTACGGAGACTCGGGCAGTATTCGCGGCCGCCCCGGTTTTTCTCTGGCCAGGAGCGCTCGGTCTTTCAGCGCGGGTGTGAAGAGCCTCTTTGGGAGCCGTGGGTCCACCCCAGATCCTTCGTAAAATTTGCTTTCTTTTGTTGTTTCCTTCAGAGAATAAAAAACTCTCGGAAGCAGAAAGAGCAAATTGTGCCAAATCAGGTTCGAAGGTGTGGGAGTTCTTTTGACGGGTTAGAGTAACCAAAGAGTAACCAGAACCAAAAAAAAAACAAAAAAAAAAACAAAAAAAAAAAAAACAAACAAATACCAAATCAAAAACAGGAATACTTACTTTCAACGCCTGAACGCGAACGTACGGCGCGTTGCTGCAAATTTAAGTATTGATATCTTCATGCTCCGTGTCGTTTTCGCACACCCTGGCTTTTTTTCACTGCACAATCGAAACCCCCGACTTACCCCTCCCCACAAACAAACATCCCATTGGGTTGCACGCAGTTGCAAGCACACACCTGATTTATGGCGACAAATTTCTTTTTGTGTTGAAAAAAGTTTCTCAGCCCTATCCACCCCCTCGTCTCAACAAAGTCATCCTCGAATTAAGTCGCGTACTTGTTTTCTCTTTGCTTTCTTCGGTTCACACGAACTCTCCACCTTGTTTTCTTCCAACCTTTGCCTTTGCTGAACCCCCGACATCCGCGTGTGAGCACACATTACCCCACCTCACCGCCACTCCATTCGTCTTGCTCTACTCCTTTTCGTTTATTTTGCTCCCGTTTTTACCCAGTTGTTCCCCTGTTGCGGTTCCCGCTCACCCTCTCTATTTCTTATATCCCCCGCACCTCCCCTTCTCCCTCGCCTCCTCTCAGCGCTTCCCTTCAATCTTGACATTTTTTTTTGACGGGCGCTACCGAGGAAGATAAGAGGAATAAACAATTTATGGAAGAAAGAAGACCAATGGCAAAAAACAAAAAAAAAAAAGTCGGAATAAAGTAAAGCGCCCGCCCGGCACCCCTGCTTTTGCATGCACTGCTCGTGCAATTTTCTTCGTCGATGGGAAAGTGAAGCTGGGCTCATTCTTTGACGGACCCCATCACAAACCCGCAGACACGGGGCAGTCGCTCGTCACAACTCTAGGAAGCAAAATCAGCTAAGGGGCCTCAGTGGATCCACTGGCGTCACTGGATCAGCCAAGGCGTCGAAGGGGATCCCGGCAGCCGGGGCGGGCGGAGGGGGGTGGAGTCGGCTGCTTGTCTGTATGATATTTTGAAGTTCATGTATTGTGCGTTTCATTGAAAATTGGAGGGCATCGACAGACATTCTGTCCACAGGCTTTTCAGCGACACCATAATTATTTTGGCAAAAGAACTTGTCAGGGGAAATGGGTCGGCCCCGACAGGCGGGGGTGGTCTGTCTGCCTGCTCTGTCGGGGAAAACATGGTTCAATGTCGGGGAAATCCGTCGGGGAGAATTTGAGCGACAAAATCCAATTTGGGACGGCGCGCGCAATATTGTCTTTGCCAAAAAAAGTTGCCACTGTGTCGAAATCCCATTCAACGCTGCGTCGAAAGAAAGAAAATTTTACCGTTCGCAAAAGGCCCTCCACCAAACTTTTTTTTTGCTGCCTCAAAATCTCAAGGTATATGAAATTCACTGTAATGCGCTATCCCCCCCAAAAAAAAACCGGAAAAAAAAAAACTGCCCTTCTTATCTTCCCTCTTCTTCTTTTTCCTTTGTAACTTTTACGTTTCCTCTTTGAGCTTCGCCCTGCGGGGGGTCGAACCGAAGGAAGAGGCGAAAAGTGGACTTGTGGACTTACCTCACGCTTCGCAGCGTGGCCCCTGATCTCCTGCGTTGTGGCTCTCCAGTGGCGGTAATCCCAGAAATAAATCCCACAGCTTGTGTTGTGGGGCTCCCTCCATGCTAAAGGGGATTTATGACAGCAAGAATAAAATGCGGCTTGACGGATTGTGTTACCAAGCAACAGTCAAATGTTGTTGATGGCATTGAACTGTTGTTATGTCTTTCCACTAGCATATTTACAAGTAATCAAAGGATATTTTTCAAAAAATGAGGTAATATATTCTCAAAATTGCTAAAAAGCTACAGGTGTTTATATCCATCGCTTTGCAATCAAATGAAACTCATAGAGGTAGATGATGGAAGTTTGCTATCCTCCCTAATCGATTATGAACAAAGTGTACAGAAAGAAGGTTTTTTGACAATCGTCGAGTTGAAAAAATGGATTCGTACAGTGAGATTTTGAGGCAGCAAAAGAAAAGTTTGGTGGAGGGCAAAAAAAAAAACTTGCGACGATTGGAGACGGATCTGTCTCCCCAATGTCTGTCAGTCTGCTCTTTGCGGCTGGCTGCATGGACGGAGTAAGACAATAACGACGAGCCCGAGACAAGTCAACTGAGAACCGTCCACTCAAGAACAGGAAGAACCCGTGCCACACCCCACCCTCCCAATTGCCGACACGAAAACGAAAACAAGCGACCAAGGTCGCCGCATCTCTCGTTGAAAAGCGAGGAGAAAAAATTAATTTCGGTCTACTTGCTTTTTCTCTCGCTTTTTCTATCGCCTTTCTGGAGCAACAAGAAGAGCAATAAATAAATTAAATTAAACAACCCTGCTCTACTCCCCACCTCCACTCTCCCCTTGATCGTCAACCTTTTACCCTCCTTCAGCCCATGATGGACGCTTCACGCCGCCGCCGCCTGCTGCAGCAGCTCGTAGTGACCGCCGCCGCCGCCGCCGCCTCGTTTTCTTCCCTCTCCGCTGCAGGCGTCACACACACGGCCGCGGACTGTCAGTTTGCCAACCAGTTCCTGTGCAAGGTACAATGCGGCAAGGTACTCATTCAGTGCACCGGTGCCGGCACCGGAGCCGAGCTTCAGCCTCTGGACGAAGACGCTGCCGTCTGCAACAACGGACAGATCGACTTTGCGCAGACCTGCGTCACCACCGGCGGTGCAGGTACCGGCGGTGCAGGCACCGGGGCCTCGACGACGACAACCACCACCACCGCGGTAGGTGCTGGTAAAGGAGGCGTGGCGACGGTGACTACGACTTCGTCAGCAGCAACTCCCCCTGGAACTGGAACCGAGGGTGCGCGTGGCCTGACGCTGACAGGGTTCCCCGCCATTGCTGTGGGTACTGCGTGCACGTCCGGGTACGCCTGCGGCGGGCGCAACGTCGCGGGAGAAGACTCTATCGTGAGTTGCACAGGAGGCGCCTATGTCAAGCTCGACGACTGCAACGATGCGCCCAACGTCGCCTGCAGCCTGATCAACGGGCAGCCGTTCTGCGTGAAACCCTGATTCCAAAGTTTGTCTACGCCAGGTCACCCATTTTCGCGAACCCCCTTTCCAATCTTTTCTTTCTTTTGGTCTTTCCTGTCTTTGCTGTCTTATTGCGTCTCTTCCGCCCCCCGTGGCTTCCAAACCACGTCCCTCCCCCCAAAACTTCTTTTTTCAGCCCCAAAATCATTCACTGATCGTACCCTACAAAAAAAAAGTTTGCCCAAACCAAGTCTACCAAATGCTGTACTTGAGTTCATTCTATTCGTCGTCAATGCTACTTCTCCATTGCCGCAACGGATTGAATAAAATACCATTTTTTGACTTGCGAATGCTTCCTTTCCAATGCGCAGTGGCAAGTAACGTCTTTCCTTCGCTCCCTCCGTTATCCTTCATAACGAAGGTCCTTCTGGGATAAATCCGGAACTCCTTTGCAAACAAAAACCGTGCTGTGAATAGACGGAGAATAAAGCTTAGCTTTGTAGTACCTCGGGTCCACTTGCGTTTCCAAAAACCGCCCCTGTTTCGGTATGTCGAGAGTCGGTAAATGGAAGTGCGCAATGTTGGCAGTCGAGGTTGTCTTTCTCGCCTTGAGAGTTTGTTGACTCTCAAGGCGAGAAAGACAAGCTTTTTAGGGTTTTGCCTGTTATTTATTTTTTCCCCCCTTCAACAGCCGAAGTGAGTGCCAGCGAAAAGTGAAGAAGCGAAGGCTACCACTCACAATACAGGCTCAAGAAAAGGAGGATGAATTCAACGTGAAAGAGGAAGGGGGGAGAAAAACAGAGGGAGCTCGGGAAAGCAAGAGCGACAGGAAAAAAAGGACGGAGAAAACGTGCATCACAACGGGTTTTATCAAACAACACAAGACAAAAGAGCCAGGTAGGACAACAAGGTCAGAAACGAGCAAATAATGAAGAAACCCAAAGAAACCACACCACGGCCTCTCCGTCAACGCCAAAAAATCGCCAAGACTTTGTTGCATCAGCTAATAAAGGAAGCATTTCTTCTCCGGGTTGTACTCGGCGTCGTCAGGGCACTGGAACGCCTTTGCGAACGCCTTGGAGTTTGACAAAACGCCCTTGATCCGGACCTCGTTGGGAGCGTGCGCGTTGCCGCGGAGCAGGTACCGCGTGTGCGCATAGTTTGGCACCGAGCACCACGTCTGCGCGTACGCTACAAAGAAAGTCTGCAGCGCCGTCAGCCCGCCAAACCCGTCGACCTTGCGGCTTTCGACCTCGGCGACCGCCTTCTCGAGCCGCTCCTCCTCCTCCCACGCCGTGAGGTTCAGTCCTTTACCCTTGTCCGCGAACCCGGGCGGCGCCAGCGACATGCGCCACGCCCGCAGCGCCACGTTCAGCCCGCCGTTGTCGGCAATGTTCTCCGACACGGTCGTCGTCCCGTTCACCTTCATCGTGCGTCCGTCGCCAAACGCCTGCACCTCGTACGACGAGTACTGGTCTACAAAGCAGTCCTTGCCCTCCTGGAACTTGCGGTTTGAGCTGTCGCTCCACCACGGTCGCTTCACACCCTTGTAGTCGATCTTGTAGCCTTTGGCGTCGAACGAGTGTGTGATCTCGTGGCCAATCACAGCGCCGATCGAGCCGTAGTTCAGCGCATCAGGGTTCTTGAGCGAGTATAACGGGCGCTGCAGGATGCCGCTGTTAATTTGGACCTGAATATAGTCGGAAAGGTGGAAAGCATTGATCTGCCAAGGGTAGGAAAAATACACTGATGCAAGGTGGTAGTCGGGAGGAGGGGTTCGTCAGTCTGGCACAGATTCCTGATCTTCGACGGGCAAAGCGGAAACAGAAAATGGCAGATAGGGGTGCTCAGGAGCCTCACCGGTATCGCGTTCCAGTGGTCTGCCGACTTGATGTTGCGACGCCCGTAGGTCGTAATAGGCGTGAGCTTGTACTGCATTTTCAAAATACTTCTTCTCGTCGATCACCAAATCTTCGTAGTACTTGTCGATCTCGGTCGCGTTCCCGACCCAGTCAGGGTAACCAACGATTCGGACCATGTTGCCCAGCTTCTTGAGCGCGGCCTCGCGTGTGGCGTCATCCATCCACTTGACGGTGCGCAGCGTTTCTCGGTATGACGTGAAAAGAGAGTCAATCACTTTTGATGCGTGTGACCGTTGCGTGTCTAAATCATACGATGAAGGAGGTAGAAGAGATTTGTGTCACATGTGTGCTCAGAGATGACTGCGATGAGAGAAGAGAGCCAAAACTCACCATTAAAAGCGTACTTCACAAAAATGTGGCCCGTCAAATAGTTTAGGTGCACTCCCAGCTCTCTAACGCAATCAGCTTGGTAAACTAGCGCACGCTCTTCCGTCTCGTTGTCGTACTCTGACACGACCCCTTTCGGCCAAATACGATTTGCCCACATATTGTACGACTCGCGTCCCAGCTTTGTGAAATGAGAAGTCGCCAGTCGCCACAGCATCATAAAGGCCAGACTGGTGCGGTCGTAGTTTTTAAGGGACTTCAGTGCGTTCACCCACAGCTTGCCGTCGCCCCAAAGGTACCACTTCTTTTCAGCGCCCACCATTTTCAGGGGAACGAGGTAGTTGTTCCAGTCCATGCCTGTTCGGTCATTCAGCTCCTGCATTGTTAAATACTGCTCCGGGAGTTGGTGCTTTCTCGGTTCTTTCGCACTAGAAAAAAAGGGGCAGCGCATTCAGTTACACTATCCAATCAGTGGCAGTTACAAAGTTTCACCCACTTGTGCTTCTTGATCGCTTTTGCAGCCATCCGCTCAAATTTAGCAATCCAAGCTGCCACCTCGGAGAGCTCGATCCCTTCAGGCGGTGCAATGACGCCTTTGTCGACAAACATTCGCAACGTCTCCTCAATAACGGAAGGATCGATTTTAAAGGCCGGTGCGGGGACAATTTGCAGTCGCAGGTCCGTGGGATCGGCATTTTCCACTTTGCTGTAGGCAAAGCGGAATAGGAGGTACACCGCCTTGCTGTTCACATGTCCCAAAACCGTCGGAATGTCCAGGGTGGTGTCTAACGTGTATTTGACGAGCTCGCGGGCAAGCGGCAAGATCGGGTCGAAGCCTCGTGCGTTGATGACATCTGTGTCCAGGCAAGATCTGAGGTAACCGACGGACTTTTGGAACACTCGGTCTTCGGTTTCTGATCTCGACAGCTTGTCCTTCTTTTGATGAAGAATCTGTTCCACAAGAAGCTGGGGATGAAGAATCAGACAATCGTGGTGCACACAAAGCAAGCACACTCAATCACACAAAAAATCCAAGCAGCGCAGAAGCCTACCGAGTTGGACTGCTGCATCAACTTTAGCGTGTTCGCCATTGGCAGATCCCTGTACATCTCCTGGAAGCCACCGCACGAGTATGTGTAAAAGTCCTCACAAGGGTCCTCCGAGTCATCCATCCACTTGAGCATTCGTGTGGCGCCAAGCATGTGAGGGAAGCTTGGAGAGATAATGGGTTGATATTCCTCGCTCCGCCTTTTGAGATTGGTATTGGCTAAGCCATCGGGAAGGAGCGGTGGGTGGACGAGTTAGAAATGCGCAAGTGAGAAGAACAAGAATGGAGTAGGAGCAGGTGGGAGCAGCAGTTGAAGAGGGAAGGGTTGATTAGATGAAGTGAACGATCTGTTGCTGTGGCAGCGAAAGGGGCTATCTCCAGCAAGCCGGTGTGTGGGTGGACAGACGGGGGCGGCGGCGGCGAAGACAGACAGGCCGCGGGGGACAAGACAGCGGGGCGGAATGGGCGGGAGACAGACGAGGGGGGCTGAGGCGGAGGGGGGGCGACGAGAGACACACGAATCGCAGGGCGGCGGCTTCTTCCCCCACCCAACGAGGGGGGATCCACACAACCCACCTGAAGAAGCGCCGAGGGCCAGCACAACCACCGCAGCCGCCAGGAGAAGCACCGCTCGGACGGCATGGCGAGCAACGGGAAGTCTGTGCAAGGCAGGAGTAGCCGCACGCCGGCGTGCGTGCTTTCGGGTCGACGGCAAAGACGCCGGTGGTGATGGCGATGGGGGAGGCCGGGATTGGTGTACTGCGCGACCGAGCAGGTGGGCTCGAATAGTGGTGGAGCAGGAGGAGGAGAAGGACGACGAGTGGGAGTGGGAGGAGAAGATGCAGGGGGTGGTGGTGGTGGTGGTGGAGGCGAGTGATGGTGGTACTGGAGGTGGTGGCAGTGGTGGTCGTGGGCACGGCCGCAGCATTTGGAAGCTGGTCGTGCTGACAAGGGTGCGGGGAGCCAACGACGGCGGCGGAGGCGGCCGCGACAGAGCGGCGTCGGCGAGAGGTCTCGTCGCTGTCCTCGTCGTCATGTTTTTTTGTTTTGTTTTTTTTTTTCTTTTTCGGTTTTCTTGTTTGGGGGCCACCATTTTTGCTTTTTTGTCGTTTGTTGTTGTGTTGGCTGAGGCCAGTTTCCTGTCTGCGCCATCTTAATTGTTTCATTATTTTTTTTTTTTCTCTTCTGCATAATGAGAGAGTTTTTCCATTGCATTTTTTTGCTTTTGTTGCTTTTGTCTTTGTGCTCCTCTTCCTTTTCCCTTGTTTCTATTTTTTAAATTTTTTTTTATTTTTCGCTTTTGCTCTTGCTTTTGTTTGCCTCCCTCAGCTTTCTTTGGTTCGAGACCTTTTGGGCTGAGGCGACCCCGTGCAGCCGCTTCACCAAGAATGGAAGACTAACTATAACAACTCCCCATCTGTAATGAGGGTGCCTTGCGATGCCTTGCTGCATCAGACCCAAGTTTGCAAGCGGCGTGAAAAACTATTTACAGTGCTACGAGAATGACTGCAGGCGACAGGAACAGAGTGTTGGCGTTTGACCACACTAAGGATCGGTGGATATTCAGTTATATCTGCAATCCGAGCTTATCCTATCTGCACACCAGTTCAGGATGCCGTTAGGATAGGCTTAAGCGATGGCTTTTCTTTTGCATGGCCGATTTACTGTATTAAGGTATCTGACTGCTAGTGAAAAGGTCATGGGTTCAAATATCATAATTGGCAATGTGGTTTTTCAGTTATTCTCTCGCTGCCTGTCTCTCTCTCCCTCACTGTCTGTGGCCGCAGCCTTCAGCTGTGCGTGCACACGCCTGCACAAGAAGACTTTGGCACATGTAAGGAGCCCTTCAACACAGTGCCTGTGTGCCCAAGTGGATGTGAAGAAAGAGGGGTATAAAGGTGAGAAACTAACAAAGTAGAAAGGGTTGAAGCCAAGATCACCACTGAAACAGCAAGACTCACCTCGTCCCAGTCCAAATTGTTCTGAGAATAGGGAATATGAAAGAACATGAAAGAGAGGGTATTTTGGTGCAGATAGGGAGGAGACAGAGAGAAAAGCTTGACAGGTGTTGGAAAAAGATAATAAATGCGGAAAATGACAGCAAGAGCGAAGAGGAGGAGAGAGGGAGTTGAATGGGTAATTTTGCAGAATTTGAGGACCAAGATTGGTGGACAGGGTATGGAACAAGAAAAAATTAAAACAATTAGAAACACATGAAAACGCGAACTCAAAAAGGCTTTGAAGGGTATGAGAAAGACATCAAAAAAAAAACGGATGGGAGAGACATTTCAAAAACAGTCAAAAGGAGAAAGAGAGACACACAGATTTCACAAATGTGTATAGTGTTGAAAACAAATAGTAGATCACAGCTGAAGGCTGCAAATCCAGCAGCGGCAAAGCCACTATATCTCTCACAAGTGAAGGCAAGAGGGAGGAATAAAAAGTTGTTGGGTTATCGCCAGCCTAGCTCAAAAACAATTCATTATGTATCAATAATTCATAACAGAGTTTTTCTCTTTCTCTCCAAGTTGGGGAGAAGGACCACCCACAAACACACATCTCCACTTCATTCACTCCTTCCACTCACTCACTCGGAGCAGACTGTTTACAAACAGTAAGGGAGCCACACCTCTTTGTGCCCAGTTGCATTACAGGGAATTGTTTCACCAGAGGTTGTGTCATGCAGGCACCAATGTCGTCCAAAATATGTGGTTGAAGGATTATTTGCAGGAATGTGCGAATGTGAATCTTTTGCAAAAGTTGCAGAATAAAGTCGCTGGTGCGGATATGCCATGTGTTCTCTGCATTAAAGTGAAAATAAGTTGTCAACCTAGGGCCACCACAGTCTCCAGCACGTAGGTTGCTAGAGAGGGCCCACACAGATTTAGTGCCATTACCTTCGAGGGGGTACAGAAACAAGTATGCTGGCAGCTGACTGTGGAGGAGCACAGCTGGTTTTTGGCTGTGACTTTTCTTGGTCACAAGAAGGGCGCTGATGATGAAAATTGAAGCCTTATTATTGAGGAGTGGGAGAATGAAGTAGGCTCCAAGGTGTTCTAGGTGATCAGGGGGAGCCAGTAACCAGTAATTCCTGGATTGGTGTTGTGCAAAACACCCACAGATACGTGTCAAATACAGTCCAGCGTATATCAAAGAATTCAACGGTTTGTCTGAACGAACAGTTGGGACAGTCAAGGATATGGTGGCTAACCTGGCCAACATTGAGTCATGTACTCAACCAGTCACCATTGGGGTAAAAGAAATTGTTCCTGCCCTGGGATTACTACGCTATTAACCTTGCACTCCCAGAATCCATTCTCCTCCAGCATTCTACTGCTATCAGGAACAGGGCAGGACAGGACAAGGCATACAAGTAACTGAGAGGAGTGATGATTGTGTAAGAAACAATAATTCACTTGAGGGAAGGGACAGGTCCCCCATCCTGTCAGGAACAGGGCAGGACAGGACAAGGCAGACAAGGAACTGAGAGGAGTGATGATTGTATTGGAAACAATAATTCACTTGAGGGATGGGACAGGTCCCCCATCCCCCTTTTATACCTTTTGAGAGTGTTCCTTGTCAAGACTCAAAGAAAGTTCCAGAAAGAGCAATTAGTAATACAATGATACCAATGATACCAATGACAACAAGACAAGTCAGGAAAGCAAAGAAGGTTCCAGAAGGTTCCACAAGGTTCCATGAAGGAATGTTCTAGAAGGTTCCAGAAGGTTCCAGAAGGTTCCATGAAGGAATGTTCTAGAAGGTTCCAGAGGTTTCCAGAGGGTGATTCATAACATCATCTCCCCCTTTTAGGCCTCTTCTGCAACTTGGTGGGGTACCTGGTCTTGAACTCGAGCAGAAGGTCTTGGCAGTGAGTGAGGTTTGACTCAGGCTCCCAGGTGTTGTCAGCATCTGAGTAACCTTTCCACTTAACAAGGAACTTGAGTGTTCTTCCAAACCACTTGGCATCCAAGATTTGTTCAACCTCAAATTCCTCTTCACCTTCTACCTCAACTGGAGGAGGAGGAGGAACAACTCTGCCTGGAATGGAATTGGCCACAAACTTCTCTAAAAGGCTGACATGGAAAACTGGGTGGATCTTCATGGATGCAGGGAGATCCAGCTTGAAGGTGACTGGATTGATTTGCTCCAAGATCTTGAAAGGACCCAACTTGAGGTTGTCTAGCTTGGGACTTGGTCTTTTGGTCTGCAAGTTCTTCCTCAGAAGCCAAACTTGCTGACCCACAGCAAGGTCATGGTCCATTCTGTGAGTGTTGGCAAATCTTGAGGCATCTTCTTGGGCTTGCTTCAGGGTGGAGTCCAGGAAGGAGTTGATGATCTTGAGCTTATGTAAGTGTGAAGCCGCAGCAGGAGCTTGGACATTGGATAGGGTCTCTTGTCCCAGAAGATCTCCTCTTGGATTGAAGCCATAGGTTGCAAAGAAAGGAGATAGCTGGGTGCTTGAGTGGAGAGAATTGTTGAGAGCAAATTCTGCCAGTGGAAGGAGGGTGGGCCAATCATCCTGTTGATAGCTGACATAGCACCTCAAATACTGCTCCAGAGTCTGGTTTGTTCTTTCTGTTTGTCCATCAGTCTGAGGGTGATAAGCAGTTGACAGTTGAGACTTGATTCCAAGGGCTGCTGTGAGTGCTTTCCAAAATTGAGATCTGAACTGTGGTCCTCTGTCACTGACGATTGACTGAGGCAGCCCATGGAGCCTGAATATGTGCTGCAAAAACAGGTCTGCTGTTCCTTGTGCATCTATATTCTCAGTGCAGGGGATGAAATGGGCCAACTTTGTCCTTCTGCAGATGACAACAAGGATAGAGTCAAATCCATGGGATGGGGGCAGTTTCACAATGAAGTCCATGGATATTGATGACCAAGGGCTGATGGCAATTGGGAGGGGCTCCAGAAGTCCATAGGGCTTGTGTCTGCTGGATTTGTTTCTTTGACAGGTTTCACAGCTGCTGACATAGTTCTTGATGTACTTCCTCATGCCTGGCCAGTAGAAGTCTCTGGAAACAAGCTCATATGTCTTGTGCTCTCCTGGGTGTCCAGCTGTTGCTGCATCATGCCTTGTCTTGAGTATCTCAAGTTTTTCCTCTTCTTGGCTGATTTGAATCTTGTGAGGCTTGGGGTCCTTGGAAATAGCATGGGCCCACACACTGTCAGGAAGCAATGAAAGGTGTGTCTTGGATGGTGGGGTGAAACCATCTCCCCCTTCAGGTGCAAGGTCTGTTCTTCTTGACAGGGCATCAGCCACAGTGTTAAGGTGGCCAGGAGAATAGCACAGCTTAAAGTCATACTCAGAGAGCAGTTCAGCCCACCTGGCATGCCTCTGCTTGAGCAACCTCCTTGCCCTGAAGAAGGTGAGGTTCTTGTGATCAGAATAGACAGAGATGCCTTTAGAACCAGCCAAGTAGTGTCTCCAGAATTTGAATGCTTCCACAATTGCAAGCAACTCCTTGTCATGGACTGTGTAGTTACACTCAGCACTGTTCAGCTTCCTGGAGTAATATGCCACTGGATGCAGAGGAGCAGAGGGGTCCTGAGAGCTTGGCTGGGACAGAACAGCGCCAAGGGCATAGTCTGAGGCATCAGTTTCCAAGGTGAAGGGAAGCAAGGGATCCACATGCTTAAGGAGTGGTGCACTTGTGGTTGCTGTCTTAAGAGCTAGCCAGGCTTGCTCTGCTGCTGGGGTCCATTCAAACTTGGTGGTCTTCTTGGTGAGATCAGTGAGAGGCTTGGCTATGGCAGAATAGTTGGCAATGAAGGTTCTGTAGAAGTTGCAAAACCCAAGGAAGCTTTGAACATCCTTGATGGAATTTGGAGCCTTCCATTCAAGAATAGTTTGGATCTTGTCTGGTGCCATGGAGATCCCTTTGTCAGACACAATGAACCCCAAAAACTCAATGGAGGTCTTGTGGAATTCACACTTCTCCAGCTTTGCATAGAGGTGATGCTGTCTGAGTCTCTCCAACACAGTCTTGACATGTCCCATATGGCTTGCAGTGTCGGACGAAAATACCAGGATATCATCCAGGTAGACAATGACAAAAAGGTCCAGAATATCCCTGAAGATGTCATTCATCATGCCTTGGAAAATAGCTGGAGCATTGGTAAGTCCAAAGGGCATGACCAAGTATTCAAAGTGACCGTATTTGCATCTGAAGGCAGTCTTCCATTGATCCTGGGGCTTAATTCTGACCAAATTGTAGGCACCTCTGAGGTCAATCTTGGAAAATATCCTTGCATGGCTCAGTTTGTCCAGTAATTCAGAGATGAGAGGCAGTGGATAGCGGTTCTTGACTGTCATCTCATTGAGATCTCTGTAGTCCACGCAGGGTCTCAGCCCCCCATCCTTCTTCTTGACAAAAAAGATGGGAGCTCCAGCTGGTGACTTGGAAGGTTGGATGAATCCCTTGCTCAGCATTTCTTCAATGTATTCTTGGAGGGCCTTGGCTTCTGGTGGAGAGAGGTGGTACAGTGGCTTGAAAGGTGGGCTGCAAGTTTCATCCTTGAGTGGGATTTCACAGTCATAAGGCCTCTGAGCTGGTAGCAGGTCTGCCTTGGTCTTGGAAAACACATCAGCATAAGGGAGATATTCTTTTGGTAGCTTGGATGCCAGCAAAAGGTCTGATGGGTCCAAGTTCCTGTGCTCTTCAGCAGTGGTGCATGAATTCTTGACTGGGAACTGTGATTCTTGAATCTTTGACTGAGAGTTCTGTTCTTGGCAAAGACTGTGAGCTGTGGAACTTGAATCTTGAATGTGGACTGTGAACTGTGGTACTTGAATCCTTGACTGTGGGTTCTGTGAACTAGAGTCTTGGCCATGACTGTGAGCTCTATGAGCTCTACTTGAATCTTGACTGTGAACTGTGAACTGTGGAACTTGAGTCTTGGCTGGCTGTGAATCTTGAATCAAGGGCTTGAGAGCATGAGACTTGGGGGCTTGACTTGAGTTTTGGGTGACTGTTCCGATTGGTGGAGGTTGGACTTGACCAGTGACCCAATCAATGGCAGGGTTCTGGGCTTGCAGCCATGGTAATCCCAGGATGACAGAGAATGTGGGTGAGCCAAGATCCAATACTTCCAGATTGACCATGGATGGTGGAAAGTCTTGGATGTGGAGGTTTAGCTTGGTTTCATGGCTGATTTCCTTGAACAGAGCATGATTGGCAAAGTGGACCTTGAGGGGTGTGGATTTCTTGATGGTGGGAATGGCACAAGACTTGGCAAGGGTGGCATCAATGATGTTGCAGGATGATCCAGAGTCTATAAGGGCCTTGGTTGTGATGGTTGACTTGGGTGAGAGTTGAATCTTGACATCCATGGTGAGTTGGTGGGGCTTGGAATCTGAGGTGTTTGTGGTGCTGGTGGTGGTGATGAAACAGGGGCAGCTTGGAGGAGGGTCCAGGGAATTGCCCCTCAGTGAGCCTGGACCTGGGAGTTTGGGTGCTTCTTCCTTGGGCAGTCCTTGACAGCATGCTCCTTGGAGCCACAGTAGAAACACAGTCCCTGCTGGGCCCTCCTTGTTTTCTCCTCTTGGCTCAGAGGACCCTTAGGAAGTGTCTCAACTGCATCCACTTGCATGGGTTCAGGAACTGTAAGAGCTTGAGGGACTGGGGTAGGTCTTGATGTAGTTCCTACTTGTCTTTGCTTCAGCCTCTTGGAGTAGAGTCTGTTGTCAATCTTGATGGCAAGGAGAATGTACTCTTCCAAGGTCTCAGGGATGTGCAGAGACTGGGAGAGCATGTCTTGGATAGACTCATGGAGACCATCATGGTACAGCTCCATCAGAGCTGCATCATTGTATCCAGAGTCTCTGGCTAGTTGCTTGAATTGGTTGGTGTAGGCCACACAAGATTGCTTTCCTTGCTTGATATGCTTGAGCTTGGATCTTGCTGTCCAAGATGCGTAGGGGTCACCAAAGGTAGCTTCCAGCCCCTCCCAGAGCTCTTGCAGGGTGTTGGGTGTGCTTGGGAGAGATCTGTACCATGATTGAGCTTGACCAGACAGGAGGGTGCTTGTGAAAAGAACCTTGACTTGCTCACTGGGAAATCTTGAAGGTTGGAGAAGGATGACATTCTCCACAGTGGCCATAAAGTTCCTAAGGTCTTTGGCCAGCCCAGTGAACTTGTCAGGGCTGGGAACCTTGGGCTCTCTTGCTTGGTTGGCTTGGGGCAGGGGAAGAGCTTGATGTTCTTGTTGGTGAAGTTGTTGTTGAAGCTGGTGCTGCTGGTGAAGGACTTGTTCTTGAAGTTGGTGTGTCTGTCTTGAAAGGGCTTGTAATTGGTCCATCAAGGCTTGGAAGGCAGTTGCATCAGGGAAGGTGTTGTTTGGGTCAGACATGATGGCAGAGAGTAGTAGGAGAGGGTGAAGTGAATTATGATGTCAGGAACAGGGCAGGACAGGACAAGGCAGACAAGGAACTGAGAGGAGTGATGATTGTATTGGAAACAATAATTCACTTGAGGGATGGGACAGGTCCCCCATCCCCCTTTTATACCTTTTGAGAGTGTTCCTTGTCAAGACTCAAAGAAAGTTCCAGAAAGAGCAATTAGTAATACAATGATACCAATGATACCAATGACAACAAGACAAGTCAGGAAAGCAAAGAAGGTTCCAGAAGGTTCCACAAGGTTCCATGAAGGAATGTTCTAGAAGGTTCCAGAAGGTTCCAGAAGGTTCCATGAAGGAATGTTCTAGAAGGTTCCAGAGGTTTCCAGAGGGTGATTCATAACACATCCCCCTTTTATACCTTTTTGAGAGTCTTCCTTGTCATGACTCAAAGAAAGTTCTAGAAAGAACAATTGGTAATACAAATATACCAATGACAGGATAGCCTTCACGCCGTCGCCATCCCTCTCCTTGTGAAAGACAATTACACACGCTGTTGATGTAACCTTGGTCGTTCTGCATGACAATCACACAACTGCCTCGCACAAGAGGAGTGAATTCCATGGAAAAACCTTGTTCACCAACAATTTTGGCGCTGTCAGCGGAAATATGCCAAGGGTCATGGGGTGTCGTTGCAATCAATTCAATTTTTTCGCTTGCGGTGGAGGTGACGCTGCTTTTCCCTCAATTTCTGGACTATTTGGCTGCTTTGACAGCAACAAAGTCGCTGCCAAAGCAGGTTGATTTTGTGCCGGTGGGTTTGCGTCAATGTCTTCGAGTTTTTTTCCTTTTCGCGTTTTTCAGTTTTGTTATTGTTTTTTCCCTTTCTTTCATTTTCACCTTTTCTCCAAGAAATCTCTTGTGCGAAATAGGTGAGGATTGTCTACAACCCCAAACACCATTTTCCCCTCGTGCACGACGCGAGCGATCCTTTTTCCCCACCTGATCCGCCCCCCAGTCCACCCCTTTGCCGAGATAGCGGCTGGAGGCTGCAATCTCGCACTCACCTGCGCTGCAGGAGCCCTTGTCGTCGACAGTGGTGAGGGGGGGAATAGACTATCTAGGGTCAGAAGGTCAGGAACTCACACGCAGAAACACTGACGATTGAGCATGCGCCGCACCCAGCTGCAACCACTCAATAACTCAAACAACAAGCTTCATTGCATCACACTCGTGCTCACACAACTCTCTCTCACACCAAAAGGACTGTTGAAGTTGCAGTGTAGAAGGCGATGTCGTGAGTGGAGGCGGTGTCCCAAGAAGGTTGAAGGGCTGAGGAACTGAGGCTTGAATTGAGAACTTGTACAAGGGAACAAGCGTAGCAAGCAACCAAGGGCAAGTGGGCAAAGAGAGCTTGTTTTTAGATAGGGACTGGCAAATTGGAGTGAGAGTATCCTTTCAATAAGAAAACTCTGCCCAATTTATACTCCTGCAGTGTTATGAATCACCCTCTGGAAACCTCTGGAACCTTCTAGAACATTCCTTCATGGAACCTTGTGGAACCTTCTGGAACCTTCTTTGCTTTCCTGACTTGTCTTGTTGTCATTGGTATCATTGGTATCATTGTATTACTAATTGCTCTTTCTGGAACATTCTTTGAGTCTTGACAAGGAAGACTCCCAAAAGGTATAAAAGGGGGAAGGGGGACCTGTCCCATCCCTCAAGTGACTTATTGTTTCCAATACAATCATCACTCCTCTCAGTTCCTTGTCTGCCTTGTCCTGTCCTGCCCTGTTCCTGACATGCAGGGAGTTTGACCTGTTTTCCTGTTTTGCCTATCTGAACAAGTTGCAAACTGCTTCAGACAGGACTTTGCTTTAGGGAGGTGTTGTAAACCCCTTCCCACAGAGGGAGGGTGATTTGAAATATTCAGAGCACTTCAAATCAACCAAGCTCTGTGTGGAGCCCGATGTCAGGAACAGGGCAGGACAGGACAAGGCAGACAAGGAACTGAGAGGAGTGATGATTGTATTGGAAACAATAATTCACTTGAGGGATGGGACAGGTCCCCCTTCCCCCTTTTATACCTTTTGAGAGTGTTCCTTGTCAAGACTCAAAGAAAGTTCCAGAAAGAGCAATTAGTAATACAATGATACCAATGATACCAATGACAACAAGACAAGTCAGGAAAGCAAAGAAGGTTCCAGAAGGTTCCACAAGGTTCCATGAAGGAATGTTCTAGAAGGTTCCAGAAGGTTCCAGAAGGTTCCATGAAGGAATGTTCTAGAAGGTTCCAGAGGTTTCCAGAGGGTGATTCATAACATCATCTCCCCCTTTTAGGCCTCTTCTGCAACTTGGTGGGGTACCTGGTCTTGAACTCGAGCAGAAGGTCTTGGCAGTGAGTGAGGTTTGACTCAGGCTCCCAGGTGTTGTCAGCATCTGAGTAACCTTTCCACTTAACAAGGAACTTGAGTGTTCTTCCAAACCACTTGGCATCCAAGATTTGTTCAACCTCAAATTCCTCTTCACCTTCTACCTCAACTGGAGGAGGAGGAGGAACAACTCTGCCTGGAATGGAATTGGCCACAAACTTCTCTAAAAGGCTGACATGGAAAACTGGGTGGATCTTCATGGATGCAGGGAGATCCAGCTTGAAGGTGACTGGATTGATTTGCTCCAAGATCTTGAAAGGACCCAACTTGAGGTTGTCTAGCTTGGGACTTGGTCTTTTGGTCTGCAAGTTCTTCCTCAGAAGCCAAACTTGCTGACCCACAGCAAGGTCATGGTCCATTCTGTGAGTGTTGGCAAATCTTGAGGCATCTTCTTGGGCTTGCTTCAGGGTGGAGTCCAGGAAGGAGTTGATGATCTTGAGCTTATGTAAGTGTGAAGCCGCAGCAGGAGCTTGGACATTGGATAGGGTCTCTTGTCCCAGAAGATCTCCTCTTGGATTGAAGCCATAGGTTGCAAAGAAAGGAGATAGCTGGGTGCTTGAGTGGAGAGAATTGTTGAGAGCAAATTCTGCCAGTGGAAGGAGGGTGGGCCAATCATCCTGTTGATAGCTGACATAGCACCTCAAATACTGCTCCAGAGTCTGGTTTGTTCTTTCTGTTTGTCCATCAGTCTGAGGGTGATAAGCAGTTGACAGTTGAGACTTGATTCCAAGGGCTGCTGTGAGTGCTTTCCAAAATTGAGATCTGAACTGTGGTCCTCTGTCACTGACGATTGACTGAGGCAGCCCATGGAGCCTGAATATGTGCTGCAAAAACAGGTCTGCTGTTCCTTGTGCATCTATATTCTCAGTGCAGGGGATGAAATGGGCCAACTTTGTCCTTCTGCAGATGACAACAAGGATAGAGTCAAATCCATGGGATGGGGGCAGTTTCACAATGAAGTCCATGGATATTGATGACCAAGGGCTGATGGCAATTGGGAGGGGCTCCAGAAGTCCATAGGGCTTGTGTCTGCTGGATTTGTTTCTTTGACAGGTTTCACAGCTGCTGACATAGTTCTTGATGTACTTCCTCATGCCTGGCCAGTAGAAGTCTCTGGAAACAAGCTCATATGTCTTGTGCTCTCCTGGGTGTCCAGCTGTTGCTGCATCATGCCTTGTCTTGAGTATCTCAAGTTTTTCCTCTTCTTGGCTGATTTGAATCTTGTGAGGCTTGGGGTCCTTGGAAATAGCATGGGCCCACACACTGTCAGGAAGCAATGAAAGGTGTGTCTTGGATGGTGGGGTGAAACCATCTCCCCCTTCAGGTGCAAGGTCTGTTCTTCTTGACAGGGCATCAGCCACAGTGTTAAGGTGGCCAGGAGAATAGCACAGCTTAAAGTCATACTCAGAGAGCAGTTCAGCCCACCTGGCATGCCTCTGCTTGAGCAACCTCCTTGCCCTGAAGAAGGTGAGGTTCTTGTGATCAGAATAGACAGAGATGCCTTTAGAACCAGCCAAGTAGTGTCTCCAGAATTTGAATGCTTCCACAATTGCAAGCAACTCCTTGTCATGGACTGTGTAGTTACACTCAGCACTGTTCAGCTTCCTGGAGTAATATGCCACTGGATGCAGAGGAGCAGAGGGGTCCTGAGAGCTTGGCTGGGACAGAACAGCGCCAAGGGCATAGTCTGAGGCATCAGTTTCCAAGGTGAAGGGAAGCAAGGG
Source organism: Zopfochytrium polystomum (assembly GCA_025765615.1). Classification (NCBI taxonomy): domain Eukaryota; kingdom Fungi; phylum Chytridiomycota; class Chytridiomycetes; order Chytridiales; family Chytridiaceae; genus Zopfochytrium; species Zopfochytrium polystomum. The sequence goes on from JAIVFJ010000054.1 coordinate 297,884, forward strand.
ATCCACATGCTTAAGGAGTGGTGCACTTGTGGTTGCTGTCTTAAGAGCTAGCCAGGCTTGCTCTGCTGCTGGGGTCCATTCAAACTTGGTGGTCTTCTTGGTGAGATCAGTGAGAGGCTTGGCTATGGCAGAATAGTTGGCAATGAAGGTTCTGTAGAAGTTGCAAAATCCAAGGAAGCTTTGAACATCCTTGATGGAATTTGGAGCCTTCCATTCAAGAATAGTTTGGATCTTGTCTGGTGCCATGGAGATCCCTTTGTCAGACACAATGAACCCCAAAAACTCAATGGAGGTCTTGTGGAATTCACACTTCTCCAGCTTTGCATAGAGGTGATGCTGTCTGAGTCTCTCCAAGACAGTCTTGACATGTCCCATATGGCTTGCAGTGTCAGATGAAAATACCAGGATATCATCCAGGTAGACAATGACAAAAAGGTCCAGAATATCCCTGAAGATGTCATTCATCATGCCTTGGAAAATAGCTGGAGCATTGGTAAGTCCAAAGGGCATAACCAAGTACTCAAAGTGACCGTATTTGCATCTGAAGGCAGTCTTCCATTGATCCTGGGGCTTAATTCTGACCAAATTGTAGGCACCTCTGAGGTCAATCTTGGAAAATATCCTTGCATGGCTCAGTTTGTCCAGTAATTCAGAGATGAGAGGCAGTGGATAGCGGTTCTTGACTGTCATCTCATTGAGATCTCTGTAGTCCACACAGGGTCTCAGTCCCCCATCCTTCTTCTTGACAAAAAAGATGGGAGCTCCAGCTGGTGACTTGGAAGGTTGGATGAATCCCTTGTTCAGCATTTCTTCAATGTATTCTTGGAGGGCCTTGGCTTCTGGTGGAGAGAGGTGGTACAGTGGCTTGAAAGGTGGGCTGCAAGTTTCATCCTTGAGTGGAATTTCACAGTCATAAGGCCTCTGAGCTGGTAGCAGGTCTGCCTTGGTCTTGGAAAACACATCAGCATAAGGGAGATATTCTTTTGGTAGCTTGGATGCCAGCAAAAGGTCTGATGGGTCCAGGTTGTCGTGCTCTTCAGCAGTGGGGCTTGAATTCTTGACTGGGAACTGTGATTCTTGAATCTTTGACTGAGAGTTCTGTTCTTGGCAAAGACTGTGAGCTGTGGAACTTGAATCTTGAATGTGGACTGTGAACTGTGGTACTTGAATCTTTGACTGTGGGTTCTGTGAACTAGAGTCATGGCCATGACTGTGAGCTCTATGAGCTCTACTTGAATCTTGACTGTGAACTGTGAACTGTGGAACTTGAGTCTTGGCTGGCTGTGAATCTTGAATCAAGGGCTTGAGAGCATGAGACTTGGGGGCTTGACTTGAGTTTTGGGTGACTGTTCCGATTGGTGGAGGTTGGACTTGACCAGTGACCCAATCAATGGCAGGGTTCTGGGCTTGCAGCCATGGTAATCCCAGGATGACAGAGAATGTGGGTGAGCCAAGATCCAATACTTCCAGATTGACCATGGATGGTGGAAAGTCTTGGATGTGGAGGTTTAGCTTGGTTTCATGGCTGATTTCCTTGAACAGAGCATGATTGGCAAAGTGGACCTTGAGGGGTGTGGATTTCTTGATGGTGGGAATGGCACAAGACTTGGCAAGGGTGGCATCAATGATGTTGCAGGATGATCCAGAGTCTATAAGGGCCTTGGTTGTGATGGTTGACTTGGGTGAGAGTTGAATCTTGACATCCATGGTGAGTTGGTGGGGCTTGGAATCTGAGGTGTTTGTGGTGCTGGTGGTGGTGATGAAACAGGGGCAGCTTGGAGGAGGGTCCAGGGAATTGCCCCTCAGTGAGCCTGGACCTGGGAGTTTGGGTGCTTCTTCCTTGGGCAGTCCTTGACAGCATGCTCCTTGGAGCCACAGTAGAAACACAGTCCCTGCTGGGCCCTCCTTGTTTTCTCCTCTTGGCTCAGAGGACCCTTAGGAAGTGTCTCAACTGCATCCACTTGCATGGGTTCAGGAACTGTAAGAGCTTGAGGGACTGGGGTAGGTCTTGATGTAGTTCCTACTTGTCTTTGCTTCAGCCTCTTGGAGTAGAGTCTGTTGTCAATCTTGATGGCAAGGAGAATGTACTCTTCCAAGGTCTCAGGGATGTGCAGAGACTGGGAGAGCATGTCTTGGATAGACTCATGGAGACCATCATGGTACAGCTCCATCAGAGCTGCATCATTGTATCCAGAGTCTCTGGCTAGTTGCTTGAATTGGTTGGTGTAGGCCACACAAGATTGCTTTCCTTGCTTGATATGCTTGAGCTTGGATCTTGCTGTCCAAGATGCGTAGGGGTCACCAAAGGTAGCTTCCAGCCCCTCCCAGAGCTCTTGCAGGGTGTTGGGTGTGCTTGGGAGAGATCTGTACCATGATTGAGCTTGACCAGACAGGAGGGTGCTTGTGAAAAGAACCTTGACTTGCTCACTGGGAAATCTTGAAGGTTGGAGAAGGATGACATTCTCCACAGTGGCCATGAAGTTCCTAAGGTCTTTGGCCAGCCCAGTGAACTTGTCAGGGCTGGGAACCTTGGGCTCTCTTGCTTGGTTGGCTTGAGGCAGGGGAAGAGCTTGATGTTCTTGTTGGTGAAGTTGTTGTTGAAGCTGGTGCTGCTGGTGAAGGACTTGTTCTTGAAGTTGGTGTGTCTGTCTTGAGAGGGCTTGTAATTGGTCCATCAAGGCTTGGAAGGCAGTTGCATCAGGGAAGGTGTTGTTTGGGTCAGACATGATGGCAGAGAGTAGTGGGAGAGGGTGAAGTGAATTATGATGTCAGGAACAGGGCAGGACAGGACAAGGCAGACAAGGAACTGAGAGGAGTGATGATTGTATTGGAAACAATAATTCACTTGAGGGATGGGACAGGTCCCCCTTCCCCCTTTTATACCTTTTGAGAGTGTTCCTTGTCAAGACTCCAAGAAAGTTCCAGAAAGAGCAATTAGTAATACAATGATACCAATGATACCAATGACAACAAGACAAGTCAGGAAAGCAAAGAAGGTTCCAGAAGGTTCCACAAGGTTCCATGAAGGAATGTTCTAGAAGGTTCCAGAAGGTTCCAGAAGGTTCCATGAAGGAATGTTCTAGAAGGTTCCAGAGGTTTCCAGAGGGTGATTCATAACAGTTATGATGTATATGTAGACAAAGAAATTAGATCTGTGACTGGAAATGAGCTGAGTAAATTAGAACTGGAATGGAATACAGACAAAGTAAGGATGGACTTAAAAAAAAGAATAGAAACAAACAAGGACTATGAAACTAAAGATGGTATGAAAATGAGTGTGAATTTGATAATGGTGAACTTTGCGCAGATGGACTATCTGGGGAAAGATGGAATAACAGAGATAGTTGGATTAGAATAGGATACTTTCTAACAAGATGTGCAGAAGGAGAACACACATTTTAGGAGGAATCAAAAAAGAGCAAAGAATATAACGAAGTTTTACATGAAAGTGACTGGTCAAGTTTGAAGAAGGCAAAACAATGGATAGTGCGAAAGTAGGAATTTTATTCATGTGGCTAAACGAAGATAACTTTGAATTATTCAATAAAGTACAAAGGAAAAACGAAAGAAATGAGAATTATTTGTTATGCATATTTGGGTGCAATATGCAGCAGAAGGACTTACAATCTCACAACTGACTTAAGGAATCATTCTTTTTTATTTTCTTCCAATTCAACAACACTGCCTTTCAAAAGGGCAAAAAATACAGAATCAAAGAGACCGAGCCATTATCTGATCAAAATTGTATAGCGGAAGAAAAGCCTGGTCCTAAAGTGAACATATTTTGTCTTGAGAGGAGCTGGAATCTACTGCGAAATTCAGGTGGAAGCCAGATACAGACTTTTGTGACATTGAAGTTGAACCAAACACCATCACTTATCACAGATTCAAGAACCCCTTCCCCACTCTGCAGTTGCTGTCCTGACAAATTACGTGCACTGAAATTGTGTGCCAGTCTTGGACCTGCGAGTGTGATATTGCTTCTGTCCACCGGTAATGCTGTTCCAAGCTTGACAAATATTCTTTTGCCATTTCTGTCCTTCAAAACAACATATTCCGCATCAGCACTAAATCCAGAAGACATTGTGAATGAAAAACTCTCCAGAAACACGCACTCCCCAAAACTGGGCTTTTCAAGACGGAACGACCAGGAGGAAAGGAGAAAAAACAACAACAAGAAACAAGCAACAACAGCAACAACATTCAAAAGCAAAATACTGCGTCGAGCGGCGAGTACAACGGGTTTACAACTGGCGAAGAAGAAAAAAAATGGAAAAATAATGCAAATGTGGCCATAGAAGGGAGGACCACCAACACTAATAATTGAAGGCAGGCAAGTGAGAAAAAAATGAAAAAAATAGAATGGGAAAAGGTGGACGATGGAATTCATGTTTGGGGGAATGCGGTGGTGAGAGGCGAGCGGGTTTTCAAATCAGAGGGGTGGGAGAGCTAACATAGTAGACTGCGAATGTCCATGCAAGACGAGGAGGACGAAGACGACGAAGAGGGAGAGTTGGTGGCGCCCGCGGGGAAGGGGGACAGAGGAGCCATCAAAGGGGAAGCCGCGGCGGACGACGGGGAGAACGAAGACAGCTGCGACGGCGCCGGGGAATGCAGCAGCGACGACGACGACGTCGGCGGCGCTGCGACCTCGCCGGCCATCGAGAGCAGTAGCAGACCGTCCACGGCGGCAGCACTCCTGCTGTGCTGCGGGTGTACGGGCTCTTCTTGCTTGGGTGCCGGCGGCAGAGCGACGGGCGCTGGCACCTTTGTTGAATGCCGCGGCCGCTTCGTTGGCGGAACGGCGGCGGCGGTGGTGGCGGTGTTTGCTGCGTCATCCTCCTCGTCGGCGTCGTCGTTGACAAAGTCGGCGTCGTCCTCGTCGTCTTCGTCACGAGGCCGCTTGACGGCAGAAGGTGACAGTGAGGAGGGCGCGCTGGCTCCGCCGTAGTCGGGCACGGGGCAGCCCGCGGCGGCGAGGGCGGCGCGCAGCTCGTATATGTACTCGATGGTGTGCTCCAGCACCGTCAGCTTGTGCATCGGCGGCATCGCGGCGGCGGCGGCGGCGGCGGCGGCGGAGGACGAGGACGCGGCGGCCGCGGCGTTGGTCGACTCGAGCACGCACGCGGGCACGATGGACCGCAGCTGCACAATCTTGTCGTTGATGCGCTCCCGCCGTCGCCGCTCGATGGCCGAGTGGGAGATTTTGCGGGCCTGCTCGCGCTCCTCCTTTGTCCGGCGCTGCCGCGAGGTGGTGCTGTTGCCGCCGCGCAGAGTTGCGGTGGGTGACGATGCTGTTGATGGTGGTGGGGGCGGCGTTCCCGATGGAGTCGAGCTCGGCGAGGAAGGTGGGGCGGCGAGAGCCACCGCCGAAGTCAGCAGCAGGGACTCAGCTTGGGACACGTGTCCGCGGGGATCGGCCCGGTGGTGGTGGTGGTGGCTGTGTTGGAAGTAAAAGAAGGGCGCTGGCGAGCACGCTTGGGCGAACGGCAGCTGGACCTTTGCGGGTTCGGGAGGCGACGGCATGCCGGCCTCCAGCTTGACGACGGGGACGGGGACGAGAGAGGCCATTCCTGCTTTTGGGGCAGCAGCTGCTGCAGCAGCTGCAGCGTGCAGTTGGTGTTTCCGGCTGCTTCCTTTGGTGGGTTGCGGGGCGGTCTTTGTTGCAGCGGCAGCTCGCTGTCGCCGTGGCTTCGAAACGGCCGCGGCCGAAGGAGAAGCAGTGCAGGTGACGGACGACGAAGACGACGAGTTCGGATGGGCGACTGCTATGGTGGGAAACACCGCGGCCGAGGAAAACATTGGTAGGTCAGCGAAGAGGTTAGCCGGAGGACGTAATGTGGTGAAGATGGAAGTTGAGAAGCGAGGGGAAACAACACTTGTATGTGTGTGTGTGTGTGTGTGTGTGTGTGTGTGTATTTGTGTGGGTGTGTGATCGCTTGTGGAAGGATCGGGAAAAGGCGGCAGGGGTCGGTGAAGGGAAGGAGAATGCGCGCTCGCTTCGTCTTTCTGACGAAATATATATATCTTGGCTTTTTTTTTTTGTTTTTTTTTTGTTTTTGGTTTCGTATCGGCGCAGGAGAGAGAGAGAGAGAGAGAGAGAGAGAGAGAGAGAGAGAGAGAGAGAGAGAGAGAGGAGAGAGAGAGAGAGAGAGAGAGAGAGAGAGAGAGAAGCGGCAGACGATCGCCTCGTTCAGCCGAGGGTTGCACGCACCCCCCACACACACAGCACGCACACACACGATCGCGGGACGGCCCAGACCGATTGGTCGACCCGCGCCCCAGTATCTTCTGTTCTTTCTTTTTTTGTTCTTTTTTTCGTTTCGGTGTAATTTTTTTCGGGTTTCCAGGGTGATTTCATCGATTGACGCGATTGCGCTGGCCGTATTCATCCGACAGAGACAGAGAGAAAGGGCGTGATAGCATTAAGAGTGGCGTGGGAAGGAGGAAACCAAAGGCGACGTAGAGAGAAACAGAGAGAGAGAGAGAGAGAGAGAGTAACAAAAGGAGGAAGACAGACAGATAGACAGACAGACAGACAAAAAAAGCACGCACGCACGCGACAAGAAAAAAGCCGCCGAAGCCAATGTAATCTGTTGGCCTCCATTTTTTTTCCCACGCATGCCCACTGATAGGCAGCAGCACGCACCTCCCCCTGTCAGGCTTTTTTTTTTCTCGCTAATTTCTTTCCTTCTTCTTTTTTCCGCGTGGGCAGCAACGTGGGCCTGTTCTTTCATATTTTTTTTGGTTTTTTTCTGTTTCAAAATCGCGTGCGGTTTCTATTTGTGTTGCTGTCTTTTCTGGTCATCGCGTGAGCCGAAAGCACTCTCCAGCCCGAACAACTAAACAAAATTAATAAAAAGAATTGCGAAAAAGTAAAAAGAAGACAGGATTGCGGCATTTTTTTTATATCATTTTTCTGTGAGAATAACACAAAAACATTATATATTTTTGTCTTCTGATTCTTCTCTTTTTGTTTTAAAATTGTGGACCCCAGCATGTGAAAGTAAATCGTTATCAAGTTTTTTTAAAATTTTTTTTTGCCGAAGCCGCCCACCGATTGCGCGATTTCTGGGAATTTCTGGGAAATGTGCGCGTGACGTCACCGTTTGACCACGATGACGCGGCGATAACGACAACGAGAACGATTCAACAATTGAGAATGGGAGGACCAAAAACAGAAGAAAAAAAAAGAAAAAAAAAACATGGCAAGCGAGCAAATACATGTAAGCCAGCGCACGCGGCATAAATGCGCGCAGCAGCTTGGCCACAGCATCCGAACCGGAAGAAAGAGAAGCAAAACAAAAAGGCAAAACTAACAAAACAAAACAAAAAAGTAAAATATTTGAGATAAATAAAAGCTCAATGGAGAAGCAGGGGAACGAGGCTTCGATTTTAGGACAATTCTCTTGTTGAAACAGACAGCACGAGACAGCACGCCCAGACCGACAAAGCCCGTGTCTTTTTTTCCCTTTCTTTTTTAGAGAGAGAGGAGCCGGACGCACGGCCACGCGCCTCCATGCCCTCGCCCGCCCACGATCGATTCGATTAGATATTAGTAGGATTTGCTAATAAATACATTCAGATGAAGAAACTGGTTTGCAAACGTATATACTTTCGTCGAGACTTAGGAATCTCAGCGAACACCCAGCTCGCCTGCAATGTGGATGCATAGCCAGAAAGGTCAGCCAGGGGCTTTGCCTCAACTTGATCCCCTTGGACAGACGAGGGAATTGAGGGAGGATGGATATTAAGAGAGAGACTGCGAGGAGAAGGGAAAACAATCAAATCAATCAATCAACTGCCTGCAAGTTTGAGCTGCCTCTGACTCTCTTCGGGACCTCGGGCTTGGAAAAAAGACATCTGTAAACAAGGACTGAAAAGCAACATTCCCCTGACTTCGCGGAAAAACCAAAAAGCGACAGGAAGCTCTTCTTTCCACGAAAAGCAGTGAAGTTGTACTTGTCATATGATATGCAGTGCGGGTCCACAGGATTCAAGTTTTAATCATGGAACAAAAAAATTCGCAAAAATTATTCTTACGCTGGGCCAACACACAAATAAAAAGAAAAGAAAAAGAAACAAAGCCCCACACCGCACACACCACCAGTTATGGAACTGACACCTTTTTTTCTAAAGGAGCCAACTCTTCGCACCTGAATAAAAATCGTTTCATATCAATTAATAGGAGTTCAGCGCTACTAAACTTAAAATGTGTCCTTACATGTGAGATTTTGGGAGTCCATCGCCATTCGTAGCAACGATGATGAAAAGTCGCGTTCATGCTGGTTACAGCTTTGTTGACATATGTACTGGTTTAAAACTGAAAGAGTGTTGCTGAAGGAAATGACAGTTAGATTGGGGGGGCAACAAGAGAAGAGAGAGATTTGGAAAACAGGGCATTGGGAGGGTGAGACAGTTAAAAAGAGAGTATTTGCGCGAGCTTTAGCAACGGAACAGCTACTATTCAGGCTGTACACCCCGTTGAAAGAAATACAAGTTCTTTGCTGCTCCTTGCTCCTCTCCGAATTAAATTCACAACAAGGATTGCTTCATGTGCATCCCTATTTTAGATATTTTTTGAACGTCATGTTTTTATTCTGCATCGATGAAAGGACTACTTCCTTCCCTCCACCCCTTTCCCCCTTTTAATGGGGTGACAAAGGCAACGGCACACCAGCTCTTCACTCTAGCTGCTGAAGTGATTCTGGAAAATAAAAAAGGGATGCCTGGTTTCCAGCCAACATCTCGATACTCTTTTCCTTTACCTGTATATACTGTACATGTGGTTGGCTTGACACTCTAGGCAGCAGCTGAAAGAGACGAATCTGGCCAAATTGGCTAAAATCCCCACCCCCACCGCTGGAGTTTGTTGGACGGCCTGCTGTCGCCAGTTTGAGCGGTTTGCTTTGGGGCGACGGCGCGATAAGAGCTCTGTGCGTGTCTGTCTGCCTGTCGCTGGCCCCTCTTCCCCCAGGATGCTTTTTTTTTATTTATTTATTTATTTTTTTTTTTATGCCTCAACCCCCACTCCGTGGCGTGGTGGCGTCGGCATAAACGGCGTCGCGAATACGGTCCCACCCGGCGTTTGATTGGTGCGACGCAGTTCTGTCCTGTGCCACCTCGTGTGCGCCCCCTCAATGTAGCATTGAATTTCCTGCGCGCTCATTGGCCCTCGCGACGCGCTCGCGCCACACGCAGACACTGGACGTTCTTGTCTCTCGGCTTCCCTTTAACAAACAAACAGTGGGGACGATTCCAATCCATACAGTTGTGTGGCGGCACACGAAGGGGAGAGAGACAGACAAACAGAGAGCGACAGAGAGAGAGAGAGGCAGAGAGCGAGAGAGAGAAAACCAACGGTGAAAGCGAAAACTGCCTCCACCCGCTCCCGCCGGCTCCCGCCAGCCCCTCCACGCCAACAACACGCATATAAAATCGCCTTGAGACCTTCACACACACACACACACACACACACGCAGTCCTTCTGCTCTTCGGCCCCTACCTCCCAATCCACCTTCGAATAAAAAAACAAACATGTACCTGTCGCCACGCGTCGTCCTTGCCCAACTCCTTGCCGCGTGCCTCGCGCTTTCGTGCGTCTTTGTAAACGCCGCCGATGCAGCCCCGCTGAAGAAGTACGTCGGGAAAAGGCGACTTCCTTCCTCAACACGCAGATTTACACAAATCTCCCCCAACCCCAACCCCACGTCAAAAAAAAAAAAAAAAAAAAAAAAAGCAAACTCAAGCGCCGAGCAAGCACAAACTATTCCCTCGGCATCAGCGCCACCAAGGTTACCACCACTCAAGCGGGTAATAACGAATTCCGAGCGAGGCGGCAGCGCGAGTGGAGGGCGAGGAAATCGCACAATGTTTGAGAGAGGTAATTAAAAAAAAAAAAGGTCCGGAATAGGGGAAGGGTGCATTTCCCCCCTGTCTCTGTTTCTCTCTCCCTCTCACCCTCTCGCTCTTTCTCTCCTCCTCTTTCCTTTTCTCACTCTCTCTCCCTGCCTCAATCAGTTTGGTGTCCCTCGCCTGAAACAGATTTGTTCAGTCGCCTACCTCCGATTGTTCGAATGCGTTGAATAAATTGGACTAGTTTGTTCTGCAATTTTTTTCCCCGTGGTGTGTGTACCTACTGTTCTCTCTCAATGGCCGATTGCTGGGCTAGTCGGTGGAGAGGTTCCTTTGGTTGTGGGGATCGGAAAAAGCTGGGAAAAGAAAAAAAAAAAAAAAAAAAAAAAGCACTCACGCACATACGAAAAAATGAGAAAAGGCAGTCGGTACACGAAATGGGCAAAAAACGATTCAGGTCCTCCGAACTTTCGCTCACTGACTCTCTTCTTTCACTTATGGGACGCTGCTCACTGCACACACACACACACACACACACACACACAAACACTTGATCCTCCTCCTCGCCCCCATCATTCACAGCCTGAACCTTCCCATGCGCTTGTTCGCGTTCTCAATCACATTGTACGGGTACGGCCTGGGCAGCGCCGACGCCTTGTCGAGCGCCAGCACGTCCTCGTCGGACAGCACAATCTCGGTCGCCTTCAAGTTCTCGTCGAGCTGCGCGCGCGTGCGCGCGCCAATGACGGGAGCCGTGACGGTGCTCTTCTGAATCAGCCAGCGCAGCGCGACGGCCGAAACCGGCGCGCCGTCGTGCTTCGCGGCGACGGCGTCCAGCGCGTCGACGGTGCGCCACGTCACCTCGTTGTCGAACGCCGAAAAGCTGGTCTCCGACCACCCGACCTTCTCGGCCCACTCCAGCCGCGACCCTTTCGCCGGGCCCGCGGCGCCGCGGCGGAACTTGCCCGCCAGCCACCCGCCCTTGAGCGGCGACCACGGCAGGCACCCGATCCCGAGCCGCCCGCATGTCGCCGCCAGGTCCAGCTCGTACCCGCGCTCCAGCAGCGAGTACTGCTGCTGGATCGTCGTCCACGACGCGAGGTTGTGCCGCTCCGACACCGCCGCCGACTGCTCTACCTGCGCCGCCGTGTAGTTGCTGCACCCGATGTAGAGCACTTTGCCCGCGCGCACAAAGTCGGTGAGGGTCGAGAGCGTCTCGAGGGGCGGCGTCGCCGCGTCCCACATGTGCATTTGGTAGAGGTCGATATAGGGCGTCTGCAGCCGCTCCAGGGAAGCTTCCAGCGCCTTGACGAGGTGCCGACGCGACGCGCCCATCTGGTTGGGGTCGGGTCCCATCGCGTTCACGGCTTTCGTCGCGACAACAATGTTGTCGCGCTCGCCCGTCTTCTGCAGCCACTTGCCGACCACCCTCTCGGACGCACCGCCTCCGTAGACTGGATGATGCCAGGTTCAGTTTCGCATTTTAAGAGAGAGGGAGACCAAGAGAGATAGATGGGCGGGTCAGGCCGCGAGAAGTTGTTGAACGAAACCACAAACAGAAGCAACTCGGCCTCACCGTCGGCGGTGTCGATAAAGTTTCCGCCGCGCGCACGGAATGCGTCGAGCATCTCGAAAACGGCCTGCTCATCACTTTCCGTTGGAATTCGCCATGCGCCTCCGTCGCCAAAGGTCTGCGGCGTGAAAGGGAAGAACGGTTGTCAAAGTGAAAAACAGCGAGCGCAGGAGCAGCTGCTCACCATGGCGCCGAGGCATAACTCGGATACTTTGGTTCCTGGGAGATGCGTAGGGAGATGTAAGCGAGCGAGCGAGTTAGTGGGAGTGTTGAGAGTGATGGGCGGTAGCGGGTTGCGTGCGAGCGAATGACCGCGTTTGACTCTGCCACCCGAGAGCGGCCTGGGTGGCGCCGAGCAGTGAGTGGCTCGGGTGCATGGCGCGTGACGAACGAGCTCCCACCTCCTCACCCACCACTTCCCTCTCCAACCCAACCACCACTGCGCGCACCGAACGCAGCGCCTCCCTCCCCCCTCCCGACACGAGAGCGAGGCATCACAACGCCCCACCGACAGCCAACGAGCCTTCCATTCCACGACATATACTTCCTCCACATCGTCCCTCCTCTCTTCCGCCCATCTCCGTCCCATCAGCCTTCCTCCCCACCCTCCCCCTCCTCTACCTTCCCGTTCCCCTTCCCGTCCCCTTCCCTACTTCACCCCTCCCAACTCACCCGACGAGCCCAGGAAGCGCGTGGCCATCTTCTTCGGGCTGATGGTGGTGGTCGTTGCACTCGCCATTCTCACTGGTTTTCGGTTTCGGTTAAACAGTCTCTTGTTCGTTTTGTTTTCTCTCTCTCTCTCTCTCTCTCACTCTCTCTCGCTCTGGGAAGACAAAAATCATTCATGAGTAATATCCGTAGAAGACAAAGGCCATTCTTGACAAGGAAGGCAACATCGCCCCAATTCAATCACCCAGACAACGACCACGACCAGGCTCATGGAAAAACTTACAATCTCTGGCTATGGCTGTGGACACATCGACAAAAGAAGCATATAGTGAATGTATTATTTCTGCTCAACCCTTTCAACCCCAGCTCCAAAGTTTTGCCACTTTTTTTGCTGCCAGGCAGCCGTGTTCGTGCAGTTATGTCCAAATTCATCTGCAACTCATATCATTTGAAAGCCTCGCCAAAGCGCTTTGTGCTGCATTTCTTGTTATGCCAATTGGATGCATGTGAGACTACACCAAGGTCTCAGTGATAAAGTCTAGGGATTTTATTCACAAAAACAAGCGTACCTGTCATAAAACCGCAAGGATTGGGACCCCTATTATTATTCCCAGTTCTTTAGTTTCCAAGGCATTATCAAAGTGTATTTGCAGTTAACCCGTCTTTATTATTGGGCCTGCTTTTACTACTTTCGTCTTGACAGTTTCCGTTGCGCCAGGGTTTTCTCAACATATTTTCTATTTCGGTGACTAACAGAGACTGCCTGACTGCCTAGGGGTGGGGTGCCTGACAGGCTCTACCCCAAGCCCACCTAATTTATTATTTATTTTTGGCACTTGTACATACACGCATAGGGTTGGGGGGACTTGGAGCATTTGTGGTGGATGCTCCAAGTCAGGGGGTTGACTTGTCACTTTTCTCTCTCTGTTTTTGGGCCATTTCTCTTTTTCCTTTTTTCTTCAATCTGATTTCTGTCCTTTGGCACCAATACAGAGTCCCTTCAAATCCATCTGGCTCACAAGGTGAGGGTAGTGAGAGATGCTACACACCTGGGTGTGTACATGGTCCCTTAGTGGGGCTCCTCTTAAGGGGCCATGGGTGGGGAATGCAGCTGGCCCCACCAGCGACTGTGTGACATTGCCGGCTCTGTGTTGGAGTGAGGATCCCCAGCGCTTGCCTGCCGCAATGGCAGTGGTGGTGGTGGTCGCGACGACAGCGTCGTCATCCCCAACCTTCCAAACCCTGCGAGTGTTATGAATCACCCTCTGGAAACCTCTGGAACCTTCTAGAACATTCCTTCATGGAACCTTGTGGAACCTTTTGGAACCTTCTTTGCTTTCCTGACTTGTCTTGTTGTCATTGGTATCATTGGTATCATTGTATTACTAATTGCTCTTTCTGGAACTTTCTTTGAGTCTTGACAAGGAAGACTCTCAAAAGGTATAAAAGGGGGATGGGGGACCTGTCCCATCCCTCAAGTAAATTATTGTTTCCAATACAATCATCACTCCTCTCAGTTCCTTGTCTGCATTGCCCTGTCCTGCCAAGTTCCTGACAGCGAGGGTGTTGGTGGCAGCGCCCTGCGCAGTCCCTGACACCTGAGAGTTCTATCTAAGAGTGCCTGCCTCCGTCCTATTGCTGTGAGAGTGAGATGTGTGAGTATGAGTGCAATGCGATAAAGCCCATTGGTCAAGTGATCGTGCCGACGCAGCCTGGCAGGGTGTGTGTACGATCACAGGTGTTTCCGCGTGCGAGTTCCCTGCTGGCGACCCTCCAACCCCTACATAGTCGACTCCCTTCTCTCTCTCCCCCCTGTCGCTGGCGACGACAAGGAGTGTTAGGTTGCGCCCTGTCTGTCCCATCACTATTAACCACTCCTGTTGTATTTGAGATTAGGTTCCTGAGATAAAAACCCCTGTTTCCCTCTTCTCTCTCTTTATTCTGCAGTTGTGTTGCGCCCTTGGGAGTGCCCTTATGTTTCCCCTCGCATCAGCCTGCAGCCACGCGAGTAATTGGTGCTCTGGCACTGATCCCTCAGAGGATTGTCCCTCTGAATGTTCATTCTTTGTGTTTGAGACCCCTGTTAGACAGATCAGTAGGGATACTTCATGGACTAGGCGAAGTAGTAGGGTTGAAACACCCCCTAGACAACAGCCCAATAAATTTAGTTTTAGTCTATTATTTGCTTTCCCTCCCTCTAGGGCCCAGATCCCAGGGTCAAAGGAGTGAGTATAGTCTCACATGCACAGCTTGTGTAATGCAGGGTTGAAAGGCCATTCCTACATATAGGCGAAGGATCACTAGTGATCCTTTTTTCATTTGTTACTGATTTCATTTATTTTTTTAATTTTTTCCTCAAGGGGGTGCCGCTCACAAGCGACTGGAAGCCGTCACTGGGGTTTCAACTTCGATCTGCCTGCCAGAAAAAGTATTTCTCCCTCTTAAATAGGCCGGCCTATTTAAACAAAGTTGTAGAGGACATTTTTTCATTATTCATGTGGCGATGTTTTCCTTGAGGTTTGGTTCACCAAAGGCGTCAGGAAATTTTTCTATGGGACCACTTATATATCGGATGACCTACTTGGATGATGAGTTATTCTGACTTCTTCAAAGTGCAGAAGTCAGGTTTTCACGTTAAAAAGTTCACGAGTCTTCCAAACTTTTGAATGAACTATTCTACTACACTACTGATTCTCAGTAGAACTTGCAGCAGGCAGAAGGCCAAATCCTTTATCTAGGAATTTGTCTTTGGGGTTGAAAGGGTTAAACTCTGGGAATGTGAGTAACAGAGTTAGTTAGTGCACCGGCCGCTGGCCCTGTATGCATGTATGGTTTCGGATCCCTGCGCTAGAGTTGTCCTTTATCCAACATTGACCCAGTACTGTGTGCTTAGCAAGTCTGCGGAGGCGCCTTGGCTTCCTAACTGTAACGGCAAGTCCAGCACACATCTAGTTTGTACATAAACCCTTCCCCAGTGGCCCAGCGTACAGTGGGTGGCACTGGTTGGCCCAACAACTGCGACCTGTTTTCCCACAGCCACATTGCCCTCTGTGTTGGGTTTTAGAGCGTTCCCTGATGTCCAACGAAACAGACCAGCCTACACACGCTGAAGGCCCAGTCGTCGCAACGTTGGAATTGTCTTACCTTGGCGACACCAGCGGACAAAGGACAAAAACAGGAATCATGCGGGTTGGCCTGACGACTTTTGACATTGTGCAGTTTTTCATACAGCGTTGAGCAGAGCCGCAACGGTTGGGGATCGTCGTCTTGGTTTTTGCTTCTTTGTTTTTATGCCTTCCATTCTTTTTCAGTTGTGGTGTTTTTTTTTCCCCCCCTGAGGCGAAAAAACCACTGGGCACATTGGCAGCGGGTTGTGTTGACGGGGATGATTTTCCGGGCCGCCCAATCGAGGGGAACAGACACAATGTGTTACACGGTAGTTTTTCCGCAAAACCGCACACGCAAGATCGTTCGTTCGTTCGTTCGTTCGTTCGACGAATCCGCCGTGACATGTTTCGTCTGTTCTCGCCGCCCCTCGGAACATATCGAGTTTTTCCGGATTTGGCTGTGTGTGTGTGGGTGCGAGCGATGAGCGCGGACGGAACGGGCGGCGGTCAGATCGGGGGAAAAAAAATAAAATAAAAAAGACGAACCGGTTTGTATGGAAACATCGAAAATTTTTTTGTTCGATTTTCTTTTCTTTCTTTTTTACACACGATTTATTTTCGCTTTTTCAATATTTATCTATTCTCAGTGTTGGGTTGAGAACAATAATAATAAATCATGACTACTGTGGCCACGGCTCCGATCGCGTCGTCGCCGCCTGGGTCAACGCCGTCGTCGTCGTCCCCGTCGTCGTCTCGCACAGCCGCCGCCGGCACTAACGGACAAACAGCATTATCGTCATTCCCACAACAACAACAACAACAACTGCACCAACTACACCAACTGCAACAACACAACCGCAAGCAACACGATTTAAGAGAGCAGCAGCAGCAGCAGGTGAACCCAACAATAATAGCAAAAACAACTACAACTGCAACAACAACGACAGCAACAGCAACAGCAGCATCAAGTGGCGCCCGCAGCGGCAGCGACCTGCTGCCCAACACACCTTCTGCGCGCAGCTCTAACCCGCGATCCGCTGCTCTCCGTTCGTCGAACTCCCCCTCCCCTTCGCCACCACCACCGTCGTCGCGACAAAGCTCTCCATCCACCGCCACGACTCTTTCTCCCACGCATTCCAACAGCAGCAGTCCGCTGCTGATGCGCAAGCCCGCCGCATCGGCCGCCGATTGGCCGCCGCCGCCGCCATCGCTGTCGTCCTCGTCGCCGTCGCGCCGCGGGGTTGGTGCGAGACAACCAGGCGCAGGGGGGGGCGTGCAGCCGACCAGCACGGTCGTGTTCCTGCTCCAGGGCGGCCGCAACCGCATCATCCCGATGGGCGGGCTCGTGACGATGGGACTCCTCGGCTCGTGGCTGCTCGTCCAGAACCAGATGGTGTCGCTCATCTTTGGATCGCTCGTCGCCCTCGTCGGCGGGGCCGTCGTCTACTCGCACATGATGGCCGCCGCCGCCGTCGAGGAAAAGAGCGGAAAGGCGTCGTTCTCCCTCTCCGTCAACAGCGCCTCGTCCGACGCGGACCTGGACGGTCTCGACGGCCTCGACGACGACGACGACTACGGAGCTGCTTCTGGTCCGCTGTTCTACCACTTTTACCCGAGCATGCAGATCTTGGACTCGGCGGACGACCGCGACAAGCTGGCCGCCGCGGGCCTCGACTACTTCAAGTGAGTAGAGCAACCAGGCCTCAGAAGCAGCAAGAGTCGCGCGAGAAGGAAGCTTAGATTGCCCTCCGCATTTCGCGCCCTTTGCATTTCCCGCCACCGTGATACTCGCTCTTTCTTTTTCTTACTCGCTTCGCTGTGTTTCATCCTAACTCTTATTCTTCTTCTCTTTCTCTTTTCGCTTCCCACGCGCTTCCCCCAGGGTCTTCTTTGGTCCAGCCTCGGGACCGCGCGGGTTCGCAACGTGCGGCTTTGAGCGCGAGCTCTGCGCGCTCGCTCGCGAGGGCAAGCTGTCGAACGAGAAATGGCTTGCGGTACGTAGGACGACAGTCGTGGGAGAGGTGTGGGGTGGCTGGCAACGAGGATGAGGATGATGAGGATGAATGAGGGGCTGTCAAAACGCCTGCCATCGACGCGATCCGATTCTGCCGAATTTCTTTCTTTTTTCTTTTTCTTCCTTTTTTTTTTTTTTTTTTGTTTTTTTTGCATTTCCATCAGCCTGCCCAAGTTCTGTGTCTGACAATCCTCTTTCCCTTGCAGGGCGCGTCGACGGGTGCGCTCAGATTTGTCGCCCTCATCACATCGCTCGTGTCCGAGGCCGACGCGAGCGACCAGCTGAAGGAGCACTTTTGCGAGATGACCTACCGCATCGGCGACACCCCCGCCATCCTCCGCGGCATGATGGAAGCCTGCTACCGCATCTGCCTGCCGCCCTCTCATATCGACGCCGTCCTCAACCACCCGACCCTGCGCCTCGCCATCTTTGTCGCCCAGGTCAATCCGCGCTACGCGGACTACCCCGAGTGGCGCTTCAAGTGCCTCGCCGCCTGGTACGCCGCCCGCCACGTCTTTGACACCACCAAAGTCGCAGAGATGCTGTCGCGCGTCTGCTTCTACTCGGGCGACGAGGCGCCAGAGTTTCTCGCCGACGGCTTGGGCGGGAAGGAGAGCGTGCGGTTCGTCAAGCTGACGCGGGACAACATTTACGAGGTGTTGCACGCGACGACTTGCGTGCCGTACGTTCAGGTAAAAAAGGACTCGAGATGCTTTTGCCTTGATCGATATAGCCATTTTCGAATTAAAGCTTGGCTACTTGCAACTCGTCCTTGTTCCACATCCAGGAACACTGCACGCACATCACGGGCGTAGGCACTGGCCTCTTCTTTGACGGCGCGTTGACCGACTTCTCCATGAACACCCACCTCACCAGCCCGTCCCACCCAGGCCTCCTCCTCTCCGACTCCCTCACGCGCCTCTCGCTGCGCCCGACCGTCTTCGACTCTTACACCCCCTGGCGCGCCCCGCCCGCCGCCCTCTTCACCCACGCCTCGGTAGTCTGCCCGACCCAGGCCTTTGTCGACCGCCTCCCCGACAGGAAGCTGCCGCACATCCGCGACTGGTTCAACCCGTCTTACATTGCGTTCCCAGAGTCGCGCAAGAGAAACTGGCGAGAGTGCTTCCGACGCGCCGTCGAGGACTGGCCCGCGTCCGAGGCCTTGCTCGACGCCGAGGTCCTTGATAGGCTTCATGACGTCGGCGAGCGGGTGGTCGCGTGAGCCGGGCGTGTGTGTGTGTGTGTGTGTGTGTGTCTCGGGCGTTGCTGGGGTGTGTTGTGGTTGCGCGATGCTTGTGTGTTTGTAGAAGCGGGGGTCTTGCAATCGACAATTTACTGCTTGTTAACGGCAGAGGGAAGGTCCCTAAGGACATGTTTGGGTCTCAGATTGGCAGTCTCCGGACCCTTTCCTTGTTGTTGTGTTTTGTTTCCTTTTTCCCATCTCGGACACTTTTTTTTTGTTTCTTTTTCGTCTTCCATCGACCTTCCGCCCCACCCCCACTCTTACCCTCCTCGTAATCTTGCCTCCCACCTTCTCTTTTTCGGGTCGGTTGTCTCAAGCCCGATTTTGGTTTCGACCCTGTTCTTCCTCGTTTGCATTTGCCTTTTTTTTCTGTTGTGTTTCCGTATCCCTTGGTCTTTCCTTTTGGCCTTCTTTTTGGTTTCGCGTTTACATAAGATCCAAAAAAAAAAAAAAGAAGACTGGAGAAACTTGAATGCACCTTGGTGTTTGTCAAGGGGAGACGCTAACACAAGTCGAAATCGATATCACCGTTTACGCCGGCGGTTAGCGACGTCTCTGCTTTTGTTTCTTGTTTGCACATAATTTTTGGTGTGTATTTAAGTAGTACTGCAGTTCAATCAAGGCAAGGCAGAAGGAAGGTATTGGAGGGAGGTGAGAGAGAAGAGCGCGGGCAAGCGAGCGGAGGGAGAAAAGAGAGCTTTGGGAGGAAGAAAAAAAACCGCTCGAAACGACAACCAAACACAAAAAAAAAAAAAAAAAAACGTGCTGCATGCGAACCAACCACAAAAAAAAAATTAAAAAAATAAAATAAAAAAAAGACCAGCTACATCCGGGCGAAGGGAAGGGGAAGAAAGGTTCGTATCCCTTGGTTCCGACTCCAACCACGGGGACACACACACAAGGCAGCTGGTTTGGGGCAGCAAGGACACTCCTAAATCGCCCTCCCCGCCGCCCCGGCCACCGTGAAATCCACGACCGGCGGCCTTCGCACCGCCACCGGACGACCCGCCGCGTCGACCCCCGCCCACGCGCGCCGCACCATCGACGCGAGCTTCGACCCGAAGCGCGGCTTGCGCGGCGCCGTCGCAGCTGCCGTAGGAGGAGGAGGCGTCTTGCTGTCGCCGGATGCGTGGGCGGCGGCCGCGGGCTTGTGATGGGTTGTGAGGTTGGTGGTGGTGGTGGTGGGGTCTTTTTTTTATTTGATGTAAAGGAGGGGGGAGGGGAGAGAGGGGGGGGGTTTTAGCTTTTTCCTTTTCCTTTTTTTTAAGGATGGGAAGGGGCTTATTTACAGTTTGACGTCTTTGGCGACATTAGCGCTGTTTGCTTGCGGTGAGGGGGTGTGTGTGTGTGTGCGGTGTGCGATGTGCGGTGATATGTGGTATGAGCAAGTCTGTTCTGTTTGCGTTGCGTGTTCAAAGCTGGAGCTTGAGTGGAAAGAGCTGACGGGGGAAGGAGGGAGGTGGAAGGGCCAAACCCATCGGGTTTAAATAGGCCGCTTCTGTTGGCAAAGTCGTGGGCTTGGGACGCTTTAGTTACATTTATTTTTATTTTTTTTTTGTTTTTGTTTTTGTTTTTGTTTTTGTTTTTGTGGGTTGTTTTTGGATGTCTGATTTTGTGCTGAGAGGGGTTGTCCGGCATGTTTGTGTCCGATAAACAAAAGGGAGAGAGCGGACAGAGAGAGAGAGACAGAGCGAGAAAATGGAAGAAGGGGCGAGAGAGAGAGAGAGAGAGAGAGCGATGAAAGAGAGAAACAGAGAGTGGTGTGTGTGTGTGTGTGTGTGTGCCGCATGAGTGTGTGCAAGCAAACACACACACACCCGCAAGAGTCTCCCGCGGCTGGTTGTTTGGGCCAAAGCAGTCCACGAACGAGCGAGCAAAAACCACCACCATCAAGCGGTGGTGGTTGCTGCTGATTTAACTGCCTGATGCCCCAATTGTTTTTCTGATATCGTGCTGCTTGTTGGATCCTCGATCTAAAAGCAGATCGGCAGGCCTCTGGACAAGGGCGCGCTGCGTGAGCTCAATTTTCCCCCACCACCTACAGACCAACACAGACGCCCTCTCTCTCTCTCTGGCTCTCTCTCTCTCACTCACTCACTCACACACTCTCTCTCCACTCCGTCTTTTGTGCTTAATTGTCCAGAGAATCAGAGCCCACACTGAGCTGTGTGGTGGACGCTACCACACACAAAGGCCAAGAAGCGGCAAGAAGCAAGAAACCAAGTGCTCCCGTCTGTACATGTGTGTGTGTGTGTGTGTGTGTGTGTGTGTGTTTTACAACAGCGACGGGGGGTTGGGTCTTGTGGGCGTGGGCTGGGGATTCAACTTGCAACCAGTTTGACTTGTGTCCAAGATTTCTCAACAACAACACGAACAACACAGACATGTCAGCAGCCTCTTCCTCATCGCGCGTGCAGCCGCAGGCGCAGCCGGGACCAGCCTCGTCGGCAAGCGTCCAATCTCTCTCTCTCTCTCTCTCTCTCTCTCTCTCTCTCTCTCTCTCTTTCTCACTCTCTCTCGCTATCCGCGTGCGTGGAAAGCAACAGCAACCGCGCTCACTCCTCAGCAACTCGCAAGCTAACTACACCTTTCCCCGACCCCGCCCTGTTTTCGTTGTCCAACAACCCAACCCAATCGATCGACCGATGCAACGGCACTCGATCCGGGATTGATTGACCACAACCGAACGCAACACTTCAACACTTCCCGATCGTCATCACACACCCGCACACACACAGGAGGACCTCGCCATCTTTGCAGCCTGCACCGGCATCGAAATACTGAGTGGGTCGTCGTTTCCTTTGTTGTTGCTGGTGTTGTTGTTGTTGTTGTTGTGTTGACAAGGGACGACGGACGAGAGACAAAAAAAGAATGAGCAGAGATGCGCCGGCGGCGAGACAACCTGCGCAGACACAATCGCCACACTGACACACGACACACTCGACACTCATCCCTCACCCTCCTCACACTGCTCTTTTACACCACTTCACACTCCCACACTCGCTCTCGCTCTCGCTCTCGCATACTCACTCACTCTCACAGGCCGCGGCTTCGACATCTCCGACCTGCGCTCGATCGGCTTTGGCGCGCTCAAGTACTTTATCCTGGCAAAGATCATCATCTTTGTCTTTTCAGAGTTCTTTGACTGGCGCCGCAACAAGATCCTCAAGGCCTTCATCGACCAGCCCTTTGCCGAAGTCACCGGCCTGCGCTTTGTCAAGGGCGACCCCGTCCCCGTCCGCCCCGTGCCCAAAGACGACAACGACAAGGGCGGCGACAAGGTCAAGCGCGTCGTCGTCTGCGAGTTTTGGGCCACCTGGTGCAAGCCGTGCGAGGCCACCGCCCCGCATCTGTCAGAGGTCGCTAAAAAGTGCGTGCGTGCGTTGTTGAGTTACTGAGTGATGCCGGGGGGATTGATTGATTGATTGTGCGTGTTCGCGCGTGCGTGTGTGTGTGCGCGCGCGCGCGCGTGTGTGTGTGTGTGTGTGTGTGTGTGTGTGTGTGTGTGTGTGTGTGTGTGTGTGTGTACGTGCGTGAGTGCTCGTGTGTTCGTGTGTGCGTGAGAGAGAAAGGAGAGAGAGAGTGTGTGTGTGTGTGCATGTGCGCGTGTATGTGCGAGAAAGAAGCCCCTTCCGAAGCGCGATTATTCACTCACAGTCCCTCCAAAACAACCCTCAACTCTAACCCCCGGACAGGTTCGCCGACAAGGAAGTCCACATCATCGGCATCACCAACGAAGCCAACGCCGTCGGCAAGGTCGAGGCGTTCGTTCGTAAGATGGGCGACAAGATGGCCTATGCCGTCGCCATCGACACCGACGGCTCCGCCCACCGCAACCTCCTCGACCGCTCCGGCAGCATTGGCATCCCGCACGCCGTCGTGCTGTCCACTGAGGGAACCCCCGTCTGGTCGGGACACCCCATGGACCCCGAGTTCGAGGTCGTCGTCGCGAGGGAGGCGGAGCGCGCGTCTCCGCGCCGCGCCGCGCGGTGAGGTTGTTGCGGGGTTGTGAGGGTTGTTCTGTATGCGATAGATGTTGCGTGTGCCGAGTCAAGTGGGCCGGTTTGAGGTTGGTCAATGAAATAAAGCGGGTTGGAACCTCATTGAAGTAAAATAGAATCAGCCTGTTTTCGCTGTTTCCACCTCCTCGATGAAAAAATTGGAAATCCGTTGTCTCGATCGTCTTGCGAACTATGAGCCCAGAGCAACACTTTGAACGCAGAATAAGCTTGGTTTCGTATTTTACACCAAGCATGGAATGTACCGAATGGAGTTCAACAGGCGGGAAGTAAGGCAGAACGTTTTTTCTAACAAAATCAGCGAACTGGGCTAAGGAATGACGAGAAAACACAGTGGAAAGGCGAATACCGTAACACCTTTTTTGCTGATGGTGGCAGATACACAATATAAAAGGACTGATAACAAGCGGCTTGCCGAAAAACGCCAATCGCAGAAACAAAAAGGAGAAGAACACTTACTCCCGCGAGAGAAAAAAGAAACAGGCAGATAATATAAAGGAAAGGTAGTAAAGTTTCTCGTGTTTGCCCTCAACAAGGGACGCGGACTGGAAACACCGCGCATTTTTTTAAATGACTTGAACTTCCTCATCGGCCCTCGGGAGCTGCTGCTGCGTCGACCATCGCTTCAGCCAGCGTCGCTTTGCCCGGCTCCGCGCAACTTTGCCCGTCGGTGGCGGCGGTGCGGCCGCTGCTGCATTGACCCCAGCGCCGTCGTGACCTCTTCCGCCGCTGCTGCCCTCTATCTCTTCGACCCAGTCTCCGTCCAGAGGCGCACGCCACGCGCCTTCCCGCTCCGCGCCGAGACCGCCCGCCGCGAGAGACCCAATCGAATCGGTTTCCGTCCCCGCCACCTCCGCCGTCGCCTCTGCGTTCTCCGCAGCCACCGCGGCGTCGGCGGCCGCCGTTCCTGGCGCCCCGCGGCCGCCGGCGCCAGACCCCCAGAGACGCCTCCGCCGCCTGCCCCATGTCCCCGTCGCGGACGACGACGCCCGCTCGCCGCCGCCGTCCGCCCGCCGCCGCCGCCGCACGGCCGCCGACGCAGCAGAAGGCCGCCCGAGCGTCGGCATCAGCACCACCACGTCAGCCCCCGGCGACGGCGACGGCGTCGAAGGGCCCGCGTACGCAGGCGGCAGCCGCACCGACGCCGCCGGCGCCCCTTCGCCCTCGTCGTCGCCACCGCCCTCCTCCTCCTCTTCTTCCCCATCCTCCTCCTCCTCCTCCTCCTCCTCCTCCTCGACCCCCGCAGCTAGCCCCGCACCCCGTCCGCCGCCACCACCACCCCCGCCACGCACATACACCGGCAGCGTATCGACGCTCGCCCGCCCGCGTCGACCCTCCCCCCAACCACCACCACCCCGCGCAAACACAACCGCCTCCCCACGCCGCACCACCGCAAGCGTCACCGGCAGCTCCAGCACCGCCGCCTTGCGCGACGACGACGACGACCCGCCTCGGCGGCACCCGCACCGCACCGTCGCCACCACCACGTGCGCGACGCGAAGCATCCCCGTCGTGAACGACCCGTGCAGCCCGGGTACCCCAACCCCTCCTCCGCCCCCTGTCCCAGCGGCGGTCGCCGTCCGCGGCTCGACCGCCGGCATCGCCAAAAGCACCGTCCGCCTCGTCGTAGCCGCAGCGCCGACTGGCGGGAACTCTTCGGCGAACCGGTACCGCACGCGCGCGGTCGTCGTCGGGCCGAGTCGCAGGCCGTCCGGGAGCGTCGCGGCGCTGCGCTCCTCGAGGGAGAGCGACGTGACGCGCACGGGGGACTCGGTGGGGTTGGTGATTTCAAAGGTGACGGGGATCGCTTCATCTGTTGTCGGGGGGGGGGGGGGAGAGTTGGTTTGGAAGAAGGGTTGGAAGAGCCCCTCGCTGTTAGCTTTGGGAGAAAGGGCCGGGGGGGAGGAGGGAGACGCACCGAACCCGAACGCCGCGCGCGGCACGCTCGCCGTGACCACGACGACGCCGCCGCCGCCGCTAGGTGAGGGCTTCCACCACGTCCTTTCCGGCGCGACCTCGACGCGGGCGGTGCGCGGGCCCGCGGTCGCTGTCGTCAAGCGGCCCTCGACGGCGCGCACGCCCACCTCCCGCCGCGCGACCGTGCGCCGCGTCACGGTCGCCGCCGCCGCCGACGACGTCGCGACGGGCGCGAGGACCACGCCGCCGCCCGGCCCCGCGGCGGCGGCGGCGGCGGCGGCGGCTAGCACCGTCGCGAGGGCCGTGCCGCCGGCCGAGGAGGATGACGATGAGGACGGTACTGGGCGCTCGAGGACGGCGGCGGCTTCGTAGAGCACGCGGCCGCCGCGGCCGCGGTATGTTGGCGGCAAGGTCGGGCGGGCGGGGAGGCGGAAGGTGAAGGGGAAGGAGTGGGTGCCGGCGGGGAGGTGCGGGGCGTCGGCGGCGGTGTTAGTGTTGGCGGTAGGGCGTGGAGGGTAGAGGGTGATGGTGTCGTGGAAGAGCGTGGTGGAGGTCGAGAGGAGCGCCGGGTCGGTGCGCTTGGCGGCGCTGGTGGACGGGGAGCGGAGGGAAGGAGTCCGGGTCAGTTTGTTTTTGGAAAAGAGGGGGAAATGAGGGCCATCCCCCAGCAGACCGAACCTGGCGGCCGTCATCATGCGGTAGCCCAGGCCGACCGACACGACGCCGCGCACGGCGACGCTGACGGCCGACACGCGCGTCGGCTCTGCCAGCGACAGCACGCAGCGGCCCGTCACCGCCTCGCCCGCCTGGAAAAACGCGGTGCCGCCCGCGTCGTCGATCTCCACCTCGAACCGCGGCTTGGTGGTGTTGGTGCCGCTCCTTCTGCTCGTCCTGCTCCTTGGCGGCGGTGGTCGTGGCGGCGTCGGCGTCGGCGCCTCGCCGGTTTCCGTGCCGCCGCCGCCACTCGCGGAAATCTCGTCGGCGTCGGCGTTTCCCGGCTGGTGCTGTTCGTGCGGGTGGTGTGTGGCTCGGCCACCGTGGGTGGCGTCGTTGTTGATCCGGGAGCCACCGGCCACATCACCTCCTCCACCGTCCCCGTCGCGGACGTCTCCGCTGCTGCTGCTGCTGCCGCCGCTGCTGCTGCGGCGGGTGCTTCTCGCGGGGACGACTAGCGCGGGAGCGGCGGCGTAGAGCGGCGCGCGTGGTGGAAGCGGCCGGAGCGACGTGGTCGTCGGAGTCTGCGGCATGCGAATTTGGCGGACATGGCGGGTGCGACGGGCGGCCGGGGCGGTGTTCACGGGAGAAAGGGTGCGGCCGTCGTCGTCTTCGGGGCCAAAGCTGATGGTGTCGTCGTCGTTTTCGTCGCTGTCGCCGTTGTCGCCGTCAACGCTGTAGTAGCCGTCAGCAACGCGGCTTCGTGGCGAGGCGCGGGGCGGCCGGTGGTGCGGAGAGAAGGGCGAAGAGGTGGAGGTGGAGGATGAGGAGGAGGAGGTGGAGGAGGAGGAGGAGGAGGATTGCACGGGTACAGCCAGTCCTCGCCGTCCTCCTCACTGTCGACGTGGCGGTGGCTAGCGGCGTCGTGGTCGTCGTCGTCGTCGTGCCTTCTGGCACGACGGCGACGGAGTTGAGCCAAAGCGCGAACGCCGCCGACGCGCCTGCCAGGTACATTTTTATCCTTTTTTCTTTCCTTTTTTTTTTTTGTAATTTTTTTCCGCCATTCGGTGGAGTCAATGCTTGTTGGCTTAATTACGTCATCTTTGTCTCGTCTCTCACACTCTCTGTCTCTGTGCCTGCCTGTCTGTCTGTTTGTCTCAAAATTCTCTCTCTCTCTCTCTCTCTCTCCAATCTCTCCAATGCAGACATGCACACACACACACACGCACCCACCCACACAGACACACAGACACACACGCGTGACTTGAATGCATGTGAGCGAAACAGCAGCAATTGCCGCAACCGGCACTTGCGCCTTTCACTTCTCGTCAGCCACATTGTTGTTGTCGGTCTACACAACAATGCAGCTGCCAAGAGCAGTAGTGTCGCAGAACTGGCGCCAGGCCAGGTTAGGCGATTGTAGGGTTTGAAGAATTTTGGGTTTTTGGGCTCAGGTTAGGATCAAGTTTGAAAATATTTTTCAGGATAGGGTTAGGTTTGAAGCAGGTTTATCCTATCCTAACCTAACACCCAAGCCTTCGGACTCCCTCTGAGCCTGCACAGCCTTCGGACTCCCTCTGAGGTCTACAAAAGACAATCTCTTATTATATTCAAAATTAAGAAAGATTTTAAAATAAAAATTGTAATAAATCCGGAAAAGTATTTTTGTCCTTTCCGATTTTTTCTGATTCTTCAATAAAAGGATTTCGAATTCCCACCGGATTCCCTTCGGATTGATTTGCGGTGTATGTTTTAATTATGTTTTTGTTTCAGTTTGACTTGGCGCGAGCGGAACCTGCGGGAGGGTTTCACTGGTCCGCTTTGGGGAAACCCGCTTGCCTGCTTATCTCCCGAAGAGCGCCGTTTTATCACGGACGAAAATTTCATTTGCATTTGCACAGACTTCAGTTCATTTTGCACTCGTACTGAAAAACTTTTATCTTTTTTGTTTTGTTTTTTCGTTCTTTTGTTCTCACGCCCACGGCCAGCCAGCCAGTATTGTATCCAATTGGGACTCAATTGTGTATTTGTTCAGCATTTCCAACCGGTGTGAGACCAGTGGGTGCACCCTGCAGTCTATTACTCGCCCCTCTTAGCGCTGAATTTTCCGTAACGGGCCTCCTTGAATCCAACTGCACTAATGAGCGAACACAGCTCCTGTGACGCAGTGGTAGCGTGTGGATCGAAGACACAAGAAGGAAAGTAGGGTCGCCGGCAAAGATCAGTTGTGCGTCATAAGGATTTCCACTTGTGCAGGAAGCAGAAGGGCAATCTCGTTTTGTCGTGAGAGGCAGGCAAGCCACCGCCGCCGCACACGGGCGAGTCTTGGCTTTGTGCGCCGCCCAAGCAACAAACAAAGTGAGGAGAACAACAAAACCGGCACTAAAAGTCTATTCCTCGTTCATCTGCGCTTCCAAACAAGCAAACAAACAAAAAAAAAAAAAAATAAAGTCCTTACTTCCTCCCATTTCAAAACAACCGCACCACCACCCATCCCCGCCACAACCACAACCCGCCCAACTCCACCACCACCACCACCGGCCCCCACCACCACCACCGGCCCCCCCCCTCCCGCCCTCCCTGCCGCCGTCGCACCCACCGCCGCCACCAAACACAGCGTCCTCGGCCCCGCACGCCGCCAGCGCCGTCACCCCCCTCCCCCACCCACCACCACCACCGCCGCCGCTGCCGCCAGCCCACCTGCCGCAACCGACCGCCTCAGCACCGCGCGCCGCCGGTCCCACAGCCGCACCCGTCCGTCCGCCAACCCCGCCAGCACCGCGTCCGTCGCGGCCGGCAGCGCCAGCCGGCGGTGGTGCAGACCCTGCAGGCCGACGCCGTCGAACCCAGCGTCGACGCAGTGGATCCAGTTGCCGAGGGAGGAGAGGAGTTCGGTTTGCGCGGCGGTGAACAACGACGTGGCTGTGCCGCCGCCGTCGTTACCAAAGAGGTGGACGAGGAAGGGGACGGGGAAGGACAGGATCGCCTGACCCGCACCGTCCACCCGAGCAGGTTGCTGTCCTGGAACCTGCACAGCGCGCTCAACTCCACCACCCCGTCGCCCCCTCTGTCGCCCCCGTCGCGGTGGGCCCGCACCGCGACGCTCATGCACAGCACCCCGGCGGCGCACCGCACCTCGCCGCGCAGCCGTGCCATCGTCAAGGGAGGCGTGGTGTTGCTGTCGTCGTCGTCGTCGTCGTTGTCGTTGCCTGTCGGGCGAGGCAGTAGCGGCGGTGGAGGTCGACCGCCGCCGCCGCCGCAACCACCAGCAGCTCCCCCTCCCCGCCGCCGCCGGTATCAGCCAGCGGGACCAGATTGACCGCGACAAACCGGTCTGCGGCGGCGTCCCGGTCGCTGTCGCCGCCGCCGCGCGCGATCACGTGCAGCCGCCACCCTCCGACCCGTCCCGCCCGCCCACGCACCTCACCCACACGCGCCTTCCCGCCGCCGCCGACTTCTCCGCGGTCGACCTCGTCGCGCCGCCGCCGCCGCCGCCGCCGCGTGCTTTGACGATGTCGTCGCGGTGTGGACGACGGAGGTAGCAGCAACACGACCAGCGGCGAGAGCGAGTAGAGCACGAGGCGGCGGTCATCGTCGTTGGTGTGTGAGGGCGTGGGGTTGTCGTCTGAGGAGGGGGAGGAGGGGAAGGGGGGCCGCGCAGCAGACGAGGAGGAGGTCGCCGCTGGCGTGGAGGCAGAGAACTTTTTCTGCATTTTTTTTTTTTTTTTTTTTTTTTTTTGGAAATGGGAGGGGGAACGGAGGAAGGAAAGTTACTCGGAGATGAACGAGAGGAAGGTGAGGAATGATAACGTACCGGTGGTGTGGATGCACCGCAAAAGCTGGAACGGTGCCAGCACAGCGGTAACAGCGGCGAGGGCGGCCACCCGCCGCTTCTTCCTGCCGTCTCCACCCGCTGCGCCGCTCTGATCGCCGCCTTCACGCCGCGGCCGCCCGCGCGCCGACGACGCCGTAGCCCCATCGCCATCGGTACCCCGCGCGCCCCGCACCTCCACCGCGCACCTCCCGCCACACCTTGACCGTGCGGTCCCAGCTCCCCGACACCACCACAGTGGAGCCGGTCCCGCCTCCGACGACCTCGACGCACGACACGGCCGGCGGCTCGGGGCGCCGCGAAAACGGAGTTGGGCGGGTCGCGTGGTGGTGGCGGTCCGCCGAGCAGCCGCCGCGTCGCCGAGGGCGCTGGCGTGGGCGCCGACGACTGCGACAGCGGCAGGCAGCGCGGCGAGTCGGAGAGCGTTGGCGATGTCAGGCCCGACGGCGGTGTCGCTGGGTCGCCTGTTGGAGGATACGGGTCGAACGACGGCACTGGACCCGACCACGACCAGAGGAACAGTGGGGACGCCGGCGGCGTGTCTGGGACCGACAGCGGCGCGTCCGCGGGGTGGCTGTCGTGGTAGGCGGCTTCCACGCAGGAGACGTTGGCGGCGGCGGAGCAGACACTGCTGATTGTGGTGCTGCTGCTGCTGCTGCTGCTTGCAGTTGCGTCGCCGGGGCTGCGGCGGCTGCGGCGGCGCCTTGCTCGCGTCGCCGCCGCCCAGGGAGAGCTGCTGCTCGAACGAAGAGGAGAACGCCGACGACGACGTGAAGGTCCGCAAGCGATACTCCGTGCATCGTTGTCCGCGCCTTGGCGCCGCCGCCGCCAGCAGTGGTCCGTCTCTGCTCGCCGCAGCCGGTTCGCCGCGTCTTTGACTGCCCCGCCTTTGGCGTGATCACCAGCTTCTCGAGCCACAGCGTCTCGGCCTCCCCGACCTCATCCAGCGCGCTGGGGTCGTGGACGCCGCCGACATTCCCGTCAACGAGATCGACGGGCCCCCCAAACCTCAGCACCTGGCGGCGCCCAGCTTGACCTGCTTGACCAGCCTCGCCCCGCCGCCGCCCGCCGCAACCGCAACCGCCAAGTCCATCTCCGCTCCGCTGCGGGCCCACCGCTCCCCCGTGGCGCTCCCGTCTCTGTCCCCGCCTTCGTCCTCTTCAGCTGCTTCTTCCTCGTCGTCCTCAACGTCCTCCTCGCTATTGTCTCCACGCCCGCGCGTCCACCCGAACACCTCTCACAGCCATCGTCGCACACGCGTCGTTGTTGTCGTCCCCGCAACCACCACCTCCGCCTCTGCTGCTGCTGTCGCGGTACAGCCCCCGCCCGCCGCTGGCATGAGTGCAGGCGTGGGCGGACTCGACGATGGCGGTGAGTACGTTGCCCTGTGGACGCTGTGGGTGGACACTGTGGGGGCCAAACAGACAAATTGTCCCGGATTGATATGTCTAGGCCAAGTTTACCTTGCACAGACCCAAGCCCAGGATGTGAGGGCAGGACCAGTAAGCAAACCACATGTGTAGAACATGATTCCGGCGTCGAAACGGCAGTGGGCTGTGTTTCCAGAAAAACATTATAAGTGAGGACCGATTTTTTTTTTTGGGCCAACCTTGACCTGCAAAGGTTACTTAATAGAAGACCTCAACGTTAGCACCTTTCTAATGTGCTTTTGACCGATCAACACGTTTATCATACTCCTACCGCCGTCCACCACCATCCTGGAAAAAAATTTCTAAGTGAGGGGTGAAGAAAAAAAAATTGGAAATTCTTTGAGGCCAAGTTTACCCTTGTACAGACCCAAGCCTAGGACGTGAGGGCAGGACCAGTAAGTAAACCACACTCGTAGAACACGATTACGGCGTCGAAACGGCGGTGGGCAGCCTCCTCCAAAAGATTTCCTGAGCGGAAGTGTTTTTTGGATCTGGAGTTTTCAGAAAAAACCCGCAATATTCCCTGCTTTCCACTAATCGACCCGCCGTTTTTTTTTGCAGATTCGGAATCCTCTCGCAATTCTAGCTTAGAGATGTAACACTTAGAACATCGTATCACGTCATCTTTGTGCCAGTGGGAGAGCTCAAAGTGTGGGTGGTCACTGTGGACTTAGTTTTTTTGGCCCTTGTGGAAAACAATAACAAAATGAAAAAATTGACAAAAAAAAACAATTAGACTTGGCCTCGTGTGAGTCCATATTGAGGCCATATTGAGTCCATATGTGTGGACTCAATAGTGAATGAAAACCATAACAAAAACAATAAAATTGACAAAAAAAAACAATTAAGGAGACACAAAATGGACTCAATAATGGACTTGATAGTGGACTTGATAGTGTGGACTTGATAGTGGCCCCACTTTCACTAAGTGGCCCCACTTTCACTAAGTAGGGCCCGGATTGATATGTCTAGGCCCAAATCCACTGCTGAAATGTTCAAATCCTGTTGCTCTGCAGTGGGAATCAACTCAGGATGCAGCCTCTCCAGCCTGTCCTTAACACCTGAACACTCCAAAACATGCCTCCTAGTGCACTTCTCTGCACAGTCAGCCCTCACACACTGTTGGTGAAATGCTACCATCCCAGCCATCCACATCAGCAGGTGTCTGAGCCACTTCCTGTTAAATGCCGCACCAGATCGAATAACTTGGCATGGCCCCATGTGTGAAGGCACCTCCAAAGCCCGCGCCACCCCAGTGGGGGAGGATTTCTGCTGGCACCTCACCAAAGCCCGCTTGTGCATTGCCAGCATGTCTGCAGCCTCAATGTTCTTTGTTCTCACCACCGGCAACTCAATGTCATAGGCTTTGGTTGTGGGGACCACAAGTGGCAACTCCACAAAGGAGGGCCGCCTCACCGAGTTCAAGAAATCCTGAATATCCATATAGTCAAGCGAAAACTTTGTCAAGGACTGTCCCACAGAGGCCCCTGATGCAATCTTTTCCACCATGTGCCTGTACATCTGAGCCGTTGTGTTGCGAGCATCCTGAATGTGGTGCAGTCTGAAAAAGTATCTAGCGTTCAGCATCTTGTTCCTGGCTGCCACAGGGACCACTCCAAACATCAGATGCAGGGCCGCCCCTGAGGAGGTCTTCCCCAGTGACAGCGCCTGCCGCAGGCACTTGTCCTGCAACTTCTGCGCATCCTTCAGCTGTGTGTGGGTCAGGGGACGCAGTGCAAACCCATACTCCATCATTGGTCTCAGGAAACACATGTAAACCCTGTAGGAGCTCACGGGCCTGAAGCCCCAGCCATTGAAACCCCGAGCAGCCAAAAAGGCCAGCATCTTTTCTGTTTTCCTCAGTCTCATGGCCAGTGAGGCCTCAAAGTCGATACCCCTGCAGGTGCGCACAAGACCCAACTGGGTAGTAGACTCCTCCTGGGGAATCTCCACTCCATTCATCTTCAACTTCAAATTCTTCTTGGCTGAAACTGCAACACACTTCTTGGCAGCAAATGCCATCCCCCGCTTAAGGGACCACTCATGCACCTTGTCTAGCATTCTCTGAAGTACTGTCGCATCCTTGGCAAAAACTGAGGAGTCGTCTGCAAAGAGTAGCGAGTTGAGCGAGGTTGCATTAAATGTCAGCATGTGGTCCCTGAAAGACATGGCCAATGTCTGAGGCAAGGAGTTGATGGCAACATTGAACAGCATGGGTGACAGGACTGTGCCTTGGAGAAATCCTCTTGTCACTTGGATCTGAGCAGACTTGTTCCCAAGTACCAGCAGCTGGCATGCATTGAAATCAAACAAAGATCTGAGAATCGGCAGCAGTTGGGTCCTTGTAAAGTCACGACTCTTGTCATTCTTGGCAAACCAGATGGAGTCCCAAACCAGACTCCTGTTTGTGCAGTCATACGCGGCCTTAATGTCCAAATACACCACATGCATCTGCGGGTTCAGCTGTTGAAGCTCATGCAAGGTGTAGGCCTGGTCCATGGTCGACCGCTTTCTTCTGAAACCTCCCTGCGCCCTGTGGATCATCCCTTCAACCACGCGCTCCACCTGGGGTGCAATCACTCGCTCAAACACAAGTCGCATCCTAGAGCACAAGGAGATGGGTCTGTAGTTTGCAACATCGCTGTTGAGCCCCTTGTTCTTGTAGACCAAGGCCACATTGGCCACAGACCACAGAGAAGGAACCACATGAAGAGAGGCCACCAGCTGAAAGAATCTGTGCAGGACTGCAGCAACCAAGTGCGGAGCAATTGAGACCAACTCCCCAAAAAGCATGTCTTCTCCAGGGGCTTTGCCCCTGGGGGCATTCTTGCATGCTTCGTCAACATGAACCTTCTTAATCCAGGAGACTTCACACTGCTTCAGAGGGACTTTGTTTACAGTAACCGCTGAGTCTTCAAGGGCCCCAGCGTCAGGGACATCAGTTCCAGTTGGATCATGCCCTATGGTTGTGCGGAAATGGTCTTCGTAATGGCCCATCTTCTGGGGGTCAAGGGCACACTGGCTCCTATCTGAACGAGCCTTCTGACACTTGATGCGCTTAGCCTCACCAGCAAAGTCACGCACAGCAGAGTCCTGGACAGCTGAATATACACGCTTCCTGTACCGCTTGATGGCAATCTTCACAATCTTATTCCACTGACGAAACTGAGTCCAGGCCATCTTCTGCCCCACAGGATCATCATCTGGGTGAGCCTCAGCAGCCCTTCGCGCCTCCACGCGACAGCGCTTTAGCTCCTCCAGATGCTTCTCCCGGACCTCTGGTCCTCCAGATCCACCCCTAAAGCGAACTTTCCCAGCCACCTTAACAGCATTGTCCATGAGCCACTGCACAACCAAGTCTGAAACAGCATCCACACAAGCCAAGCGCCTCTCAAAAGTCCAGAGCTCTCTGGCCTCAGCGGCAGCTTCAACTTCTTTCCAAACTGAATGGATCTGGGCTCTGATGGGTTTCCTGGTCTTCTCAAGGCAGCTAGCAAACTTGGTCTGTCTCATCATGAGTCTCCGAACATTCAGGCGCTCAAACGGGGGCTTGGTAGTCAGATCCCCATTGAAGTGGAAAGTCAGCAGCCGGTGATCTGAGAATCCAACATACTCTGAGGGGTCATCATGGACAACCAGGTTCTGAACAAAGGGGAGAGCATGCTGGTTGACAAACAGAAGATCAGTGACCCCCCGTCCACCAGGTCCACCAGCCCTTCCCTCTGTCATTGTGGTCCACTGGCCACGAACCGGCGCAACCCTCCTCCACTGGGAAGGAGGTCGCAGCCAGTCCTGCAGCCAGCAAACGCGTTCAGCAGGAGCAGAGGTGCGGCATCCATATTCACGCATCCAAATGTTGAAGTCTCCAATGATCAGAAAGGGTGCTGCAGGCAAAAGAGTGCTAACTTGGCTAACTTGATCTTGAAATTCCTGCAGAGATTCCAGAGGTGTGCTCGGCGCAAAATACGTCAATCCAACAATCAGCTCCGACATCTTCACAATGATCCATTCTCCCTTGGGGGACCTGTGCAGGGTCTGCACCACCAGGTGGGCATTTCTGTCCAGGTCCCCACTCACAACAACAGCAACTCCTTTCTTTGCCCTTGTTCCAACATTCCGCCCAGGTTGATAAGGAGGGGGCACCCCCCTTGCCTCAGCAACAACACCCCGAACTGCACTCATACTGTCAGAACTCCACATTCCAATATCTGAAAACAACATATAGTCTACTTGAAAATCTGAAAAAATTTCCTGAACTTGATCTGAATGTCCAGCTAAGGATCCATGGGCATTCAAAAATCCAAATCTCATTGACTTGCTCATGATTCCATGGCATTGGCATCGCCTGCACGCACAGCAGTGGGTTCAGTCTCAGTTTCCTTCCCCTTCCCCTTCGCACTGGAAGGTGCAGATGGGTACAGAGAGAGATCCTTCAACTTCCCCCTTAAGAGTGTCTCCAACTTCTTTGGCACAGATGCATAGATAGACTTGGCAACATTTGGTGGCGGTCTGAAGAATGGATGGTTCAGGATCCCAGCAACCCGGCGGATATACGCCTGCACAGCTGCTTCCCTAGCTTCAGGAGAATCCTTCAACTTCGAGGGCATCCAGGGCTCACAATCAGTGTCCACAGCAATCTCAGCATCAGCACAAGCCTTGATGAACTTCTCCTTGTCCCCCTCATACACCCAGCATTCCATCAGAGCAGCATATTGGCCAATGACTGAAATTTCTGGTACTCTGGGGAAGCCCTTCTCAGGTCTGAACATAAGTCTCATGCTGTGGCGGGGGTTAGCCCGACCCACATCTGAAAGGTTAGGTCGGATGTACACTGGAACAAACTTAGCCTCGGGCAGCGACGACTCAGGCCGAACGTAGCCTGGCGCTGAGCGCCGAGCCGCGACGGCTGAGGGACGTGGCCTCAGAACCTGAGCAATCTTGTCTTCAACAGAGGCATTGGGGTCGGCAGCAACAAAGATGCCTTTCACGAATGGGCTGGGATGGATGGGCTTAGGACCATTGAGCGCAACAGTTGCAGCGAAACTTAGCGGGTGCACATTCTGCTTTGTACGAGGCAAGCTTGGCCAGCCTCCTCCAGGTGTCGGTGGGCGCTCAGACATGCGCGAGGGGGGGCGGCGCCCCCCCCTGGTAGATCGTGGGCGCTCTCGGTCTTCCTCATCAGAATCCCAAGTGGGGTCGTCATCAACACGGGCTGGAGGCCTGCGTTGGCTGCCGTCGCCGTCATCAATGCCACGAGTAGCCTTCAGTAGCAGAATTTCCGCCTCCAATTCATGAATGCGATCGTCTTTTCGTTTGATGGTCTCGTTGAGGCGGCCAATCTCACCCTTGAGGCAGTCAATCTCGGCCACGCTGTAATCATGTTTCTCGCCGTGAAGCTTAAGAAGTGAATTGGTTCGTTGCATGAAATCAGAAATTTCCTCCAAAGTCGGGGGGGGGTCGTCGGGGTGGTGGATCTGGGAACATCGTCTGGGAGAAGGTCGGCTGGCTCGATTGGGACGTATCTGGTTGCGCGAAAATAGAGCTCGTGGGGAGAGGCCGGGGGGTGGGGCTTAGCGATGGAGAGTGGGACGAGGATCGAGATGGTGTGTCTGCGTCGCTCGGTGCAGCCCAGGGTCGCTTGGGATCACCGGATTTGCCAGATGGGGGGGTTCTATGTTTGCGATCGGCAAGGTGATCGCAGATTGGTGTAGCTGTGGTGATCGGAGAGGAATCGCGGATTGGTGTAGCTGTGGTGCCTAACCCTAACTTTTCAATAGTGTATTATTCGCTCCAACCCGAAGGTGAGGAATCTGCAGCTTGAAAGTTAAAAAAGTACATGCGTGTGAAGGAGAAGAAAGAAAGTCCAAGGGGTCAGAGGGGGCACATGTGAGAGAGAGAGAGAAAGCCAAAGAAGAAGAAAAACAAAGAGGCCAAGGTGAAAAGAAGAAATCTGAAAGAGCAGTCTTGGAAACAAACTTAAACCAGACAACAGCTCAATATCAAAAAGTCAACACAACAAAAAATAAAAGGAAAACAAATGATGAGGCAACAGAAACAGACACTCATCCACCTCCCACTGAAGCACCACTCTCTGTATCAGAGTCAACCCATCCAGATCTGTCCGGCTTCCCTGTCACTCCCAGAGTCTCCTTAGCCAGCCACCTCTTCCTCGATTCCCTAAACCCCTTGTTGCGCACTGGATCCCAGTGCGCACGCAGAGCTTCCCTAGCTTGCCTCCTGTTATGAATCACCCTCTGGAAACCTCTGGAACCTTCTAGAACATTCCTTCATGGAACCTTCTGGAACCTTCTGGAACCTTCTAGAACATTCCTTCATGGAACCTTGTGGAACCTTCTGGAACCTTCTTTGCTTTCCTGACTTGTCTTGTTGTCATTGGTATCATTGGTATCATTGTATTACTAATTGCTCTTTCTGGAACTTTCTTGGAGTCTTGACAAGGAACACTCTCAAAAGGTATAAAAGGGGGATGGGGGACCTGTCCCATCCCTCAAGTGAATTATTGTTTCCAATACAATCATCACTCCTCTCAGTTCCTTGTCTGCCTTGCCCTGTCCTGCCCTGTTCCTGACATCATAATTCACTTCACCCTCTCCCACTACTCTCTGCCATCATGTCTGACCCAAACAACACCTTCCCTGATGCAACTGCCTTCCAAGCCTTGATGGACCAATTACAAGCCCTTTCAAGACAGACACACCAACTTCAAGAACAAGTCCTTCACCAGCAGCACCAGCTTCAACAACAACTTCACCAACAAGAACATCAAGCTCTTCCCCTGCCTCAAGCCAATCAAGCAAGAGAGCCCAAGGTTCCCAGCCCTGACAAGTTCACTGGGCTGGCCAAAGACCTTAGGAACTTCATGGCCACTGTGGAGAATGTCATCCTTCTCCAACCTTCAAGATTTCCCAGTGAGCAAGTCAAGGTTCTTTTCACAAGCACCCTCCTGTCTGGTCAAGCTCAATCATGGTACAGATCTCTCCCAAGCACACCCACCACCCTGCAAGAGCTCTGGGAGGGGCTGGAAGCTACCTTTGGTGACCCCTACGCATCTTGGACAGCAAGATCCAAGCTCAAGCATATCAAGCAAGGAAAGCAATCTTGTGTGGCCTACACCAACCAATTCAAGCAACTAGCCAGAGACTCTGGATACAATGATGCAGCTCTGATGGAGCTGTACCATGATGGTCTCCATGAGTCTATCCAAGACATGCTCTCCCAGTCTCTGCACATCCCTGAGACCTTGGAAGAGTACATTCTCCTTGCCATCAAGATTGACAACAGACTCTACTCCAAGAGGCTGAAGCAAAGACAAGTAGGAACTACATCAAGACCTACCCCAGTTCCTCAAGCTCTTACAGTTCCTGAACCCATGCAAGTGGATGCAGTTGAGACACTTCCTAAGGGTCCTCTGAGCCAAGAGGAGAAAACAAGGAGGGCCCAGCAGGGACTGTGTTTTTACTGTGGCTCCAAGGAGCATGCTGTCAAGGACTGCCCAAGGAAGAAGCACCCAAACTCCCAGGTCCAGGCTCACTGAGGGGCAATTCCCTGGACCCTCCTCCAAGCTGCCCCTGTTTCATCACCACCACCAGCACCACAAACACCTCAGATTCCAAGCCCCACCAACTCACCATGGATGTCAAGATTCAACTCTCACCCAAGTCAACCATCACAACCAAGGCCCTTATAGACTCTGGATCATCCTGCAACATCATTGATGCCACCCTTGCCAAGTCTTGTGCCATTCCTACGATCAAGAAATCCACACCCCTCAAGGTCCACTTTGCCAATCATGCTCTGTTCAAGGAAATCAGCCATGAAACCAAGCTAAACCTCCACATCCAAGACTTTCCACCATCCATGGTCAATCTGGAAGTATTGGACCTTGGCTCACCCACATTCTCTGTCATCCTGGGATTACCATGGCTGCAAGCCCAGAACCCTGCCATTGATTGGGTCACTGGTCAAGTCCAACCTCCACCAATTGGAACAGTCACCCAAAACTCAAGTCAAGCCCCCAAGTCTCATGCTCTCAAGCCCTTGATTCAAGATTCACAGCGAGCCAAGACTCCAGTTCCACAGTTCACAGTTCACAGTCAAGATTCAAGTAGAGCTCATAGAGCTCACAGTCATGGCCATGACTCTTGTTCACAGAACCCACAGTCAAAGATTCAAGTACCACAGTTCACAGTCCACATTCAAGATTCAAGTTCCACAGCTCACAGTCTTTGCCAAGAACAGAACTCTCAGTCAAAGATTCAAGAATCACAGTTCCCAGTCAAGAATTCATGCACCACTGCTGAAGAGCACAGGAACTTGGACCCATCAGACCTTTTGCTGGCATCCAAGCTACCAAAAGAATATCTCCCTTATGCTGATGTGTTTTCCAAGACCAAGGCAGACCTGCTACCAGCTCAGAGGCCTTATGACTGTGAAATCCCACTCAAGGATGAAACTTGCAGCCCACCTTTCAAGCCACTGTACCACCTCTCTCCACCAGAAGCCAAGGCCCTCCAAGAATACATTGAAGAAATGCTGAGCAAGGGATTCATCCAACCTTCCAAGTCACCAGCTGGAGCTCCCATCTTTTTTGTCAAGAAGAAGGATGGGGGGCTGAGACCCTGCGTGGACTACAGAGATCTCAATGAGATGACAGTCAAGAACCGCTATCCACTGCCTCTCATCTCTGAATTACTGGACAAACTGAGCCATGCAAGGATATTTTCCAAGATTGACCTCAGAGGTGCCTACAATTTGGTCAGAATTAAGCCCCAGGATCAATGGAAGACTGCCTTCAGATGCAAATATGGTCACTTTGAGTACTTGGTTATGCCCTTTGGACTTACCAATGCTCCAGCTATTTTCCAAGGCATGATGAATGACATCTTCAGGGATATTCTGGACCTTTTTGTCATTGTCTACCTGGATGATATCCTGGTATTTTCATCTGACACTGCAAGCCATATGGGACATGTCAAGACTGTCTTGGAGAGACTCAGACAGCATCACCTCTATGCAAAGCTGGAGAAGTGTGAATTCCACAAGACCTCCATTGAGTTTTTGGGGTTCATTGTGTCTGACAAAGGGATCTCCATGGCACCAGACAAGATCCAAACTATTCTTGAATGGAAGGCTCCAAATTCCATCAAGGATGTACAAAGCTTCCTTGGATTTTGCAACTTCTACAGAACCTTCATTGCCAACTATTCTGCCATAGCCAAGCCTCTCACTGATCTCACCAAGAAGACCACCAAGTTTGAATGGACCCCAGCAGCAGAGCAAGCCTGGCTAGCTCTTAAGACAGCAACCACAAGTGCACCACTCCTTAAGCATGTGGATCCCTTGCTTCCCTTCACCTTGGAAACTGATGCCTCAGACTATGCCCTTGGCGCTGTTCTGTCCCAGCCAAGCTCTCAGGAACCCTCTGCTCCTCTGCATCCAGTGGCATATTACTCCAGGAAGCTGAACAGTGCTGAGTGTAAACTACACAGTCCATGACAAGGAGTTGCTTGCAATTGTGGAAGCATTCAAATTCTGGAGACACTACTTGGCTGGTTCTAAAGGCATCTCTGTCTATTCTGATCACAAGAACCTCACCTTCTTCAGGGCAAGGAGGTTGCTCAAGCAGAGGCATGCCAGGTGGGCTGAACTGCTCTCTGAGTATGACTTTAAGCTGTGCTATTCTCCTGGCCACCTTAACACTGTGGCTGATGCCCTGTCAAGAAGAACAGACCTTGCACCTGAAGGGGGAGATGGTTTCACCCCACCATCCAAGACACACCTTTCATTGCTTCCTGACAGGTGTGGGCCCATGCTATTTCCAAGGACCCCAAGCCTCACAAGATTCAATCAGCCAAGAAGAGGAAAAACTTGAGATACTCAAGACAAGGCATGATGCAGCAACAGCTGGACACCCAGGAGAGCACAAGACATATGAGCTTGTTTCCAGAGACTTCTACTGGCCAGGCATGAGGAAGTACATCAAGAACTATGTCAGCAGCTGTGAAACCTGTCAAAGAAACAAATCCAGCAGACACAAGCCCTATGGACTTCTGGAGCCCCTCCCAATTGCCATCAGCCCTTGGTCATCAATATCCATGGACTTCATTGTGAAACTGCCCCCATCCCATGGATTTGACTCTATCCTTGTTGTCATCTGCAGAAGGACAAAGTTGGCCCATTTCATCCCTGCACTGAGAATATAGATGCACAAGGAACAGCAGACCTGTTTTTGCAGCACATATT
This sequence comes from Zopfochytrium polystomum, assembly GCA_025765615.1. Lineage (NCBI taxonomy): Eukaryota > Fungi > Chytridiomycota > Chytridiomycetes > Chytridiales > Chytridiaceae > Zopfochytrium > Zopfochytrium polystomum. Next base: position 338,460 of record JAIVFJ010000054.1, read on the forward strand.
CAGGCTCCATGGGCTGCCTCAGTCAATCGTCAGTGACAGAGGACCACAGTTCAGATCTCAATTTTGAAAGCACTCACAGCAGCCCTTGGAATCAAGTCTCAACTGTCAACTGCTTATCACCCTCAGACTGATGGACAAACAGAAAGAACAAACCAGACTCTGGAGCAGTATTTGAGGTGCTATGTCAGCTATCAACAGGATGATTGGCCCACCCTCCTTCCACTGGCAGAATTTGCTCTCAACAATTCTCTCCACTCAGCACCCAGCTATCTCCTTTCTTTGCAACCTATGGCTTCAATCCAAGAGGAGATCTTCTGGGACAAGAGACCTATCCAATGTCCAAGCTCCTGCTGCGGCTTCACACTTACATAAGCTCAAGATCATCAACTCCTTCCTGGACTCCACCCTGAAGCAAGCCCAAGAGATGCCTCAAGATTTGCCAACACTCACAGAATGGACCATGACCTTGCTGTGGGTCAGCAAGTTTGGCTTCTGAGGAAGAACTTGCAGACCAAAAGACCAAGTCCCAAGCTAGACAACCTCAAGTTGGGACCTTTCAAGATCTTGGAGCAAATCAATCCAGTCACCTTCAAGCTGGATCTCCCCTGCATCCATGAAGATCCACCCAGTTTTCCATGTCAGCCTTTTAGAGAAGTTTGTGGCCAATTCCATTCCAGGCAGAGTGTTCCTCCTCCTCCTCCAGTTGAGGTAGAAGGTGAAGAGGAATTTGAGGTTGAACAAATCTTGGATGCCAAGTGGTTTGGAAGAACACTCAGTTCCTTGTTAAGTGGAAAGGTTACTCAGATGCTGACAACACCTGGGAGCCTGAGTCAAACCTCACTCACTGCCAAGACCTTCTGCTCGAGTTCAAGACCAGGTACCCCACCAAGTTGCAGAAGAGGCCTAAAAGGGGGAGATGATGTATGAATCACCCTCTGGAAACCTCTGGAACCTTCTAGAACATTCCTTCATGGAACCTTCTGGAACCTTCTGGAACCTTCTAGAACATTCCTTCATGGAACCTTGTGGAACCTTCTGGAACCTTCTTTGCTTTCCTGACTTGTCTTGTTGTCATTGGTATCATTGGTATCAGTGTATTACTAATTGCTCTTTCTGGAACTTTCTTGGAGTCTTGACAAGGAACACTCTCAAAAGGTATAAAAGGGGGATGGGGGACCTGTCCCATCCCTCAAGTGAATTATTGTTTCCAATACAATCATCACTCCTCTCAGTTCCTTGTCTGCCTTGCCCTGTCCTGCCCTGTTCCTGACACCTCCGCACCTGCGCCATCTGCATGCGAGTCCTAAGATCTGCCCT